>CM022394.1:118748097-119098065 GCA_011833715.1 Carcinoscorpius rotundicauda
TGACCGACTAGTAGAGAATGTCCTATAAAACTGATCAACGGACATCGGTTATTTCATTTGTGTATGTTAATGGAAATAAATTAATGTCATGATTGTTTTTGTATGTCTTTTAGTGATCTGTATGCATATTTGTATCCTTTTATTAATTTGAACTAAGTACTGAATAGTTTTACAAAAAAAAAAACACATTGATTTTGAAACAAACTTGACTGTCCGTATCAAAACGAGAAGATTAAACTTTTCTCAGCCATTCGAAGACTTACTTTATTTCAGGTTTCTAAGAAATGCATTCGTGTTTCTTTGATACACATAATTTATTTCTTTAGTATCTTTTATTGGTAGGAAATACGCGAATTCACCACCATTGCGTTGGTTTTCTGTGAAGCACACTTAAAATGTCTATCAGTTATTTCTGTATTGTATCTGAAGGAAAAGGACCTGTTTGCGTATTTCCGGATATATTTTGGGACGACACCGAGAAATTGGATGTTTGGTAACGTTTACTTTTGTTTTATATCGGTTTGGTTTGTTTTGAATTTCGCGCAAAACTACTCGAGGGCTATCTGCACCAGCCGTCCCTAATTTAGCAGTGCAAGACTAGAGAGAAAGTAGCTAGTCATCACCACCCATCGCCAACGCTTGGGGTTACCCTTTTACCAACGAATAGTGGGATTGACCGTCACATAATAACGCCCCCACAGCTGAAGGGGCGAGCATGTTTGGTGCGACGGGGATTCGAACCCGCGACCCTCAGATATGTATCCATGTCCGGCATGGCCAGGTGGGTAGGGCGCTCGACTCGTGTAACCTGATCGTCGCGGGCTCGAATCGAAACACGCTTGCCCTTCCAGCTGCAGGAGCGTTATAATGTACCGTCAATTCCACTATTCGTTGGTAACAAAAGTTGGCTGTGAGTGGTGATGACTAAGCTGAATCCCTCTAGTCCTACACTGCCTAATTAGGTGTATAACTGATAGCTCTCATGCAGCTTTGGGGGAAATTCAAAACAAAACAAAACGTATTTCCTGTAAGAGAGGAGTAGTATTACCCTTTATCATATTGGTGTTATGATAAAAGTCATAAAGAAATTAAAATTTACTCAGAAATTTATATTTACAAGAAATGCCTTAGTTATAATATTCAAACTTCTTACGGGCAATTTCAGACATCTAAATGTGCCAATCTTTGTTAAAATTCCAGTTTCAGCCAGTTAAACAAGTTATTTCTAGTGAGAGGTCGTTTTGTTTTTATAATTTCGAATGCGTAATTAAGGCAGAATACAATAGTAGAATACAATACAATAGTATTCTGGATTATACTAACTCGAATTTAACCTAAAATGTGCGAATGAAGGAAGTTTTTGTTTGGTTATTATAGATAAACTAGCATAATTTATTCTCAAGTTCCAGAGAATCGTGGGGCCCGGCATTGTCAAGCGTGTTAAGGCGTGCGACTCGTTATCTGAGGGTCGCGGGTTCGAATCCCGGTCGCACCAAACATGCCCCCCCTTTCAGCCGTGGGTGCGTTATAATATGACAGTCAAACCCATTATTCGTTGGTAAAAGAGTAGCCCAAGAGTTAGCGGTGGGTGGTGATGACTAGCTGCCTTCGCTCTAGTCTTACATTGATGAATTAGGAACGGCTAGCAGAGATAGCCCTCGAGGAGCTTTGTGCGAAATTTCAAAAACAAACAAACCAGATAATCGTATTTGAGCGATTATTAATTTAAATTTTTTTTTCTACAATGCTTATTTGAGTCCTTACATTTTTTTCTCGTCAAATTTTTAACGAAAGGAAAAAAAACACAAAATTCAGTTCATATTCTCATTTCATTCTTTACTTTTATTAACTTCTTGATATTTTCTCCCCTGTACTATTACGATACTTTTTTACCTTGCACTATTAATAAATTATCGATATTTTCTTACCTGTATCATTATTAAATTATCGATATTTTCAATTTTGTACAATTATTAAATTTTTGATATTTTTTAACTCATACTCTTATCAAATTATTAATATTTTCTCACTCATACTATTATTAAATTATTAATATTATTTACCTGCACTATCATTAAGTTATTGATACTTTTTCACAATCACTACTATTTGGAGCACGAGCATATATTACTACTGAGGCTATCTTTGGAAGGGTGTTTTGTAAAATCTTGGGATGCAACCAACAAAATGAACTATGTGATTTCTCATAGAAAAAAAAAAAGCTCAGAATTATGTCATTACGACTTTAATGTTCCTTCCTTAAAAGTATAAAATATATTATTATCATCAAGAGATGTTGTGACTGAGTTTTGTAACGACACATCTTGGGACTTAACCTACAACTATTCCCAATGTTGAAAGTTCAGGTGTCTTTATTCAGGTGGCGCCAAGCAGTCTGCCGGTGTCTGGGTCAGACACACGTGCATATTACAAGCAGCTGTGAGACCATTTCCTTTTTCTCAAGTAAATGCAGGTGCCAGAGTAATACCAAAAACAATAGTTTGGAATGTTATATATTAAGGAGAAACTGTTATTATGAGTAAGTTATTTTCTATGAAGCTTCCCGGTGTCGTGGTGATTACCCACCTGATGAACCATATGAGGCTTTTCATGTGACGTTAGAAAACTATCAGATGAAGATTTTAATTGCTCTAACAATAAATTAAAATATAATGTTAACATAGCTTTAAAACTAACAATTTTATTTACATAACGTTTGATTTATGGTATTGGGCATATGAATATTTTTTGTTGTTGTTTTCGAGAGACCGTAAGTTGTATTTAATAAATTTAATATTGGTATTTTGGTTAATATGCTAAACATGTTTTGTAGTAATTCAGTAATGATAGTAATAAAGATTAATCGAATCTCTCATCCAATCGTTCACATAATATTTCACTTCTCACTCAAAGTGAAATTAAATCGTTCATTTACCAATTCTAATTTGAAACTGAATCTTTCGTCATTCACTCAAAATGGAACTGAGTCGTTCACTCATCAATTATAATTTGAAATTACTTCTTTTACTACCACTCAAAGTGAAAGTGAATCGTTCACTTACTCAACATCCCCGTTGCGCCAAACATGCTCGCCCTTTCAGCCGTGGGGACTTTACAATGTGACGGTCAATCCCACTATTCGTTGGTAAAAGAGTAGCCCAAGAGTTGGCGGTGGGGGGTGATGACCAGCTGCCTTACCTCTAGTCTTATACTGCTAAATTAGGGACGGCTAGCACAGATAGCCCTCAAAAACAAACAAACAAACAAACACTCAAACTTGAAACTGAGAGTCTTAGTAATTAAGCAAGCTTTGATCCTTGTCTCATTGACTGGAATGTTAATATTTCTCAGTCCTTAAAAAGTCCTCAAACAGTCTCTTTTTTTTCATTTATACACCGAAAGTTAAAACTACAATTTCATTTACTTATTAAAGCTTCAAAAATTTAAAAAAAAAACATTTGTTGTTGTTGTTTCCAGGCGTGAAACGTTTTCAACCATTTCTCTCAATTAATGAATAAACTTTGATTTGCATTTTACAGTGAATGACAAATAATCCTATCAGCATCTACCAGCCAGTCACTTAAATCGTGCTTTGAATTATTCATAAATACATAATTTAATTGTGATAAATATATAAATACATCATTTAGCTGTAATAAATACGTAATTTAACTGTAATAAATATATAAATATATGATTTAACTGCAATAAATACATAATTTTACTGTAATTCTCAGGCAGTTCGTAGTTCCAACTATACAAAAGTATAACATCGTTTCACCATTCCAATCTTCAGTATCATTAGAAATAAAACTAAAACCAGCCTGACAAAAAAATTTAATCCAATTTATCAATGTGTACATCAATATTCTATTGCAAGCTGGACGAAAGGGAATTTCAATATCCCTGAACACCCCAGTTGTGAAGTCCAAGTTCCTTTAAAACTAAACACCTACCAGGGGTTTTTGGAGTTTTTGTTTCTCAGAGAAACCATTGTAATTTCTACTACCTCCATACTTGTGGTATTTAGATACTGTTTGTTTGAAGTTAAGCACAAAGCTACACAATGGGTTATTCTGTACTCTGCCAACCACAGGTATCGAAACCCGGTTTTTAGTGGTGCGAATCCGTAGATATACCGCTGTGCCACTTGGGGGAGTATTTTTAACCCTGATTAAGACAATCCAAGTACTTATATCACACGTTTTATTGCAAAATATCTCCTCCCTCCAAAAGTAACAGCTTTCAAGCAAAATTATGTTTTCAGTAAAGCCAACAAGAAATAAAGTAAGAAGAAACTTGAAGTTAACAGAAGCTAAGTTTCAAGAGCAGTGAGTGACTTGGTAACTGACTGTCCAACGTAATTGGAATATATAATTTAAGCTTCTGCTATTTAGAACAGGTAATTTAAACCATTATTAAGCTTTAAATACCAAGAGCTGATATAACTCCGGTGGGTTTGGTTTGTTTTGAATTTGGCGCAAAGCTACACGATAGCTATTTGCACAAGCCGTCTGTAATTTAGCAATGTAAGACTAGATAAAAGGCAGTTAGTTATTACCACCAACCGCCAACTCTTGGGCTACTTTTACCAACGAATAGTGGGATTGACCGTCATAACGCCCCCACAGCTGAAAGAGCGAGCATATTTTGCGTCACGGGGATTCGAATCCGCGACTTTCAGATTACGAATCGAACACCTTAACCCACCTGGCCATAAAGGGCCACCATGATGAGTGATTTTTGAAGTAACAAAACAGATTGACGAAATTAATAAGCGAGTGAAAAAATAGAATAGTCTGGTTTTCCAATGTTGTGTTATATATATATATATATATATGCGCGTATAACCTATAGTTGATAAATACATCTTGCAAAGTTATAGCAAGTCTTATTTAAGGTGAATTAATTATTATTCAGATAAATAGTGAATCATGTCATAGAATTAATAAACACGCACACACAGCCATAAAAGGTAATAGTTATGTTGGATATAGTTGTCTGAAATCTTGTGCTCATTAACAGCTGCACGCGTAACTCTAGACATGAATTTGACGGTCAAGTATAAGCTGTGACGTCAGAAGATGGCGGCTTACATTTACCTATTCTAGATTATTTTGTTCCTCTCCATTTCAAACACTGACATAGGATGGGCTTTCTATTGAAAAAATTTAGGGTAATTAATTCTTTCTCACCTTGAATATATGTACATAAGTACTTCTTTCTCCATTTGTTGTTGTTACCAAAGTTAGCACTAAGCTTGCACAAGTGCAGCGCAATAAACTCTAGCTCAGGAAAGTAGAATGTTTTCGAAACTGCTATTAGCTGAATCAAAGATTCGTTTCACATTTAATAGTTACAGTATATAAGCTTTGTATCAACTTAATCGTTTGATTACGTAAACACATATTTTCTCCTGGTCTAATTCCAATGGTAACCATATTGCTTCAATGTTCAATTGTTACCGCTGTGTGCAAACAAATCAACGATTTTACATTATATATTTCTGCCGTTTAACTTGTTTACATGGCCATGTTAATCTTTTTCTATAAATTTAAAACTTGGATTTTCATTATTTTTTAAGAGACTATTAAAATGCTTATTAATATTGAATTTGGATTTTCATTTTTATTTTGTTTTTCATTTTGAGACTAATAAAAAATCCCCGTCACACCAAACATGCTCGCCCTTCCAGCCATGGGAGTGTCATAATAATACGGTCAGTCCCACTATCCATCGGTAAAAGAGTAGCTCCAGAGTTAGCGGTGGACGGTGACGACGAGTTGCCTTACCTCTAGTCTTACAATGCTTACACAATGCGACCCCGAATAACGAGTCGAGTGCCTCAACCACCTTTCTATGCCAGACATCTATCTGTGTAAACGCTCATTAATTTTGAAGTGATAGATTAGGAGAAAGCAGCTCGTGAGTAGGGACATCTATCGCCAACTTTTGGACTACTGTAATTATATATCTAAACTTGACTGCCACTCCAACAACGTCCTCAAAGTGTAATGTGCGCTTTTTTGACAGTAGAGCATAAAACAGGAAAAGATCAACAGATTCACGGTACTTTGGGCTACCCATAAGTCCATGCTCGACTCAATAACTTCTGTACCTTTTGAACAAATGTTTTTGTACGCTGTACACGGGAAAAAGTGATTTAACATGTCATCTGTTTATTAGTAAAATTGTAATTTTTTGTTTTCTTTTAATGATCTAAAATTCAGTGTTGAAAGTACAAGTAAAAAATGAAAAGAATCCTCAGTATTTGCGGCTTTAATTAAATCTTAAGTCGATCAAGAGATGGGGCTACCAGTTAAAAGTTTGAACTTGAATGAAAACAGAAACCTCAGAACTGTTCTATGAGAAGTTATACCGCGACTGGAAAACTTTTATCACAATTGCGGAGTAGTGGTTTATTTTAAGACGCCATCTCAAGAAATTACAGAAACCTATAATTGTTTAGGAAGGGTTAATAAGAAGATAAAAGTATAATAACATTTTTTTGGGAAAATTAAGTTTAATAATATTTTGTGATGTGCCGTTAGAGGGAGAAATCAAAATTAAAACTACACTGTGACAAAAAGTTCAGCGTAATATGACAAGTTTGTGTTGTTGCTCGTAATTCTAGTTCGAAATTAAGATGAATTGAAAATTTACAAATAGGGGTAAAAGGAAAGAAAATGAAGACACCATACGTCAGTTTCGGGATTCTTGAATGTATGGTACATGAACGAGAGTCAAAACGTTTTGTCATTTATCCAGAAAAGTGCAAAAGTATCGTGTTTTTAACTTTTATTTCTTCACCTTCCTGTTTGTTTTCTTTTTCTTTTCTTCCGAAAAATAAATAAAAATATGATAAACTCTTCATTACTATTTAAAATAACACTTTTGATGTACAACAGAAAGTTGTGTATATTTTCAGACATTTCATCATCGTACAATCAATTCGTCTCGAATTTACAGGAAATAGTAAAGTTAGCATTTTTAAAAATGTAGATATAGCGCAAAAAATAACGAATCTCGAATATTTGTATATCTTTCCATAAAACAGCGCACTCGTCTGGCATTATTAGTCATTTTAACTTGTTCAAACAATCTGTTATTCTTCGTATTATTTTTAGATTGGCTCATCATAAACAAACGTGGTACTTTAATTCATTTTGTTTCAGTATTTTAACATGTTACGTTATATCACATGACAGACATGTCCACGAAAGAACATACAACTTCGAAGCTGCAAAATATTTCTTGACGTTGAAACAAAACTAATGGTCATGCGAAGAAGGACAAATCGAGTCTCATCATTGGAACAACACTAATGGTCATGCGAAGATGGACAAATGGAGTTTCGATATTGGAACAACACTAATTTTCATATGAAGATGAACAAACCGTCTCGATATTGGAACAACTTTAATGATTATGTGCAGATATGCAAGAGGAGTCTTGACATTGGAACAATACTAATAGTTGTGTGCAAATGGAGTTTCGACATTCAAACAACACTAATAACTATGTGCAAATGGAGTATCCACATTGGAACAATTATATATGTAAAAACGGCTGGTACGGATAGAGAAAATACTATGTAGACAAGCGAACAACGTTTCGACCTTCTTCGGTCATCGTTAGGTTCACAAAGAAAGAAAGAGGTTATTGAACGACAGCTGACCACATGTTTGAAGGCGGTTGTGTGATTGAGTGTAGGAATGTAGAGGGCGTGCTTAGATGTTGGATGTATTTATTAATATAGGTATAAAGGCGTTCCTTTGCATTGGTTTGCATTGGGCTTGAGTTGTTGTATAAGTAAACTTTTTAAATTTTGTGTTTGTTTATGTTTGTTTCTTTATTTAGGATTTGGGAGTTTTTTATGGTTACGTTGTGTGTATTTGATTTGATGTGTTCGAAAACGTGTGAAGGTGACTTTTTGTGTTCTTTGAATTTGATTTTCATTTTTTCTACTTGTTTCTCCAATTTAAAAACGTGACAGTTATCACATTGTATTTTATAAAGAACGTTGGTGTGGTGTTTGTCAGTATAGTTTTCACACAGTAAAGATCTGAGTTTTGTGCCTGGTTTATGAATAAATTTGGTATTAACTGGAATTTCATATTTTGTTGTTAGTTTTTCCAAATGTTGGTTATTTTTCTGCTGATTTTGGGAATATATAGTATGCAGCCGTATATGGTTTCGTGATTTTTTGATTCGTGAGATATATTTACTTTTGTTGGTTGGTTTGCTTTCTGTCTTGGTGTGTGCGCATAATGTTTTCCACGGTTTGTGAAGAAAAGTTATTGATGTTGACGAAGTATTGTTTTATTTTGTCTTATTTATCGTTAATTTTATCTGGTGTGCATAGTTTTATGGCTGTGTTTATTTGGTTTCTTAGCATGTTGAGTTTTTGTTTTGTTTCATGTGCTGAGTCCCAAGAAATGTATAGTCCAGTGTGGGTGATTTTTCAGTGGATTTCTGTTTTAAATTGTGTGTCAGTTCTTGTAATTTTGAGGTTAAGAAATGATATTTGATTGCTTTCTTTCTGTTCACATGTGAAATTAATGTTGGGTGAAACTGGTGATATGGGTTGCCAATCCTTAGGTCATTTGTTTGTATTTTGTTGTGGTTGTTAAACATGAAGTTTGTCTTCATCGTGGTGAATTCTATGAGGGTTGCTAACTGGTTACTGGGAATGTCTATAGTTGGGTTAGGGTCTCTGATATAGAGTTCTAAGGCTATCTTGCAGGCTACAGTGGTTGGGACTTCAATGAAGATGGATGTGACATCGAAACTGGCCATTAAGGATTTGTGATTAAGTTGATTAAGATCAGACTTGAAATTAAAAGTCTTTGATGAATGAGCTGGCTGATGTTACATATTTGGAGAATGCCCATGCTATGTATTTACCAAGATTGTAATTAAACAATTCATATGTGGACAATATTGGTCGTAGTGGACAATCTGGTTTATGAGGTATGGGGATGTCGTATATTTGCGGTGTGCATGAGTCGGTCTTACGTGGGTAGGAATAAAGTGTTTTTGAAATTGTGTTAGCTTTTTTTCATTTTTAGTAATATTTTGTTTCGTGTGTATTTGTTGAAATTATGTGTGTTGGTTTAAATTTGTTTATGTCTGATTGGATGTTATTTATTTTTTGGATGTATTCATTCGTGTTCATTATGACTACAGCGTTTCATTTATCTGCTCTTAGAATTTCTGTTTTTGTCTTGTTTTAGGTTTTTAATGGAATTAATGTCTCTTTTTGGAAGGTTGTTTGTAAGTTTTCTGTTTTGTGAAATTATGTTGATGGTTTTGTGAGAACATTCTTTGAAAAAATCGTTTAAGATGTTGATATTAGGTGTTTTTGGAAAATATAAATTTTTAATTTTTCCTGGAAAGTTTGAATGTTGGAAGTCAATAGAATTGTTGAAGTTGTTAACTTTCTGTTGGTTGTTTTTTTGATGTTTTGTTTTCTGTGGAAAGTATTACAAGTCTTCTAACTAGGTGCTCTAAAGATGCATTAATTTCTAAGGTTAGGATGTACCTAGGTGCTGTTGCAAAGTTGAGTCCTTTGTAAAGCAGATGTATCTCATCTGTGTTTAATTGTCGGTCGGATCTATTAATTATGAGGTTAGTTAACGGTTTGTCATGTTGATGTCTTTTCTGTTGTTTACATCTTAGTTTTTTAGTTTTTTGTTGTGGCAGATCTTTTTGTATCTGTCGTTTTTAGCATTGATTTGGTTTAAGTTTCATTGTATAAGTCCGTAATTCTCTGGTTTAATGCAACATGCCAGTTGATGGTCTAGGTTCATATTTTGTTTTTGCAAGTCATGTAGTTCTTTGTATTTTGTGTTCAACATGGCTTTAAGTAGTTTTTTCTGTAAATTTTGGAAAATGTATGTGTGTTTTACTGAGTACAAGCAAAACTACCCGTCCTTAATGAAGGAAAAGTTTAAGTTAATATATCAGTCGAAATTAACTTATGGACTTTAAAGAGGTTAATTGTGCTCTTGGTTAAGCTTAGAGTCGACCGCGAAAAATAATTTTTCAGCATTTTATTCACGCTGAAAAGCGCCCAACAACAAATTCATTATTAAAGTTAAATGTTAAAATGTGAATGATAGCGTGGTTGATTCTTAACAGTTTAACATCGAATATCCTACTTGCGAAATAAAAGTTGGTATCGACATTATTCATGACTGTACTGAAGTTATTTCAGAGGTGAATGTCGAGCATTGCGGTTCACAGTATATATACATAAGATAAAGTGTAATTGGAGTTTTACTGAAATGAAATGTTTCGTATGAAGTATGTCCAGAAATTCTAATTCCTTTGCTAATTAAAAATTTCCCCGGTTTTCACATTTATTACTATTGGTTTGTTGGAGATTTGCGTTTGTCGTTAACAGAAGATTTCGTGAAAGGAACTTCACTGCAGTATTTCGTTTCACCTCCGAGTCACGTGACGTTATAAAGGAATAGTTGCATATAAACAGCGGACACGGTATGTTTCTAGAGAGTGGAACAGAAACTTTAGAAAATGACAGGCAAGGTATGGTTGTCTTTGTGATTAAGGTTCGTAGGAAATTTGAAATTAAGGCTTAACCAGATCTACTGATTTATTCTAAATATTTGATTTCTTGTTTCAGGTTTTTAACTCTTCTTTCACTAAAATATTAAACAGGTGCTTATGCCCGCCATGATATAAATTTGGAGTCTGATACGTGAAAGCGACCTACATTACAGTCGCAAATCTCGATAAACTGCTCACTTCTAAACATTTTTGTGTAACTTTAGCATAAATACATGTAACTTTGGATTCATATGTTGTTTTGTTCAGACCTTATGCAAATGAAAATGTGCAAATTTGCCCTTTTTTTACATAGAAAATAGGTTAATATCTAAATTTCATTATCCAGGTCACAAAACCAAAGTTTGAAGGGAATAATGGTCATTTTCTGTATTTTTACAACGTAAGCAATGAAGAAATAACACGTACTATCCAGGAACATAACTTGTGTTACGTAGTGTAATAAATCAATAATGAGTTAAAAGAATATAATACCTAATGGGTGAAAATGATACTCTGCTTCTGAAGTTACTTTAACGAAACAATATAGAAACCGTATTGTTCTGAATCATGTAAAAAATACATTACCGAATAAAAAAAAGTTTGTATTTGAATCGTTAACTGGTACGTATAGAGTTGTTTCACTTTGCAATAAAAAACGTCACCTTATTGTTCAATAATATACTTTGAGTTGTAAAAATTAAAGCACGTGATTGTTAAGGTTTACTTTACGCTTAAAATTTATAATTCTCAAGTTAAGTATCAAATAATCATTTGAAAGGATTTTTCTTTAAAAAAAAACGCAATTACACAGTCATAAATTTATATGTAAAGTTTATTTTCGTTGATTTAATACTGATCGAGGAAACAAACCAACAAAAACACAACACTTTCCAACAGAGTTGTTTGTATTTTTGAATTTCGCTCAACGCCACATGAAAGCTATCTACTCTTGCCATCCCAAATTTAACAGTGAAAGAATAAAGAGAAGACAGTCAGTCATCACCACCCACCGCCAGCTCTTGGGTTACTCTTTTACGAACGAATAGCGGGATTAATGGTCACATTATAACTCCCCCACTGCTGACACGGCGATCATGTTTGGTGCAACGGAGAGTCAGACCCAAAACCCTCAGATGACGAGTCGAGTGCACTAAGTATCTGGCTTTCATCCAATTCGATTAATAGCAAAATCTTTTCAGAAAGGTCCTGGCATGGCCAAGCGTGTTAAAGCGTTCGACTCGTATTCCGAGGGTCGAGGGTTCAAATCTCCCTTACACTAAATATGCTCACCCTTTTAGCTATGGGGGCATTATAATATTACAGTCAATTTTACTATTCGTTGGTAAAAGAATAGTCCTAAATTAAGGGTGGCTACCAAAGATAGCCCTCGTATAGCTTTGCGCGAAATTCAAAACAAAACAAACCAAACAATCCGACAAATCGTCTCTTACTGTCTATAGTACGTCGTTGGAAACTGTTCACAGAATTAGCGGACACCGAAAAATCGAAACGTTTTCTTACATGTCGTCTATTCCTGTTTTTTGTACGATATTACAAACTAATCACGATATTAAATGCAACGGTGCGACATGGCCATGTGTGTTTAGGCGTTTGACTCATAATCCAAAGGTTGCAAGTCCGAATCCCGGTCGCACCAAACATGTCTGCCATTTTAACCGTGGGGATTTTATAATGTGACGACCACCCCACTATTCGTTGGTAAAAGGATAACCCAAGAGTTTGGCGGTGGGTGGTGATGATTAGCTGTCTTTCCTCTTGTCTTACACTGTTAAAATAGGGACGGCTAGCGCAGATAGCCTTCGAGTAGGTTTGCGCGAAATTAAAAACAAACAAACTTTTCAGGAAATAAAAACTATTAACCACAAAATTGTGCAGAAACTTAAAAGTAACAGTTTTGTTCATTTCATCATTTACTGCTTTCGTTTGTTTGTTTTTGAGTTTTACACAAAGCTACACGAAAGCTATGTTTCACTGATTTAGCAGTGTAAGACTTGGGCGACTCTTTTACCAATGAATAGAGGATTAGCCGTCACATGATAACGACCCCACAGCTAAAAGAGCAAGCATATTTTGTGCGACGGGGATTCGAACCCTCGACCCTCTAATTACGAATCAAACGCATCAAACCACCTGGACATGCTGTTCCCTACTAATTACGTAGCCGAGGATAAATTAGAATATCTGCTTAGGAAATACAGTTTCTAATTTGAGTTATTTCTTCAATTTATGTCCAAAAATCAAAATGTTTCTAGTTGAGTGAAGTATGTCCAAAGACGTTTTTCCATTTATTTAATATAAATGAAAAGAAATGAATGCTCAAAAGTTTACAACAAGGAAAAACGCTTTCGTTATGAACTAAGTTACCTTCCTCACTGATTATGAAATGCTAGGCTTTCTTGTCGAATGGTTAGTCTTAACTAAATTCGTCGTGGAAGTTTTCAGTATGTTTAATCACGGAAGACCTCGAAATCACATGTGAAAGACACAAATAACTGTATCCTTTGGTAAGAAAGTTGTCACCTCATAATTATTTTGCACTTTGAAAACAATTTCGAGTTTCGCAAGGCGACCCCCGGCACGAATTTGTTGTTATGCGCAGATGGCCTGCGCGATGCCCATGCGAAACTGCGTTCTAACACTGTTTACATTATAAAATCATTTTTTTCTCTCTCTCTTTTTTCTTTTATATGTTAACTTTTAAATCTGTTACTTATAAATTCAGGCTTTAAATTATATTGTAAGATTAATAGAAACAATATTATTTTTATTTACAAAGTGTAGCGACCAAATTAACTCAGATTACGTCATCAAAAGCTCAATATTTATATTTCATTACGGTCTCCTTAGTAGAACAAAAATACAAAAACAGAAGGAGCGACTGCTTGATAGAAAAAAATTCCTCCTGTTTTTAAAGCTATTTTTAGTCCTAGCCGTTTATTTCTCTTTGGCTAAGCTTAAAGCGACACAGTACACTCTCTTCTTTTTGCGCAGCACGTATAGTGAACCTCTATTTTTAGCGTATAATCCTTTAGGGCCTCTCGGGGCACAATAGCAACACCGAATTTTTTGTCGCCAGCACAAAATTAACGATACAGGGAGGGACAATGGTAAAGGGGTAGACTGCTAGGTTTTAAGTCACCAACAAACGTGCCTTAACTTTCTTTTAGTCCTCACATCCAGTTAACAACGCTAACTTCTATACTTATTATATTTCCCATATTCAATGAGTGTTAACATAGTTCATCTTGAGTCCGCAAGGTGGAAAATACTAAAATTTGTTATAATCTGGAAAATAGAAGAATCCTAAAAACTTGTTATTAAAGAGTTTAACGACAAATTTAAACAAACAATAAATGCACAAACCTTCTTTGAATTATTACGCAGTAACAGCTAAGTTTTGTTTGCTAGGCTATAGCATCGTTTACATTTTTGTGTAATTGCATTTTTTTAATTGCAAGGACATTTTTAAGAAAAATAAACGTCTTTTTTTCACATTCTATAGCCAATAAAATGTCGAGCTGCTGTTGCATGGGAAGCAGGGAAACCGCTCTCCATGGAAACCATAGAGGTGGCGCCGCCTAAAAGTAAAGAAGTTCGAGTCAAGGTGAGATAAATATTCATCAAGTCATTTAACTGATTTAGTGTTCCAGTGCTGGGTGATTTGTGATTCGTAATAAACGTGTGGAATCATCCAAGGAGACAAACCGAATTACAGTGCTCTCACGGAAGTGGAAATTTTGAGAAAAATCAGACGAATGAAGGGAAATATTTCAGAGGGAAATGTGTGAGGGTAAAATATTATTAAATGGGGTGCTCGGATATAAATGTAAAAAAAAAATTATAATTTCCGTTTATTTGTTTGTTTTGGAATTTCGCACAAAGCTACCCGAGGGCTATCTGTGCTCTCCGTCCATAATTTAGCAGTGTAAGACTAGAGGGACGGCAGCGAGTCTTCACCACCCACCACCAAATTTTGGGCTGCTCTTTTACCAACGGAAAGTGGGACTGACCGTCACATTATAACGCCCTCACGGCTTGGATATGATTTTCGTATTAGGGCTATTATATTCTATTAACAAGTAAAATAATTATGATCATTCTTAACCAACTTGAAAAAGGCTTTCCCACCATGACAATTGCTCTTGTAACGAATAACTTACATCAGCAGTGTGCTGACCATAAACGTGTTTGCATTCCAGCTGCCCTTATGAGATCTGGTTTAAGCAAAACGCGTCGTCGGAAACGGATATGACGAATAAAGAGTAGTTGGAATACACTCTTCTAGCCTTTAAATACCAAAGGAAGTGGAAAAAATTTAGTGTTAAAATATAGTGGACATAATATTAATGTCTCATGACAATAATGTTATGACTTGGTTATTTTTCATGTTATTTTCTAGTAATCATTATTTGTTAGTTTTTGTAATAAGCTTAATTTTTATATGCGTGGTTTCCAATATAAATATCAAACATATATGATAAACCTACGACATCTGTAAGGGGGGATAACAGTCATTATTACAAACACAGGCGTACAGGAAAATTTTCAGAAGGGGAAATGCATAGTTTTTGCCCGAACGACCATATGTACTGTAAACAAGGGGCTACTGCTCCCAGCCCCCACGTCTATGATTACAAAAGAAAAGAACATTTATTTATGATAACTTTGTATTTAACAGTGTTTTCACGGGTTAGGCACCAAAGATTTGATCGTATGGCAGACCTTAATTTCGTTCTGGAATGAGCTAAAACAATTTTTGTGTTTAAAGGTTCAACTGAAATTCCACACAAAGTTTGACGAAAAAATTCGCAGGTTTAGTGACGCTATGTCAAGTTTCTGACTCCCACCGTACACAGCAGCAAACTTAGATGATTTACATGTGGTGTTGTGTTGTTGACTTCTCCACTCGGTCACTTGGCTCATTCGATGAAAGCGCCATCTAGCCCTTTTAAAAGTTTGTTCTTCAATCTCTTTCATCGACTAACACAACAGTACAACTTTTCTCTGGCAGCTTGTTGCACATTGTTGGCAGATGATAACAGTTTTTTTATCTTCAGATTTCTCATAAATATCATTTCCAATCACAATCATGAAACGACTTGCATATCCTTGGAGTAACAAGATATGTACAATTCTTAATACAGTCGAGCAAAGAACGCTAGCAATGGATGGTTCTTGTCAAGAACACTGAAACTTGATGTCATCCGTCAAGATTCGTCAGTTGATGTCACTGTGATTTCACTATGTCTCATTGTATGGACTTCGTTCCCGCGCAGTGTTGGAGTAATACAACAACAACAACGGTGCCTTAAATGTCTTGCTTTCACACTTCAGTTCTTTGATCTCCGTTTTTTTCTCGGTGTCCATGAATTCCAAAAGATCTTCAAAAGTATGTCTAGCCATTTGATCTTCATCTCTCTTTAATGGAATAGCTTAATCAGTTATTCGTTTTTTTACTTTCTTCGTGCCTTTCACTTGCTTTGTGACTGTTTCCAGTCTTCTTTTTGTGCCATTTTGGACCTCTGAATCTAATCTGTTGCATCCTCACTGACATCGAGAACATTTCTCATGAGCATCATACATACTTGTACTTACAAACCACTTCCTTCTGTCCCTCTGACCCGACATGGCCACGTGGGTTGAGGCATTCAAGTCCCCGTCACACCAAACTTGATCGTTCTTTCAGCCGTGGGGGCGTTATTATGTGACGGTCAATCATCCTGTTCGTTGGTAAAAGAGTAGCCCAAGAGTTGGCGTGGGTGGTGATGACTAGTTGCCTTCTCTCTAGTCTTACACTAATAAATAAGGAACGGCTATCGCCGATAGCCCTTGAGTACCGTTGCACGAATTGCGAAAATAAACAATCTTTTCTTCTATTAATGTTGTTTTATCAAAACAAGATCTGTACACTTATTCACTGAATATCGATGGAATGTCGATATCTGTATTTTTTACACACTTTTCACAAAGGATGTGACAATCAGTTGCTTTTTATTTTGTTTTTAATGAGGTTCTGGTAAAGATGTTAGTCAATAAAGAAACAATCTGATGTGATTTGAAAAAGAAATTAGGTTCTCTGAAATCGTAGGTGCCTGGTTCTTGGAAGGAAAACAAAAATGGAATTCCACAAAATTTAGAAAACAACGAAACGCTGTTAAGGGAAGGAGGCGGGGGGAACTGCGAGAATTACACCAAGAGCTAATGGTGATAATTTGTGTCGTTGCAATTATACATCAATTTGCAACTGAAAAATATTTAAGTAACGTAAGATTTACTGAAATCCAAATAAGATTGTGGACTGGGAAGCTTAAGTCACAAAGTCTTCAGTGTAATTCTACACCACAATTATCAAGTAGCTGCGGGGATTGAAGTCCCCTTCAGCATAAGTTTTATGACGTAGTTTGGTAATATATTTCACTGGAATAGAGTAATTTAGTTTCAAACTATGATAGTGGTTAAGTGAATATTAATTATTATTCGTAAGGCGTGTGTTTTCCTTATAGCAAAGTCACATTGGGCTATCTGCTGAGTCGACCGAGGGAAATGGAACCTTTAATTTTCGCGTTGTAAATCATTAGACTTACCACTCTAACAGCGGGAGAATATTCGTTAGGACGAGGCTACCATGCCCAGTGTCAATTTATAACAAATACTTCGAATGAGTTAAAATTTCCTTCTTGAACATTCCATCTGTCTAGATCGAGGCTACAGGAGTCTGCCACACAGATCTCCACATGAAAAATGGAGTTGATTCAGGTATCCCTACTTCCAAAGCCAACTTTCCCTGTATCCTTGGCCACGAAGGTGCTGGAATAGTGGAAAGTGTCGGAAACGAGGTGACAAAAGTGAAGCCGGGTGAGTTCAACGCGTTACTTTTATATTCACAAATGTTGTTAAAGATTCAAAACGAATTGGGTTTACAGCAATATTACAGCGACAGAAACGGATAAAAGAAATGCAAATTACAATTATCCAATTGATGTATTACAGATACAGAAATTATATATATATATATTAATGGTTTATATAATTCTTAACTAACAAACCTTTTAGCGCAAAGCTATTCGAGAGCTATCTGCGTTAGTTGTTTGTAATCTAGCAGTGTAAGATTGGAGGAAAGGCAGCTAGTCATCGCTATCCACCGCCAACTCTTGAGCTTCTCTTATACCAACGAATAGTACGATTGACAGTCACTTTATAACCCCCTCACAGTTAAATGAATGGTGTGGCGGGGATCGAACTCGCCATCCTCAGATTACGAATGCCAGCGCCCCCTAACCACCTGACTATTTACGTAAAGGAGAGCTTAAGGGGAACTGTTGCTAATTTCTTAAATAAGTTCTAAAGACACATGTACATCCCTGTCTTTTAGGATAATGTTCGTTTCAGTCAAAATGAATACTAAAAATCAAATTACTTTGAGCTTTCTAAGTAAACTCTATTTTATCCTGCCACCCCAGTGTCTCAGCGGTATGTCTGCGGACTTCACCGCTAAAATCCGGGTTTTGATACCCGTGGTAAGCAGAGCACAGATAGCCCATTGTGTAGCTTTGTGTTTAATTCAAAAAACAACAACAACTATTTTATCCATGAAAGAGCTCACATGGATTGTCAATGTGGCAATGTGTTTAAAAGAATGTTTTTGATTTTCATATTCAGTTTAAAGCGTTGTCTTTTCACTAATAACAACGTGTTTATACACGTAACCTTTTTCGAAAATGAAATGAAACTTTAAATTTTAATATTTTCTTTTCATCATAATAACCATTTCCAAAGAGTTGGCAGTGGGTGATGATGACTTCCCTTTGGTCTTCCACTGAAAAAGTAGGGACGAATAGCGCAGAAAGCCCTCGTGTAGCCTTGCGCAAAATTCAACCCAAACACTTCCAACAGAAATATTTTAAATGACATAGAATTTATCAGCTGGCGAGTATATTTCACATCATATCTCTCTTCCAGGTGACCATGTTATTCCATTGTGGTTGTCAGAATGTCAGGAGTGTTCCTCGTGTCGACGACCCGACAGCAACATATGTCCTCAGCTCAGGTAGACAAACTTTTCCTTCCTCAATTGTTTGTTTTTTCCCCTCGGGTGAGTGAAATGGAATACAAAAATTAACTATTTCTCAGACACTTAACTAGCTATGGGTGCTTTCTATGCAGCAATACTCTCTTGCGATCAATTTTACGCACATAAAGCTTGTTCTTTTATATATATATTAAGCCACAGCCGTAAAGGGAATTATCCAGCTTTGCACACTTCTTACGAGATTATTATGTAAACATGTAACATACTATTATAGATACACGCAACAACAAACAACATAAAATTACACTTTTTTTTACTATTGTAGCAATGGTTGAATTGTACAGTGTTACGTTTAAACTGGCGCGGTCGTGCATGTCTGGTGCGTATATCTGTCATAAAATGTTTCATTTTTACGTATAAATTATATTAAAAGGAGAATTTATCACACGTAAGGCCCGGCATGGTCAGGTGGTTAAGGCACTCGACTCGTAATCCGAGGGTCGCGGGTTCCAATCCTCGTCACACGAAACATGCTCGCCCTTTCAGCCATGGGGGCGTTCTGATGTGATGGTCAATCCCACTATTCGTTAGTAACAGAGTAGTCCAAAAGTTGACAGTGGATAATGATGACCAGCTGCCTTCCTTCTAGTGTTACACTGCATTAAAATGCATTGTTTCATAATTTGGGTATTTTCACACAGTTAAAATTGGTTTTAAAACCTTACACTAATAATAAAAAAACGTACACGTGAGACAAGATAATTAATTCTTAAAACTGACAAAAGAAAAATAATAATGAAGTATAACGTAGTAACAGAAAACAAAAATAGCAGTATATTCTTTTACATATTATTGTATTTAATATCATATTGAAAGTTCATTTTATGGGACTTTTGTTGGTGGTTTTCGTTCCATAATTTTTATAGTTTTGTGATGTTAACTCTTCTCTGGTCTACACCAGCATCACGTTTTGTTTATTTTTCTATCGTCGTAATTACCACATCTACAGATTGAACAAGATTTGTGGTATAATCTCGGTGACGTCAGCTGTTCCGCATTATTTCGTACTGTACTTGGCGCAACCTGTTTCATATTATTATTGACTTTTCAAAGGAATAAATTGACATATTTAACATGTAAAGCTCATGTTCTGTCTACTTGTTTGCACCTTGCAACCCTTATAATAATAAGGCCAACCCCGGATTAAGGCGTGAGCTCACCGGATGAAGCCCAGGGCCTCATATAAAGTAGGAGGTATCAAGCTATGAAAAACAAACACATTTGAAGTCGTTCTATGATTCGCGGCTAGAAATAAACAAACAAAAACAACAACAAAAACAGTTATGCTGAAAGCGACTTTGTTTCTTATTCCCATGTTTTGCTTGCTCTAAACACACGTGCTTCGTGCGCCAAGTTTGTTTCTTGTTAAACATGTATGTCAAATATGCGAATTGTATTTACGTTAGTTAAACAAAACATACCAAAACAAGCTAATTAACGTCAATTAACTTTTTTATGTAGAGGAACGAGCAACGTTTCGACTTTCTTCGGTCATTGTGAGGTTCACAAAGAAAAAAAAAGTTAACTAACCGACAGCTGACCACATGTTTAAAGGGAGTTATGTGACTGAGTATTGGAATGCAGAGGGAATGCTCAGATGTTTTATTATATTTATCACCTCTTTCTTTCTTTGTGAACCTGATGGTGACCGAAGAAAGTCGAAACGTTGCTCGTTCCTCTACGTAAAATTTTTTCTCAAACCAAACCAGCCGTTTTTACACATATATTTTTCTCTACAACTTGGTTTTCTCGTCATCACTGATTATATATATGCTACTTATTGCAGTGACTCCCAATCACGAGGACTGATGCCTGATGGTACAACGCGGTTCAGTTGTAACGGAAAACAGATTCATCATTTTCTGAATACAAGTACTTTTTCTGAGTACACAGTTTTACCTGATATTGCTGTTGTCAAGGTAAGTACAGTGTTGCAATAAGAAGTGATATAAACATTTCGCAATTGTGCATTTTAGTTAGCTTACAGTGCAATGGAATGATTTGTTTGTTTGTTTAATTTTGTACAAAGCTATTCGAAGGCAATTTGTGCTAGCCGTCCTTAACTTTGCAGTGTAAGACAAGAAAGAAGGCCGCCAGTTATCACAATCCATTGCCAACAATTGGGCTACTTTTTACCAACGAGTAGTGGGATTAATCGTTACATTGTAACGCACCCACGGCTGAAAGGGCTAGCATGTTTAGCGCGACCGGGATGCGAACTCGCCACCATCGAATTACGAGTCGCACGCCTTAACACACTTGGCCAAGCCGGACATCGATGGAATGAAGACAGTTCATCATATGTCTGTGGATGTATATTGGTGACTGTTAACACCACCTGTCTTTAATGTTGTTTATATCTATATTTTACGTCTTATCTTTAAGGTTTTGAATATTCAAACCAAGCAAGATTGACGAAATATATGTCTAAAAGCTACGTTGATTTATTGTCTATGCAAGAAAAGTCAGACAGACTAAAAATAAAAAAATCGTGTTTGTTAAACCTAACCAATGTCAGCCGTATTGCTAATTGGAAAAGAAACAGTGGGGCACCAAGTACAACGTTATCGTAAACAAGAAGTTAAGCCTAAACGCTTCCCATACTGGTTTGGTTTTGGACAATTTATCGATGGTTTAAATGTAACACGTAACTCAAACCAATTAGGGCTAATTTTGTTACGTTTCAGGTGAAGAGAAATATCACATTCTAACCTTTGTTTTCTAGTCTTAATAAATTCAACCTCAACTTCGTCTTATATATTAATTTATTAATGTCTCAGGTGTGGTGAACATCAACTGAACATGTTTTTAATAATACTTTTATAATATATTTGTATCAGGGCTATTGGTTTTTAACACTACATTCTACACAAATAATGTTCGTATGTCTATCGTATCCCTGCCAACATTATTAGCTCTGTATTGAGGGAAGGGCCTCATTAGCAATAAATATAACGTGCAAGGTTTAGTTGCAATGCAATTATGCATTTTTCTTCATAAACGAAACAAAGACACGAAGTTTTTGAGTCCATCTGAATAAAGAATGTTGTGTCCAACATGTAATGGGTCTAATAACACGTCTCATAATGAATTTGTTTAATTATAATGTTTCGTCAGTTTTAAAAAGGTGTTCATACCACAATTGTTGTGGATTATTTCATTTAGGTGTCGTAGGGTAAATTATGTCAAAAAGCATAATTAATACGACATTTCCTGTATTTGTAACGTAAGATTTGTGTTTAATTATTTTGTTCTCATATTGTGTAAGGCTATAAATGATGTAATGTTACATGGTAGGTGAACCCGAACGCTGCAATGACAGACATATGCCTTATTGGTTGTGGTTTTACCACGGGCTACGGTGCTGCAGCCTATGCTGCGAAGGTAAAACCCAGGTCAACCACGGCTGTTTGGGGTCTTGGGGGTGTAGGACTGTCTGTTGTTGTTGGATGTAAAGACAGTGGAGCCAGCCGCATCATTGGCATTGACATAAACCCTGACAAGTTTGAGAAAGGTAAGAATATAAATTTCGTGGACGTGGTTGATGTTTCATAATATTCTATCAACTCACACCTTTGACGCAACAATTCTAACTTTTATTTTATTTGATTTTTAGTATAAAGTGAGACCGAACCAAAAATACACATTAAGTTCTAGAAAATGTCACAAGTTCAAATTTGTTACAAAGAAGTCGTTAACTTTAGCACAAACAGAATATAACATTTTTTTACTTTTTTCTTTTTGGCAGTTTTTGTCACCATGTTATCTGGATTTTTTTTTGTCAGACAACACCATGTAATAATTAGATTTGCACATAACAATCAACTTATCCTCTTATTTGACCACTGAGCTTAAAATAATTTACAAATTTATCTTCCATAAGTCCCTGTTTAAGAAGCTGCCCCCAGTGGCTCAGCGGTATGTCTGCGGACTTACACGCTAAAATCCGGGTTTTGATACCCATGGTGGGCAGAGCACAGATAGCCCATTGTGTAGCTTTGTGCTTAATTCGAAACAACAACAAGTTCAAGAAGCTTGTCGTTCAATGCTGTTTTCTATTGTTGTTAAATGCAAAGCTATACAATGGGCTAACAGTGCTATACCTATCACGAATATTTAAGTCTTGATTTTATTGAAACAATGGTGAGCCAGCATACTGGATGATAGATGAAATACATTTTGAAATTACTTTAATAAATGCAGTATAATAATTTAAAATACTAGTTTAAACGCCGAAAGAATGTGATGTATTGAAAATCAAAAAACATGTGCAGTTAATTTAATTTTGATTGTATTTTTTTAATTCTCCTGAGTTTCAATAGTTTCCTGGCTTTAAGTTTGAAACGGTTACTGTTCTAAGATTTACAACGGTAACATGGTAATGCTTATTAACTGTATGTCAATAAAATATATTGAAATAAAAAAAACATTAAAATCGAACATTAAGTTTGTTTGTTTTTGAATTTTGCGCAGCGCTACACAAGGGCTATCTGCGCTAGCCTTCCCTAATTTAGCAGTGTAATCCTTGAGGGAAGGCAACTAGTCATCACCACCCACCGCCAACTCTTGGGCTACTCTTTTACCATCGAACAGCGGGGTTTACCGTCGCATATAACGCTCCCACAGCTGAAAGGGCGAGCAGGTTTGGTGTGACGGGGATAGGAACCCGCAACCCTCAGAGTCGAGTGCCTTAACCACGTGGTAATGCAGGCCTTCTTAAAAGTGACGAAGCGAAGAAAATGAAATCTCCAATAGGATTATTTTCATTTCGATTTATTAACGATTTAGTTTAATAGTTGTCATGAACTTGTTTTATTTAGAACGATAAAAAGGGGATTAAAATTTTAATAAAATCACACAGTTTTCACATAATATATTGAAACCAGATAATTATCATTCGTTTCGATACTTTCATTAATTCATGTATTTAAGTTTAGTATTGTGAAAAACAGTAAACTTTGTCGAGAGGGAGGTTCAGTTTATTTACGTCTGTTGTTTGTACAATAATTATTTATGTTTGATTATTTTTATTGGAACAATACATACATACATTCATACATATATATTTTTTCTTTCTAATTATTAAACGGTTCCTTTCTTACAGCTAAACAATTCGGATGCACAGAATGTTTGAATCCAACAGAATTTGACCGACCAATTGAAGAGGTTTTACATGAAATGACTGGAGGTGGAGTTGATTTTGCATTTGAATGTATTGGAAACGTGAAAACGATGGTACAAGAAATTCACTTGTTTGATAAAATTTTATATCTGATTTGGCTAAGTTCATAAAGTGTGCTGAATGGTTATATATATATATAATTCTATTCTTGAAATAACATGTATTGGGGATAGTTTTAAAAAGCTATTGTAAATTCAATTATGAACATCATTTGTATCTAAAAGCAGCCTACA
The DNA here is from genome assembly GCA_011833715.1 of Carcinoscorpius rotundicauda. Taxonomy (NCBI): domain Eukaryota; kingdom Metazoa; phylum Arthropoda; class Merostomata; order Xiphosura; family Limulidae; genus Carcinoscorpius; species Carcinoscorpius rotundicauda. The sequence continues at coordinate 118,772,195 of CM022394.1, forward strand.
ATTGATTATTGTCCAATGAAAATATTAAAAACGCCTTAAACTGGTAAATTACTAAGATACGTCTAACGTTTTACAATTAAAATAAAGAACAAACCCAGAACCATTTTTTAATATTTTTTTTCTTAACTCTAAGAGATCAGCCTTTGAAGCGAGCCACCCAGTGTGGGGGGTTGCGATGATTGTTGGAGTTACAAAAGCTGAAGAACAATTGGCTTTCCCGCCTTACAAGCTGTTGCTAGGCAGAACCTTGATGGGAAGTTTCTTTGGAGGTAATCAGGTTATACTGTACAGTCATGTTTGTATGTCAAACTACAGACCTCTGAAGGAGGTGTTAAAATTGAATTACGTTCTTCTATACTGTATTGTATGTTTTCACTGGTGTGGGTAATTTTAATTACAGAATAACGTACTTTCCAACTTCCAGGATACAAAAGTAATGCGGGGATCTCCAAACTCGTAGATCGCTACATGGAAGGAAGTATCCCCGTAGCGGAATTAATAACACACACCATTGCCTTTGAGGAAATCAACAAAGCTTTCGATTTGATGATTGATGGGAAATCGTAAGTATACTGTAATGATGAAAGTTACTTCACAATATTAACTTCCAGCGATAATAATAACAAGCCAATGAATTCTTTTCTTATGAAAATATTTCCGAAAAACAAGTTTTGTTCTTTTAAAACTTATCAAAATATAGTCATTTAAATAGGGTCATTTATTCACACATTAAAATCACAATTACTGGTGGGTAGCTTGAGTGTAGAGACGTGTTCCATTCCCGAAACAAACAAAACACAACAAACCTGTTCATCATTTGGTCTGAGAAGAGTAGCCAAATGATCGGGTTGATGACTAGTAGCCACACTTATACTAGTGTATCACTTCAAATACTAAAACGTCTACACAGATATTCCCTGTAGCTTTAAATGAAACACAACACACACTGACAATATATAATTGTTACTAATCATATGATGTGTCAAGCAGTTGTCCTGTAAATGGTACTTTCATATGATGACTAATGTGGAAGACAATTGGTAAAAACGAACATATCCAATTTTGAAAGGGGAGTAATTAGATACCTTACCAATCTTTTGAACGACTTTTAACATCACTTATCAGTAAATCAACAAAGAAACTATTTCTATCAAATGTTGGTTGTTACCAACCGCCAGAAGAAATTGCAGAAACGAACGGAGTATATTAAACGTCGAATTATGCTTTTAATTCTTTGGTTTTTATTTGATAAACCACTAACTGTAACGAATTAAGGATATCACAAAATTAACTTGCTTCGGACCACTGACACAAAGCACGAATTCAGTCGTATTTGTGGCCAATGAACTTGATCCTAGTTGTCCGATTTCTCCAGGGTAAGTTTTAAGATAATTTAATGGAATTGTGGAAGGAGATAATTCGTTTGTTTCGCTTAGAGAAGCAAATGACATCATGATCACTATTGCTAACCGTGTTGTTTCTATCCTGATAGTCAAAGACGATAATGTTGTAATAGATTGGACTACGGTAAGAACGTGCTAATAACTGAAGCCACTTTCTCGCCCGACATGGCCAATGGGTAAGAGCGCTCGACTTGCAAGTTCGAATCTCCGTCACAAACATGGTCGCCTTTTCAGTCGTTATAATGTGAGAGACAATCTCATTACCTGTTGGTGAAAAAGTAACCCAACAGTTGACGGTAAATGATGACTAGCTGCCTTCCCTCTGGTCTTATACTGCTATATTAGGTACAGCTAGCGCAGATATATTTCGTGTAGTTTTGCGCGAAATTCAAAACAAACCAACCACCTTTCTACTGTACTAGCACACAACCTGGGTGGAATTTTTTTAAAATTTGGTTTAAAGTGCGGGATTATCACAGCACAAGTTTACCAGTTGTCACAATATCTTAGTAAACAAGTAAATTCCTAGACTGTCCTTAGTCCTTACACTTTTACAAATGTTTAAAAATGGGGTGGATCTGTATAAAAGAAAAAATAGCACATCGTAATTTTATCTATTTGTTTACAAGTTTCTCAAAACTTTTAAACAGTGTAAAACATAGTCCCAATTGATGAATTTATTATCTCACCAGAACATTACAGAATTCTACACTAATATCAAAATTGTCTATGTATTAGTTTTATTTTGTATGGCAATGAGATCACATATCAGGGATATTCATATATCTCGATTTATCATAGTTGCAGAGATGCCAGCTATTTTTAAACTGATTGTAGACAGAGTCCGTTCAGTATGCTTGAAATCATTTTGTCATCTTCACAAACCAACATTTTTACAATGGCTGTGGTTCTAGCACAGCCATATCTTTTCGCTATATCAGAGTCTTGAAAACATTTTTTCTGAAAAGATGTCCTGCATGATCGGCTACAACTAGGAATAAATTATGAGCAACGACGAATTGAGTAAACATCACTTCTACATTGATGGTTTCATATTCTGAATTTTTACTCATAAATGTCGTTATCTGTTGGTGAGACTTTGTAAATCTGCAACAATCGTTTATCCTGCCATAAGCGACACAAAAATTGATGTGAGAAACTATAGAAAGCGCTCGAGTGTCATTGACTTTTGATGCAATGATCAGATATATTGCACTATACTCTTTCCTAAATTTTTGATTTACAGTTTTATTAGTTCTTTTAGATTTGCCAAAAACAAGACAATCTGGTGAACGAGGCCTTTTTTTTCCCATTTTGTGAACGATCGCATAAGAAAACGAAAATACCCATCTACGCCAGCGCTGATTGGCTGACAAGCAATGATGACGTAACTATTGATTCCCTAAAGTGTCCAGTACTGAGAAGCACCGCACATTAGCTATTGGTAGACGTTGGTGATATTAATATTTTTATTTCAAGCACAAACATTATCGCAAGTGGTCATTTGGACTCCTTTATTTATCATCAAAATTTTTTGTATCTTACTAGAAATTTGTTTTACCCCTTTCAAGCACTGGGGTTACAATTTATAACTTTATTGTTTGTTTTGTTTTTGGAATTTCGCACAAAGCTATTCGATGGCTATCTGTGCTAGCCGTCCCTAATTTAGCAGTGTAAGACTAGAGGTAAGGCAGCTAGTCATCACCACCCACTGCCAACTCTTGGGCTACTCTTTTACCAACGAATAAAGGGATTGACCGTCGCTTTATACACCCCCACGGCTGGGAGGGCGAGCATGTTTAGCGCGACGCGGTTCGCGCACCCTTGGATTACGAGTCACAAGCTTTACGCGCTCGGCCATGCCAGGCCTTAACTTTTTTGTACCAGTCTATACCAGTAGTGTAAGATTACAGTGAATGTCAATAGTTATCACCACCCACTATTACCAACGAATAGTGGGATTGAGCGTGATATTATAACGTCCACATGGCTGAAGGGGCAAACATATTTGGTGTGATGGGGATTCGAACCCGAGACCAAGGAGTACGAGTCGAGTGCCTTATCCACCTGGTTAAGATAAAAGGGAAGAGCAACTGTAGTGAATTTCACTGGATATACTACAACTGCAAGACTTGTCCTTTTAAAGCCCATACTTCGATATAAAATGGCCAATTCTGATATTAGGCCCAAAATAGTAAAAGTGGTCATGACAATGTTTTGTTTTAATGCAAAGAAACACATTGGGAGTCTCGTGTCCACCAGGGAAAAAGTAAAAATAAAAAGTTATGCCAATTGTGTCTCAACGATACCTTTTTATAAAGGTGGCTTTATAAGCATTGGTTTTTATAATTATGATGGAACAGGATCTCTTTAACCCCACGGAGAAAAAGTAAAATTACCAAATAAAGCTGAGATTAAGTGTATTTATTTATTTACTGGTATAGATAATAGGTGTTTAGGAGGAACATTTTTTTATCTAATGCTATGCAAGTTGTAATACCACAGAATTGAAGGTAAAATACATCAAGGATTAAAAGTAAAACGAAATATATTAGATGCTGATAATCTTCACAAACACTGATGGACCTTTAGACCCACAAGAAACTTTAACACGATTACTAGCCACCATTAATATCAAACTATGGTTTCAGATGTTTCAGAAACGTAGAAACAGTAATTAGTTTTATTCATAATCAGGTTGATTTTGATTAATTACGATGAATGTTATCTACTTTGTTGAGAAGTATGGATAAGTAATTATCAAACTTTAGTAAACAAAGAACCTCTTAAGTTTAAAATTTTCAGACTTCCATACCTATTGTTTTTTTGTTTTGAATAAAAAAAATGTAAAAAGCTGTACCTTTAATTTATACAAATTTATAAGCTTAAGTCAATCAAGACATGAGAGAAAGACTGGAATTCTGATCTGATACAGAAAATATTAAGTCACTAGATGGTACCCTGATTGACTGACTACTAAAGCTGAGTTAGTGTTCACTAAAAGTTACTTTATTTAAAGTATTGTCATAAACATTAAACAATAACCAAAACTCAATAGGAAAGAAAGAGGTACTTCTCTTGTAGTCTCAAATATTAAGTTCACTTTGTAAAACATAAAGACTGATATTTTATGAATGGAAACAGTTAAGAATGTTAATAAATAATACCTAATCATATTTTTAGGATTCGCACTGTTGTCAAGTTCAACTAGAACAAGGCAGCTTATGATCTTCCTACCAGTACTCTTGCTTATGTCAATACTTATATACATGACAAAACACTATCCTACGGCATTAGTTTGAAGCCTTTTCAAATAATTCATTTTGCTGTAGTCTTTTTCAAAGTTGCAAAATAAAGTTGATCTAGAAAATGATAAGTGTACTTGTCAAATGCTTTCCAAAACGGGCGCAATAATTTATTAGAACCTGGGCATGAAAGTTAAATTGTCCAAAATTCATTCTAAAACAGTCAGAAAAGCTAGCTGAAATCACCTTTAATGATGTGGTTTAATAAAATCCCCTGGACAACCACTAATAACTAAAACAAGCACGTTATACAAGTGAAAAAAATGACTTAACAAATTTTTAACATATCCAAGTTTTACATCTAAGACTCAAATTCATAGCACTTCTGCAGAAAGTTTCATTATTATAAAAGAAACTATTTAATGATGAGCCCCCTTTCATACAGTAATTGTGGATTTAAAAGAAGTCAAACAATACATAAAATAGTTTAATTATTTTGCACTTTAACTATTAACAAAACAGTTTCAATTTCACAGAAAAATATTTCATTGAAAAATCAGATCGGTACAGAATACCGATACTGCATCAATATTTATAGTATAAATTACTTAAGATACGGAAAGATGTACATGAATGCGTGTGTATTATACTGAGTCCATCACAAAAGGATTTAATAGATATAATAATCCAATAAAATATGGATCATGAGGTTGAAGTATGTGCGTTTGGGAGAAAAGTACTTTGAAGGGGTCCCAGACTTGTAACTTCTGTATAAAGTACGTTTTGTTTTATGACGTCATTCCGCGTATTTTTTGAACAGCCCTCGTATTATTGTTGTATAGTCACTGTTATTCATTTAATAACTGTAATTCGGTTAGAAGAATCTGACAAAGATGAAGAGTTGTTCACAATAATTCATTGTACTTTCTATCAAACAACAGAACATTTAATCAATGGATAAGAAACAAACAAACGAAATGGTAGAGATATTTTCGTTTGCCACGGATATTAAGGTAGTTCTTACATCCATAATGCAAAGGTAGTTCTAAACCATAACCAGGAATATAAAGGTAGTTCTAAATCGTGGTCATAAATAATAATGTAGTTTTAAACCACAGATGGGAATACTGCAGTCGCTCTAAACCACAGCTATGGATAAGACGATAGTTCTAAAGAACAGACAGGAATACTGCAGTCGCTCTAAACCACAGCTGTGGATAAGAAGATAGTTTTAAATCACAGACAGGAATATTACAGTAGCTCGAAACTATAGACGCGATTACGACGGTTGTTCTAAACCATTGAAGGTGCCCAATTCTATCGTTTGGTTTGTGTAGCACCTTTAACGTGAATAAAAATTGCTCTGTTTATCAAAATACAATACAAAATTATTACACGTAGCACCTCTACAAGGACAGAACTTTTGGCTGTCAAGAAAGCTCTTGGATGGCTTCTTCGAGAATCCCCTGATGTCACCACAGTTGTGTTTGTTACCAACTCCATGGTAGTGTCGATGAAGTTCAAATTAAACTCGTCTGCTCACCCCCAACGAAGTTTAGTTCTTACTTCCGCCGTTCCATAAGAAACCCATAACACATTTTACAATGTTCAACCTTAATATTTATTATTAAGTGTTTCATGGTAAGTGTCAGCATGGAACTTTTTTCTTTACGGTTATTTCTTCACGATCAACTACTAAACGAATAGCTGTTAATCAGATCACCTTACAAGTACTGTCGTCGAAGATGAATGGGAAGCTAAACAGAGAATTCTGGGAACTAAGATTATATAATACCTAAAATTGCATTGAAAACGTATTTTAATAACTTTGGTTACAATATGGTGAGTTTATTTGTTTCATGAATTTCGCGCAAAACTACTAGACGGCTATCTGTGGTAGCCGTTACAAATTCAGCAGTGTAAGACAAGATGGAAGGCAGCTAATCATCACCACTCACTGCAAACTCTTGGGCTACTTTTTTATTAACGAAAATGCGATTGGTTGAAATATTGTAATGCCCCCACGGTTGAAAGGGAGAGGATGTTTGGTGCGACGGGGATTCGAAGCCGCGACTCTCAAATTACATGTCGAACGTCTTAACCACCTGGCCATGTCGGGCCTTATGGTGAGTTAAAAAGGACTTTGTTATTCCGAAATTATGCGTTGTTATGATATAAACGTAAACTATCCTGTCATGAAATGTCGCGACTAGGGAGGTTGCTGGAAGAAAACCATCTAAACAAAGCTTATTCACTTTAGCATGATGCATTAGATCACATGGTCACGTGGTCGATTAATAACAAATCAAACACGTGATAATGTTACTCAATAGCAGATTAAAGGTGACGCCACATAACGGAATATACTATTCTTCCCTTCTTCTTCTTATTGTTGTTGTTGTTGTTTTGAATTAAGCACAAAGCTACACAATGGGCTATCTATGCTCTGCCCACCACGGGTATCGAAACCCGGATTTTAGCGTGTAAGTCCGCAGACATACCGCTGAGCCACTGGGGGGGGGCCCCTTCTTCTTAAAGTTTATAAAGAGTAATCTTCAAAAAGAAATTTAGAGTCGACTTACTTGAATCCTAGAAATTTTAAACCAGGTACGTTAAAGTCAAATTCAGGCTGAAAATTCCAATGAAAATATATGATTTGAAACGTTAATACATGTGAATTTTAATTTTTATCTGATTAGACTGTTTATTGCATAAACAAACTTTAAGTAGATTGCACTTTACATTCTGAATGTATGAAAATAAAATTATCTGAAAATTGGAATACTATTTTTTCCGTATAATACGTAACTGTTATTTTCTCTTTGCTTGTTTAATATTTGGAATAATTCAGAAGAAAATATCGCTGATACTTATATTTGGCTCAAAGAAATACAAAACGATATACTTTTATAATGAGGGGTGCCTTTGACACTTGAGAAAAATTATAAAGGCCTAAAAATAACTGATTTATAAATATGATAAAATAATTAAATATAGTTCCGCAAGTGGCGCTTCTTCCTTTAAAGACAGTGAATTTTAACTCGATGTTTGCTAAACTATAAAAGCTATTGACAGTTCATTATTTTTGGCAATTAAAACATGTGTGGTGTAACTGAATTTTTCAACTGTTGAGCAAAGAATTTTCGGCAAAAAGTAATTTACTAATTATTTTGTTATGCATTATTTAACTGTGTTTGCACAGTAAAGGTACTGGTTACTTTACAAATAATGAGTTATGACGGCTATATTTTAACGTTGCTCTGACGTATTTGAATATTCGTGGCGTTATCTAAGAACATGATGTATCCCTTCACGTATTTTAAAAAATAGTTTTACAGATAATAATCAAAACATATATGAAAACCAAGAAAATCCTTTATTTTTATCATGGAATCTAGCATGTTTATTTCTAAATAAGTAACTTTTGAATGTGTGATTTACATATTTCATTCAAGATCATACAAAAAAAACTCGTGTTTGTTTCCTAATTCCACGCAAAGCTACACGATGACTATCTGCGCTAGTTTTTCTGTGTGTTTTTTCTTATAGCAATGCCACATCGGGCTATCTGCTCAGCCCACCGAGAGGAATCGAGCCCCTGATTTTAGCGTTGAAAATCCGGAGATTTACCGCTGTAATAGAGGGCGCTTCTGCACTAGCCGTCCCTAATTTAGCAGAGTAAGTCTAGAGGGAAGGCAGCTAGTCATCACTATCCACCGCCAAATTTTAAGCTACTCTTTTATCAACGAATAGTCCGATTGACGGTCACATTATAACGCTCCCATGTCTAAAAGGGCGAACATGTTTGGTAGGACGGGAATTCGAATCCGGGACCCTCAGATTACAAGTCGAGTACCACAACCACTTGACCATACAGGGCAAAACTCGAGTTTAAGATGTGAAGTCGTTTTCGTCGAAATGTGAAGATCTATTCAATATGATCAGGCAGTTAGATTTTAGGTTATTAATTATTAATGAATATTCAAAACCTTAAAGATAAGACGTAAAATGTAGATATAAACAACATTAAAGACAGGTGGTGTTAACAGTCACCTATTTTACATCCACAGACGTTGTTGTTTTGAAATAAGCACAAAGCTACAGAATGGGCTATCTGTGCTCTGCCCACCACGGGTATCGAAACCTGGATTTTAGCGTGTAAGTCTGCAGACATACCGCTAAGCCACTGGGGGGCCATCCACAGACACATGATGAACTGTCTTCATTCCATCGATGCCCGGCATGTGAAAGTGTGTTAAGGCGTGCCACTCGTAATTCGATGGTGGCGAGTTCGCATTGCATTCCAATACTCAGTCACATAACTCCCTTTAAACATGTGGTCAGCTGTCGGTTAGTTACCTTTTATTTCTTTGTGAACCTGACAATGACCGAAGAAGGTCGAAACGTTGCTCGTTCCTCTACATAAAAAAACAATTAATTAACATGTTTTGGTTAAGTCACGTAAATACAATTAGAATATTTGGCATTCATGTTTAAGAAACAAACTTAGCGCACGAATCACGTATTATGAATATCGTGTGTTCAGAGCAAGCAATACATGCGAATACAAAGACGATTATTTTTAAGACTTAAAAGCAAAATCATTTAATATAATAAAAGTCAAATTCGTAATTGCAAATTAGCTAAAAAGATTTCAGGTGAAAATGAGCTTGCTGCTCCCTAAAGGGACAGTGACATGTCTGTTAACTCGCATCGCTAGAAACCGGGTTTCGTTATCCGTGGTGGGCAGAGCACAGACAGCCCATTGTGTAATCTCATACTTTATTCCAACTAAAGAACCGAACTAGTTTTTTCAATTACAAAAGCATTGAGTGACTATCTTTCAGCATAGCTGTTTTTTGTTCTTGTTTGTTTCTTTCTAGCCGCGACTCATAAAACGACTTCAAATGTGTTTGTTTTTCATCAAATACAAACAGTTGTCTCATAACTCCGTCATTTCTTGACCGATTTGAGAAACATTTACAGTTTTTGACTCAGGACATCAACCTTTTCACGTGATATTATGATCACGCCAAAGTTCTAGAACATTCGTTTACTGCCTTAATTAATTTTTTTTAGTTTTATTAGGCTGGTAGAAGTGCTGATGTGTAATTAAATCAAATCGGATAAACTCGCGTTCCATGTTTGGTATTGCTGGCGATAAAAAAAACAATTAATAGAAAAAGTAAAGTCACATAGATTAATTTACACTGATCCCGCCTAAAATAATATTTAGAACCGCAGCTATTGAAGAATCCCTCATTTTGTTGTTGGAATCCTGTGTTACTGTGATCAGTTTTTTTGGAATATCTCTCAAGTGCTATTTTACCAAAGATTATATTTTTTTCCTAACACATTATGATCTAAATATTAGTTCTAGGTTTTTTCTGTATACACTTTTGCAAAAGAAAGCAGTTACGTTTGTTATCACTTTTGCCTTGGCCAGGTGGGTAAAGGCGTTCGACTCGTAATTCGAAGGTCGCGGGTTCGAATCCCGATCGCACCAAACATGCTAGCCCTTTCAGCCGTGGTGTCGTTATAATGTATGGTCAGTCCCACTATTCATTGGTAAAAGAGTAGCCCAAGAGTTGGCGGTGGGTGGTGATGACCATCTGCCTTCCCTCTGGTCTTACACTGCCATATTAGGGACGGCTAGCACAGATAGCCATCGAGTTGCTTTGTGCAAAATTCCAAAAACAAAACAAACAATAAAGTTATAAATTGTAACCCCAGTGCTTCAAAGGGGTAAAACAAATTTCTAGTAAGATACAAAAAATTTTGATAATAAATAAAGGAGTCCAAATGACCACTTGCGATAATGTTTGTGCTTGAAATAAAAATATTAATATCACCGACGTCTACCAATAGCTAATGTGCGGTGCTTCTCAGTACTGGACACTTTAGGGAATCAATAGTTACGTCATCATTGCTTGTCAGCCAATCAGCGCTGGCGTAGATGGGTATTTTCGTTTTCTTATGCGATCGTTCACAAAATGGGAAAAAAAAGGCCTCGTTCACCAGATTGTCTTGTTTCTGGCAAATCTAAAAGAACTAATAAAACTGTAAATCAAAAATTTAGGAAAGAGTATAGTGCAAAATATCCGATCATTGCATCAAAAGTCAATGACACTCGAGCGCTTTCTATAGTTTGTCACATCGATTTTTGTGTGGCTCATGGCAGGATAAACGATTGTTGCAGATTTACAAAGTCTCACCAACAGATAACGACATTTATGAGTAAAAATTCAGAATATGAAACCATCAATGTAGAAGTGACGTTCACTCAATTCGTCATTGCTCATAATTTACCCCAAGCTGCAGCTGATCATGCAGGACATCTTTTCAGAAAAAATGTTTTCAAGACTCTGATATAGCGAAAAGATATGGCTGTGCTAGAACCACAGCCATTGTACAAATGTTGGTTTGTAAAGAAGACAAATTTCTATATCTGTAATAAATCAATTGGAAAATTGTAGTTTCCATTTTTTTATACGTTTCTGTCGCTGTAATATTGCAACATTTACAACATTTATGAATATAAATGTAACGCGTTGAACTCACCCGGCTTCACTTTTGTCACCTCGTTTCCGACACTTTCCACTATTCCAGCACCTACGTGGCCAAGGATACAGGGAAAGTTGGCTTTGGCAGCAGTGATACCTGGATCAACTCCATTTTTCATGTGGAGATCTGTGTGGCAGACTCCTGTAGCCTCGATCTAGACAGATGGAATGTTCAAGAAGGAAATATTAACTCGTTCGAAGTCTTTGTTAAACATTGACGCTGGGCATGGTAGCTTCGTCCTTACGAATATTTTCCCGCTGTTAGAGTGGTAACTCTAATGATTTACAACGCTAAAATTAGAGGTTCCATTTCCCTCGGTCGATTCAGCAGATAGCCCAATGTGACTTTGCTGTAAGGAAAACGCACACTTTACGAATAATAATTATTCTGGAATATTAACTTAACCACAATCATTGTTTAAAACTAAATTACTATATTCAAGTAAAATATGTTACCAAACTACAACATAACCTTTTAATTTAGCTCGATAAAACTTATGCTGAAGGGGTCCTTCAATCCCCACAGCTACTTGATAATGTGGTGTAGAATTACACTCGAGACTTTGGGACTTAAGCTTCCCAGTCCACCATCTTATTTGGATTTCGGTAAATCTTCCGTTGCTTAAACATTTTTCAGTTGCAAATTGATGTATAATTGCAACGACACAAATTATCACCATTAGCTCTTGGTGTAATTCTCGCAGTTCCCCCCGCCTCCTTCCCGTAATAGCGTTTCGTTGTTTTCTACATTTTGTGGAATTCCATTTTTGTTTTCCTTCCACGAACCAGGCGCCTATGATTTTAGAGAACCTAATTTTTTTTTCAAATGACTTCAGATTGTTTCTTTATTGACTTACATCTTTACCAGAACGTCATTAAAAACAAAATGAAAAGCAACTGATTGTCGCACTCTGAAAAGGGTGTAAAAAAATACAGATATCGACATACAATCGATATTCAGTGAATAAGTGTACAGATCTTGTTTTGATAAAACAACATTAATAGAAGAAAAGATTGTTTTATTTGGCATTTCGCGAAACGATACTCAAGGGCTATCTGCGCCAGCCGTTCTTAATTTAGTAGTGGAATACTAGAGGGAAGGCAGCTAGTTATCACCACCCACGCCAACTCTTGAGCTACTCTTTTACCAACGAATAGGAAGATTGACCGTCACATTATAACGCCCCCACGGCTGAAAGGACGATCACGTTTGGTGCGAGGGGACTTTATTGCCTTAACCCACGTGGCCATGTATGGCCAGACGGAGAGAAGGAAGAGGTTTGTAAGTACAAGTATGTTTGATGCTCGTGAGAAATGTTCTCGATGTGAGTGAGAATGCAACAGATTAGATTCAGAGGTCGAAAATGGCACAAAAAGAAGACTGGAAACAGTCACAAAGCAAATGAAAGGCACGAAGAAAGTAATAAAGGAATGATTGATTAAGCTATTCCATTAAAGAGAGATGAAGATCAAATGTCTAGCCATATTTCTGAAGAACCTTTGAAATTCGTAGACACCGAAAAAAGAACGGAGATCAAAGAACTCAAGTGTGAAAGCAATTCATTCAAGGCACCGTTGTTGTTGTTATAGTACTCCCTCACAGCGCGGGAACGAATTCCATTCAATGAGACAGTTTTTTTGGATTCTGTTCGCAGTGACATCAACTGACGAAGCTTGACGGATGACATCAGGTTTCAGTGTTCTTTTCTAGAACCATCCATTTCTAGCGTTCTCTTCTCGACTCTGTTAAGAATTGTACCTATCTTGTTATTCCTAGGATATGCAAGTCGTTTCATGAAAGTGATTGGAAATGATATTTGTGAGAAATATGAAGATAAAAAACTGTTATCATCTGCCAACAATGTGCAACAAGCTGCCAGAGAAAACTTGTATTGTTGTGTTAGTCGATGAGAAAGATTGAACAACAAACTTGGAAGGAGCTAGATGGCGCTTTCGTCGATTGAGCCAAGAGACCGAGTGGATAAGTCGACAACACAACACCACAGGTACATCATCTAAGTTTGCTACTGTGTACGGTGGGAGTCAGAAACTTGAGATAGCGTCACTAAATCTGCGAGTTTTTTTGCAAAACTTTGTATGGAATTTTAGTTACACCTTTAAATACTAAAATAGTTTTAGCTCATTCCAGAACAAAATTAAGGTCTGCCATACGATCAAATCTTTGGTGCCTAGCCCGTGAAAACACTGTTAAATACAAAATTATCATAAATAAATGTTCTTTTCTTTTGCAATCATAGGCGTAGGGGCTAGGAGCAGTAGCCCCTTGTTTACAGTACATATGATCATTCGGCAAAAACTATGCAGTTCCCCCTTCTGAAAATTTTCCTGAACGCCTTTGTTTGTAATGATGACTGTTATCCCCCCTTACAGTTGTTGTAGGTTTATTATATATGTTTGATATTTATATTACAAACCACGCATATAAAAATAAAGCTAATCACAGAAACTAATAAAGAAGGATTTCTAGAAAATAACATTAAAAATAACCAAGTCATAACTTAATTGTCATGAGACATTATATTTTAACACTATAATTTTTTTCTAATTTCTTTGGTATTTAAAGGGTACAAGAGTGTACAGCAGTAGTATTCCAACCACTCTTTATTCGTCATATACGTTTCCGACGACGAATTTTGCTTAATCCAGACCTCATAAGGGCAGCTGGAATACAAACACGTTTATGGTCAGCACACTACTGATGTAAGTTATTCCTTGCAAGAACAATTTTCATGGTGTGAAAGCCTTTTTCAAGCTGGTTGAGGATGATCATAATTATTTTACTTGTTAAATAAAATATAATAGGCCTAGTACGGAAATCATATCCAAGCCGTGGGGGAGTTATAATGTGACTGTCAATCTCACTTTCCTTTGGTAAAAGAGCAGCCCAAGATTTGGTGGTGGGTGGTGATGACTCGCTGCCTTCCCTCTAGTCTTACACTGCTAAATTAGGGACGGCGAGCACAGATAGCCCTCGAGTAGCTTTGTGTGAAATTCCAAAACAAACGGAAATCGTAATTTTTTATTTTTTTATTACATTTATATCCGAGCACCCCATTTAATAATATTTTACTCTCACACATTTCCCTCTGAAATATTTCCCTTCATTCGTCTGATTTTTCTCAAAATTCCAACTTCTCTCAGAGCACTGTAATTCGGTTTGTCTCCTTGGATGATTCAACATGTTTATTACGAATCACAAATCACCCAGCACTGGAACACTAAATCAGTTAAATGACTTGATGAATATTTATCTCACCTTGACTCGAACTTCTTTACTTTCAGGTGGCGCTACCTCTATGGTTTCTATGGAAAGCGGTTTTCCTGCTTCCCATGCAACAGCAGCTCGACATTTTATTGGCTGTAAAATGTCAAAAAAATGTCAAAACTTAGCTGTTACTGCGTAATAATTCAAAGAAGGTTTGTTCATTTATTGTTTGTATAAATTTGTCGTTAAACTCTTTATTAACAAGTTTTTAGGATTCTACTATTTTCCAGATTATAACAAGTTTCAGTATTTTCCACCTTGCGGAATCAAGATGAACTATGTTAACACGAATTGAATGTAGGATATATAATAAGTATAGAAGTTAGCGTTGTTAACTGGATGTGAGAACTAAAAGAAATATAAGGCACATTTGTTGGTGGTTTTAAACCTAGCAGTCTACCCTAAGCCATTGCCCCTCCCTGTATCGCTAATTTTTTGCTAACAACAAAAAATTCGAGTGTTGCTAGTGGTGCCCCGAGAGGCCCTAAAGGATTATACGCTAAAAATAGAGGTTCAGTATTCGTGCTGGGCACATGGAAGAGAGTGTACTGTGTCGCTTTAAGCCTAACCAAAAACAAATAAACGGCTAGGACTGAAAATAGCTTTAAAAACAGGAGGAATTTTTTTCTGTCAAGCAGTCGCCCTTTCTGTTTCTCTACTTTTGCTTTACTAAGGAGGCCGAAATGAAATATGAATATTAAGCTTTTGATGACGCAATCTGAGTTAATTTGTTCGCTACACTTTGAAAATAAAAATAATATTGTGTCTATTAATTTTACAATATAAATTAAAGCCTAAATTTATAAGTAACATATTTAAAACTTAACACATAAAAGAAAGAAATGATTTTATAATGTAAACAGTGTTAGAACGCAGTTTCGCATGGGCATCGTGCAGGCCACCTTCGCACAGCAAAATATTCTTGCCCGGTTGCGCCTTGCGAAACTCGGAGTTGTTTTCATAGTACGAAAGAATTATGAGGTGACAACTTTCTTACCAAAGGATACAGTTATTTGTGTCTTTGACATGTGATTTCGATGTCTTCCGTGATCAAACATACTGAAAACTTGCACTACGAATTTAGTTAAGACTAACCATTCGACAAGAAAGCCTAGCATTTCATAATCAGTGAGGAAGGTAACTTAGTTCATAACGAGAGCGTTTTTCCTAGTTGTAAACTTTTGAGCATTCATTTCTTTTCATTTATACTAAATAAATGGAAAAACGCCTTTGGACATACTTCACTGTACGAGAAACATTTTGATTTTTGGACATAAATTGAAGAAATAACTCAAATTAGAAACTGTATTTTCTAAGCAGATATTCTAATTTATCCTTGGCTACGTAATTAGTAGGGAACAGCATGTCCAGGTGGTTTGAGGCGTTTGATTCGTAATTAGAGGGTCGAGCGTTCGAATCCCCGTCGCACAAAATATGCTTGCTCTTTTAGCTGTGGGGTCGTTATCATGTGACGGCTAATCCTCTATTCATTGGTAAAAGAGTCGCCCAAGTCTTACACTACTAAATTAGTGACACATAGCTTTCGTGTAGCTTTGTGTAAAAATCAAAAACAAACAAACGAAAGCAGTAAACGATAAAATGAACAAAACTGTTACTTTTAAGTTTCTGTACAATTTTGTGGTTAATAGTTTTTATTTCCTGAAAAGTTTGTTTGTTTGTTTTTAATTTCGCGCAAAGCTACTCGAAGGCTATCTGCGCTAGCCGTCCCTAATTAAACAGTGTAAGACAAGAGGAAAGGCAGCTAATCATCACCACCCACCGCCAAACTCTTGGGCTACCCTTTTACCAACGAATAGTGGGGTGATCGTCACATTATAAAATCCCCACGGTTGAAATGGCGAACATGTTTGGTGCGACTGGGATTCGGACCCGCAACCTTTGGATTATGAGTCAAGCGCCTTAACACATATGGCCATGCCGCACCGTTGCATCTAATGTCGTGATTAGTTTGTAATATCGTCCAAAAAACAGGAATAGACGACATGTAAGGAAAACGTTTCGATTTTTCGGTGTCTGCTAATTCTGTGGACAGTTTCCAACGACGTACAATAGACAGTAAGAGACGATTTGTCGGATTGTTTGGTTTGTTTTATTTTGAATTTCGCACAAAGCTATACGAGGGCTATCTTCGCTCGCCACCCCTAATTTAGAACTATTCTTTCTGCAACGAATAGTAGGATTGACTGTAACATTATAAAGCTTCCACAGCTAAAAGAGTGAGTATATTTAGTGCCAACGCTGCGAAGGTAAAACCCGGGTCAACCACGGCTCTTTGGGGCCTGGGGGTTGTAGGACTGTCTGTTGTTGTTGGATGTAAAGACAGTGGAGCCAGCCGCATCATTGGCATTGACATAAACCCTGACAAGTTTGAGAAAGGTAAGAATATAAATTTCGTGGACGTGGTTGATTCATCATAATATCCTATCTACTCACACCTGTGACGCAACAGTTCTAAATAAATATTTTATTTGATTTTTAGTATAAAGTGAGACCGAACCAAGAATACACATTAAATTCTAGAAACTGTCACAAGTTAACTTTTGTTACAAAGCAGTCGTTAACCTTAGGAAAAACAGAATATAACATTTTTTTTTTCCTTTTTCCTTTTTGGCAGTTTTTTTCATCATTTTTTCTGGAATTTTTTTGTCAGACAACATTATGTAATATTTAGATTTGACACATAGATAAAAGATAGATAAATAAAAGACACAATGAAATTACATTCATAAATGCAGAATAATAATTTAAACTTTTAGTTTAAACTCCGAAAGAATGTGATGTATTGAAAATAAAAACGTATGCAGTTAATTTAATTTTTAGCCTTCCCTAATTTAGCAGTGCAATCCTTGAAGGAAGGCAGTTTGTCATCACCACCCACCGCCAACTCTTGGGCTACTCTTTTACCATCGAATAGTGGGATTGACCGTCACATATAACGCCCTGACGGCTGAAAGGGCGAGTATGTTTGGTGAGACGGGGATTCGAACCCGCGATCATCAGATTACGAGTCGAGTACCTTAACCACGCTGTCGTGCCAGGCCTCCTCAAAAGTGATGAAGCTAAGAAAATGAAATCTCCAATAGGATTATTTTCATTTCGATTTATTAACAATTTAGTTTAATAGTTGTCATCAGCTTGTCATCATCCAGATAAAAACTGGATTAAGATTTTAATAAAATCACACATTTCCCACAAAAGTAAATTGAAATAAAGATCATTATCATTTGTTTCGATTATTTCATCAGTTCATGTATTTAAGTTTATGTATTGTGAAAAACAGTAAACTTTGTCGAGAGGGAGGTTCAGTTTATTTATGTCTGTTGTTTGAACAATAATTATTTATCTTTGCTTGTTTTTATTGGAACAATACATACATACATATATATTTCTTCTTTAAAATTAATAACCGGTCCCTTTCTTACAGCTATACAATTCAGATGCACAGAATGTTTGAATCCAACAGATTTTGACCGACCAATTGAAGAGGTTTTACAAAAAATGACTAGAGGTGGTGTTGATTTTGCATTTTAATGTATTGGAAACGTGAAAACGATAGTACAAGAAATTCAAGTGTTTGATATATTTTTATATCTTATTTGGCGAAGTTGATTAAGTGTACTGAATGGTTATATAGATATATATATATATAATTGTATTTTAGAAATAATGTATTGGGGACAGTTTTAAAAAGCTATGGTAAATGCAACTATGAACATGATTTGTATCTAAAAGCAGCCTGCAATTGATTATTGTACAATGAAAATATAAAAAACGCTTAAAATGGTAAATTACTCAGATACGTCTAACGTATTACAATTAAAATAAAGAACAAACCCAGAACCATTTTTTAATATTTTTTTTTCTTAACTCGTAGAGATCAGCCTTTGAAGCGAGCCACCCAGTGTGGGGAGTTGCGATGATTGTTGGAGTTACAAAAGCTGAAGAACAATTGGCTTTCCCGCCTTACAAGCTGTTGCTAGGCAGAACCTTGATGGGAAGTTTCTTTGGAGGTAATTAGGTTATAGAGTACAGTCATGTTTGAAAGTCAAACTACAGACCTCTGAAGGAGGTGTTAAAATTGAATTACGTTCTTCTATACTGCATTGTATGTTTTCAATAGTGTGGGTAACTTTATTTACAGAATAACGTACTTTCCAATTTTCAGGATACAAAAGTAATGTGGGGATCCCCAAACTCGTAGATCGTTACATGGAAGGAAGTATCCCCGTAGCGGAATTAATAACACACACCATTGCCTTTGAGGAAATCAACAAAGCTTTCGATTTGATGATTGATGGGAAATCGTAAGTATACTGTAATGATGAAATTTACTTCACAATATTAACTTCCAGCGATAACAATAACAAGCCAATGAATTTGGTCTTTTAAAACTTATCAAAACATAGTCGTTTAAATAGGCTCATTCATCGACATATTAAAATCATTATTACTGGTGGGCAGCTTGAGTACATAGCCGTGTTCTATTTTCGAAACAAACAAAACAAAACACAACAAACCTGTACATCATTTGGTCTGAGAAGAGTAACTCAATGATCGAGTTGATGACTAGTAGCCACCTTCACACTAGTGTATCACTTCAAATACTTAAACGTCTACACAGATATTCCTTGTAGCTTTAAATCAAATACTACACACACTGACAATATATTATTGTTACTTATCATATGATGTGTCAAGCAGTTGTCCTGTAAATGGTACTGTCATATGATGACTAATGTGCAAGACAATCGGTAAAAACCAACATATCCAACTTTGAAAGGGGAGTAATAAAAACATTAGATACCTAACCAATCTTCTGAACGTCTGTTAACATCACTTATCAGTAAATCAACAAAGAAACTATTTCTATCAAATGTTGGCAACAAACCGCCAGAAGAAATTGCAGAAACGAACGGAGTACATTAAACGTCGAATTGTGCTTTTCATTCTTTGGTTTTCATTTGATAAACCACCAACTGTAACGAATTAAAGATATTACAAAATTAACTTGTTTCGGACCTCTGAGAGAAAGCACGAATTCAGTCGTGTTTGTGGCCAATGAACTCGATCCTAGTTGTCCGATTTCTCCAGGATAAGTTTTAAGATAATTTAATGGAATTGTGGAAGGAGATAATTCGTTTGTTTCGCTTAGAGAAGCAAATGACATTATGATCACTATTGCTAACCGTGTTGTTTCTATCCTGATAGTCAAAGATGATAATGTTGTAATAGATTGGACTACGGAAAGAACGTGCCAATAACTGAAGCCACTTTCTACCCCGACATGGTCAAGGGGTAAGAGCGCTCAACTAGCAAGTTCGAATCTCCGTCACAAACATGGTCGCCTTTTCAGTCGTTATAATGTGAGAGATAATACCTGTTGGTAAAAAAAGTAACCCAAGAATTGGCGGTGGATGATGACCAGCTGCCTTCCCTCTGGTCTTATACTGCTATATTTGGGAAAGCTCGCGCTGATATATTTCGTGTAGATTTGCGCGAAATTCATAACAAACCAACCACCTTTCCACTGTACTAGCACACGACCTGGCTGGACATTTTTTAAATTTGGTTTAAAGTGCGGGATTATCATAGCTGAAGTTAAACAAGTAAATTCCTAGACTGTCCTTAGTCCTATCACTTTTACAAACGTTTAAAAAATGTGGTCGATCTGAATTAAAGAAAAAAAACAGCACATCGTAATTTTATCTATTTATTGACAAGTTTCTCAAAACTTCTAAACAGTATAAAAGCATTGTCACAATTAATCAATTAATTATCTCACCAGAACATTTCAGACTTCTACACTAATATCAAAATTGACTAACTATTAATTATATTTTATGTGGCAATTAGATCACATATCAGGGTAATTTATATATCTCAATTTATCATAGTTGCAAAGATGCCAACTGTTTCAAATGATTGCAGACAGAGTCCGTTTAGTATGCTTGAAATCATTTTGTTATCTTCACAGCACTTTTGTGGTTCTAGCACAGCTGTATTTTTACGCGATTCAGAGTCTTGAAAACATTTTTTCTGAAAAGATGTCCTGCATGATCGGTTACAGCTGGGGGTAAATTATGTGCAATGACGAATTGAGTGAACATCACTTCTACATTGATGGTTTCATATTCTGAATTTTTACTCATAAATGTCGTTATCTATTGGCGAGACTTTGTATGTCTGGAACAATCGTTTATACTGCCATAAGCCGCACAAAAATCGATGTAACAAACTATACAAAGCGCCCGACTGTCATTGACTTTTGATGCAATGATGAGATATTTTGCACTATACTCTTTCCTAAATTTTTGATTTACAGTTTTATTAGACCTTTTAGATTTGCCAGAAACAAGACAATCTAGTGAACGAGGCCTTTTTTTCCCATCTTGTAAACGATCGCATCAGAAAACGAGAAATACCCATCTACGCCAGCGCTGATTGGCTGACAAGCATTGATTACGTAACAATTGATTCCATAACGTATCCAGTACGGAGAAGCACCGCACATCAGCTATTGGTAGACGTGGAGATATTTTTATTCCAAGCACAAACATTATCGCAATTTGCCATTTGGATTTTTTTATTTATTATCAAAATTTATTTGTATCTCACTAGAAGTTTTCTTTTGACCACTTTCAAGCACTTGGTGAACAATTTATCACTTTATTGTATAGGTCTTTATGATAATTTGGAAGTTGCAACAAGTCGTAACGCGTACACCAAAAATCGTATTAATTACGCTCATATCACTTTGGTTGGCATCCCTGTAGTTGTGTACACTTACTTAATTTTGAAATCAAAGTAATCTTTTCACGAAATTATGTTAACAGAAACAAGTGCCAACTTCCAATGCTAACACTAAAAAGTGGGTAAAACCAATATAAATTTAAGTTTTATCATCTGGTGCGAATAACTATTTTTAGAAAACTATTTGTTATACATTAGCGTCAATTAACCATAGTGTAGAAAGCAATTAAACCATTAACGTCTACTTTAGAGCTTTTTATTTTTTTTTTATACCAATGAAGAGTAGGATTGACTGACATAACACTCTAACGGTTGAAAGGACAAACCCGCGACCCTCAGATTGCTTGTCAAGCGCCCTACTCAGCCGACCGGATATTTTAAAGTACTTGTTGGTAATATATAAAATTAAGACTACAGGGCGAGATCAAATTATTTGCATTCTTTGTCACCATATTTTAACCGTACCCACAGTAACTTAAAATAATGTATTGTAAACTTAACAATTTATATAATTTCTTGCTCAATCCAAGTCCTTGAAAACGAGTTGTTTACATCAAGTCAAATTCAACATTATCGTTAAATCACCATCCTAAGATGGAAAGTTTTGGTTTTGGAAGTTACACGAGGGCGAAATCTGCACTAGCCGTCGCTAATTTAGCAGTGTAAGACTAAAGTGAATGTCACTAGTAATCACCACTCACTGTTACCAACGAATAGTGGGATTGAGCGTGACATAACGCCAACACGGCTGTTGGGGCGAACATATTTGAGGTGATGGGGATTCGAACCCGGGATCAAAAAATAACGAGTCGAATGCCTTATCCATATGGCCAAGATAAAAGGAAAAAGCAACTTAGTGAGTTTCACTGGATATGCTACAACTGTAAAACATCCTTTTGAAGCCCATACTTCGATATAAAATGGCCAATTCTGATATTAGGCACAAATTATAGTAAATGTAGTCATGACAATATTTCGTTTTAATGCTAAAAAACACATTGGGAGTCTGGTAATTGGGAATTATTGGGGAAAGTAAAAATAAAAAGTAATGCCAATTGTGTCTTACCGACACCTTTTTTATAAAGGTGGCTTTATAAGCATTGGTTTTTATAATTGTGATGGAACAGGATTTCTTAAAACCCACGGAAAAAAGTAAAATAACCAAATAAAGCTAAGATTAAGTATATTTATTTATTTACTGGTGTAGATAATAGGTGTTTGGGAAGAATGGTAAGGGCAAGACAAACTGTGCTTAATTTTAGACTAATGTTTTGGACCTGAATCTCAACATTATCAGACTTCCACAGAAACAAGGCCAACAAGGTAAAGTTCACAGATAAGGTTACCTATCACACTGACAAAAACTTCAAGCACCAAGAGAATGAAATGGATACTATCTCTGTTCTATACAAATAGCATAAGGTTGCGAGTTGCAAGCATTATGGACTTTGATGCACTAATTGTTGAAATGGGGCCTAGGAAATTCTCCTTGTCAACAAGATGGACCTTGAAAACCAGAGTATGTCTTTATTTCAGTCTTTTTGTAAACAAACTACAGGTTAAACTGTCAGGTATAACACAGACACATGGCAACAAGGACGAACAACTAGAAGTCTCCAAAATCTTTAAAACAAAAAACTCAAATGTAAATGTATTCAGATTCTAAAGGTCACAAAAATCGTGAAATTTTTGGGTCGAAGAATAGTTTTATCATTTTGCACTTGGACTGGTAACAAGACAGTTTCAATTTCACACAAAAATATTTCATTGAAAAATCAGGTCGGTACAGAATACCGATACTGCATAAATATTTATAGTATAAATTACTTAAGATACGGAAAGATGTACATGAATGCGTGTGTATTATACTGAGTCCATCACAAAAGGATTTAATAGATATAATAATCCAAGAAAATATGGATCGTGAAGTTGAAGTGTGTCCGTTGGGGAGAAAAGTGCTTTGAAGGGGTCCCAGACTTGTAAATTCTCAATATAGTACGTTTTGTTTTATAACGTCAGTCCGTGTATTTTTTAAATAGCCCTCGTACTATTGTTGTATAGTCACTGTTATTCATTTAATAATTGTAATTCGGTTAGAAGAATCTGACAAAGATGAAGAGTTGTTCACAATAATTCATTGTACTTTTTATCAAACAACAGAACATTTAAACAGTGGAAAAGAAACAAACAAACGAAATGGTACAGATGTTTTCGTTTGCCACGAATATAAAGATAGTTCTAAACTACATCCAGGAATATAAAGTAGTTCTAAATCGTGGTTATAAATAATAATGTAGTTTTAAACCACAGACGGGAATACTGGACTCGCCCTAAACCACAGCCATGGATAAGACGATAGTTCTAAAGAACAGACAGGAATACTACAGTCGCTCTAAACGACAGCTGTGGATAAGAAGATAGTTTAAACTTACAGACAGGAATATTACAGTAGCTCTAAATTATACACGCGATTACGACGGTCGTTCTAAACCATTGAAGGTGCCCAATTCTATCGTTTGGTTTGTATAGCTCCTTTTACGTGAATAAAAATTGCTCTGTTTATCAAAATACACTACAAAATTATTATACGTAGCACCTCTACAAGGACGGAACTTGTGGCTGTCAAGCAAGCTCTTGGATGGCTTCTTCGAAACAGTTGTGTTTGCCACCAACTCCATGGCAGTGTTGCAGAGAATCGAGAATGGTTGGCTACCTGATGGGTGGAGAGAGGCTACACCTTATCTCCATGATAAATCTCCCACCTTTGTGTACGTCCCAGACCACGCGGGTGTCAAGTACAATACAAAGACAGTAGCAGCAGTAGCAGAACCAACAGCTCTCGTGTAGCTTTGCGCGAATTTAAAAAACAACAACAAACAAATCCAACACAGAAGTTGCACGGAGTGGTGGTTAGGGCATTTAACTCGTGACCTGTGAGTCGTGAGTTTCAGTCAATATCTTTTATATCAAATACTTGACTATATTATTAAGACGATTTATAATTATTGTAATATTAATGTTTATGGTAAAAGAAATGATTTCACATCTTAGATTTCTGGATTTCTCTCGCCAAACCTTAATGTACCAATAAATGCCATACATGTCATTATCATCAGTCTTTTTCTGTGTATTGTAGAATTTCATATCTTATATGGGTGGATTAGTGATGTGCCATCTTCCTTCAAGAAAACATGCTGTGTGGATTTATTTTGATTGGAAGATCTGGGCAGTAGCGTGATATACATCAAAAGGCTTAGTTTAGTAATACCTCAAGATTTTGCTATTTATATAAAAATATCGTTTCTCCCACTTGTACAGCTGTAAGTCTTCGGATTTACAATGCTGAAATAAGGGGTTCGATTCCTTTCGGTGGACTTGGCAGATAAGCCTGAAGTAGCTTTGCTATAAGAAAATACGCACAAACATCGTATTCGTGACAACTTTGCTGTCTATCTCCTCCTCTTCTTACCGGTTTTGCTTGTTCTGACCAAACACCTTCTCACATCAGGATATAGTCAGGGAGTGATGTGGAACGTTATGGACTACAACACCCACAGCTGTTTTATTTCTTTCTCTCATTTAAACAGTAATGTCGACGAAGTTCAAATTAAACTCGTCTGCTCACCCCCAACGAAGTTTAGGTCTTACTTCCGCCGATCCACAAGAAACCCATAACACATTTTACAATGTTCAACCTTAATATTTATTATTAAGTGTTTCATGGTAAGTGTCAGCATGGAACTTTTTTTCTTTTCAGTTATTTCTTCAAGATCAACTACTAAACGAATAGTTGTTAATCAGATCACCTTACAAGTACTGTCGTCGAAGATGAATGGAAGTTAAACAAAGAATTCTTTGAAATAAGATTATATAATACCAAAAATTGCATTGAAAACGTATTTCAATAACTTTGGTTATAATATCGTGAGTTTATTTGTTTGTTTGTTTTATGAATTTCGCGGAAGCTACTCGACGGCTATCTGAGGTAGCCGTTACAAATTCAGCAGTGTGAGACAAGAGGAAAGGCAGCTACTCACCACCACTCACTGCCAACTCTTGGGCTTCTCTTTTACCAACGAAAGTGCGATTGATTGAAATATTGTAATGGCCCTACGGCTGAAAGGGAGAGGATGTTTGATGCGACGGGGATTCGAAGCTGCGACTCTCAAGTTTCAAGTCGAAGGTCTTAACCACCTGGCCATGTCGGGCGTTACGGTGAGTTAAAAAGGACTTTGTTATTCCGAAATTATGCGTTGTTATAATATAAACGTAAACTATCCAGTAATGAAATGTCGCGACAAGGGAGGTTGTCGGAAGAAAACCATTTAAACAAAGCTTATTCACTTTAGTATGATGCATTAGATCACATGGTCACGTGGTCGTTTAATAACAAATCAAAAACGTGATAATCTTACTCAGTAGCAGATTAAAGGTGACGCCACATATCAGGATAATCTATTCTTCCCTTCTTCTTAAAGTTTAGAAAGATTCATCTACAAAAAGAAATTTAGAGTCGACTGTACTTGAATCCTTGAAATTTTAAACCAGCTGAAAATTCCAATTACTAATTCAAATGTATGATTTGAAACGTTAGTACATGTGTATTTTAATTTTTATCTGATTAGACTGTTTTCTGCATAAACAAACTTTAAGTAGATTGCACTTTACATTACGAATGTAATTGGAATACTATTTTTTCCGTATAATACGTAACTGTTATTTTCTCTTTGCTTGTTTAACATTTGGAATAATTCAGAAGAAAATATCGCTTATACTTATATTTGGCTCAAAGAAATACAAAACGATATACTTTTAAAATGAGGGGTGCCTTTGACATTTCTTGAGAAAAATTATAAAGGCCTAAAAATAACTGATTTATAAATCTGATAAAATAATTAAATATAGTTCCACAGGTGTCGCTTCTTCCTTTAAATACAGTGAATTTTAACTCGATGTTTACAAAAGTATAAAAGCTCTTGACAGTTCAATTTTTGTGGCAATTAAAACGTGTGGTGTAACTGAATTTTTCAACTGTTGAGCAAAGAATTATCGGCAAAAAGTAATTTACTAATTATTTTGTTATGCATTATTTTACTCTGTTTGCACACGAAAGGTACTGGTTACTTTACGAATAATAGGTTATGTCGGCTATATTTTAACGCTGCTCTGACGTATTTGAATATTCGTGGCGTGATTTAAGAACGTGATGTGTCCCTTCATGTATTTTAAAAAATAGTTTTGCAGATAATAATCAAAACATATATGAAAACCAAGAAAATCCTTTATTTTTATCATGGAATCTAGCATGTTTATTTCTAAATAAGTAGCTTTTGAATGCATGATTTACATATTTCATTCAAGATCATAAAAAACAAAACTCGTGTTTGTTTCTTAATAGCACGCAAAGCTACACGAGGGCTACCTGCGCTAGTTTTTCTGTGTGCTTTTTCTGATAGCAAAGCCACATTGGGCTATCAGCTCAGCCCACCGAGAGGAATCGAACCCCTGATTTTAGCGTTGTAAATCCGGAGAGATACCGCTGTATTAGCGGGGGCTTCTGCACTAGCCGTCCCTAATTTAGCAGAGTAAGACTAGAGGGAAGGCAGCTTGTCATCACTACTCACCGCCAAATCAACTTTATCAACAAAATCATAGAGTTTTAATGACCAATTTTAATGTAATCTCTCTCTGCACAGTAAGGCCCGGCATGGCTATGCGCGTTAAGGCGTGCGCTTCGTAACCTGAGGGTTGCGGGTTCGCGCTCGAGTCGCGCCAAATATGCTCGCTTTCCCAGCCGTGGGGGCGTTATATTGCCTCGACCAATCCCACTATTCGTTGGTAAAAGAGTAGCCCAAGAGTTGTCGGTGGGTGGTGATGACTAGCTGCCTTCCCTCTTGCACAGAAGTCCCAACAACTGAAGTCTGCAAGATAGCTTTTGAACTTTATATCCAAGATCTCAACCCATTGATATACATCACTAGCAATCAGTTAGCAACCCTTATAGAATTCACTACCTCCAAAACTAACTTTATGCTCAACAACTAAAACTATCTACAAATAAATGGCCTAAGTATGTGGAATCCAGTGTCTCCAGTTCTTGCCACATTTTTGTGACACAGATTGAATATCAAGCGATGAGTTTAGCCTCACACCCACCTCTACACTGGTACATGTATGTGGATGATACAATTGGTGGATTCACATCTATAGAACATACACTTAGGTTTCTCAGTCACGTTAACTCGATACATTCCAACATTCGTTTGATCTGTGAACATGAAAAATACAAACAAAATAGCTTTTCTTAACCTTAAGATCACTAGAACTGATACACAATTCAAAACAGAAATCCACAAAAAAATTACCCATACTGGACTATACATTTCCTGGGACTCAGCAAATTAAACAAAACAAAAATTAAACATGGTAATAAACCACATAACCACAGCCACAAAATTATGTTTACCTGATAAAATTAACGATGAAATGTACAAAATAAAAGAACACTTTATCAATATCAACAAATTTCCTCGAAAAAAACGAAGAAAAACAATTTTATGAACATACCTAGACCAACAACAAAGAAACAACAATAAATCCCAAGAAACTACAAACTACAAAATCTTATACTGCTGCATACAATATGTGGGAGACATCAGTGAAAAATAACCAGCATTTGTAAAAAAACTTGAAACGCAACATTCCAGTTTTATTCAAACACCAAATTTATTCAAAACCCAGGTACAAAACTAAATTACATACTACATAAAAACTACACTGACAAACACAAGACCAACATTATTTATAAAATACAATTCAACAACTTCGACGGCAAGTATGAAAATGGAAACTACATTCAAAGAACACAAAAAATACCTTCACACGTTCTTAAACACTCAAAATCAAACAGAACATAACCATAGAAAACACCAAGATATTAAGTAGGGAAAACATGTAAAATCTAAGAAGCCTTACTTATACAGCAACTAAAACCAAAATTAAACCAATATAAAGAAACACCTTCATACCTATATTAATTAATAGCCTAATATCAACGCCCCCTGCAATCCTGTACTTTTTTATACTCTCGTCCCTAAGACGGTAACTGTCACTTGCAAACTCTCTTTGTTAACCTGAAGATGACCTAGGAATGTCGAAATGTTGTTCTCTGCTTGACAATAAAAGTGTTAATAGCCATACCAGCCGTTCTGAGATATATTTGTATTTCAAGTGAATTTCTCGTCATCAAGAGAAACTCACTTTCAATTATTACAATAAATGGCGCTAGAGTTAACTTGTTTTGTATTTCTTATTTGTTTGTTTCAGAGGAAAGCCACACTGGGCCATCTGCTGCTTCCACCGTGTGGAGTGGAGCCATGAATTTTAGCGTTGTAAATTTACCACTGCTCTTCTAAGGACAACTAATTTGGGTGTTGTGAGTCAATGGGCTTTGAAAGTCCTCACAATAATTAAACATATAAGTGAAATAAGTAATACTCACAACTACATAAACATGCACGATTGTGTGAAATTACTACAGATCCCAAAATTATTAATATTACAAAACGAGAACATCGATAACGATCACAGAACTTTAGACTGATAAACTTACATTAAAGATTTATTAGATAAAATTTATGAATTACGTAAAATCCCAGTTTTATAACTACAAACATAAGAGAACCTTAGGGTGACAAACTTTCTTCTAATATTTGGTATAAGAATCTCGGGATTACGTACAGTTTTAGTTAAATGAATACTTGGTTTACAAACTTTTCTCAAAAGCTTAGTTTCATGAATGTGAAGAGCATTTTATTAAACCTTTCTGGAAAGTTCTCAGAGATTAAGTGCAGATTTAGTCACATGAAAACAGTTAACGAACCTTTCTCAAAACATTATCGGGTAAACCTCAGTTTTTAGTTTCACGGCTACAAAATGTGTGAAACTCCAAAGTTCGGTTCTGTCTCAGAGTTTAAAAACGAGAATTTTGTGAATAATGTACATTTCTAGTTATTTAACATTTCTTATAAATTATAGAATGAAGAAATAAACATTCGAGTCATAAATTAGTTGAAATCTTCACTAAAACCTTAGTATTGGTTAATCTTTCGCGACGTCTTCTGCAATGAGTTTGTGCAGAAAATTTTGTGAATGGCGAAGAAAGTCCATTTTGAACTTCCCTAAACTTAAGCAGTGCTGGGTTAAATTTTATTCCCAGGCCCGGCACGACCAGGTGATTAAACCGCTCGACACGTAATCTGAGAGTCGTGGGTTCGAATCCCCGTTGCACCAAATATATTCGCCCTTTCAGCCGTGGTCGCGCTATAAGTGACGGTTAATCCCACTCTTCGTTGGTAAAAAAAGTAGTTCAAGAGTTGACGGTAGTTTGTAATGACTAGCTACCTTCCTTCTAGTCTTACACTGCAAAATTAGGGACGGCTAGCGCAAATAACCCTCGTGTAGCTTTGCGCGAATTCAAAAATCAACAAACAACTCTGTACTCCCACTGTGATAGGTGAGTGGAGAGGGTCCTGACTTTTTAAAATACTTATCGACTGAAGCTCACTCAACGTTAACGAGATTTTCTAGCATTTGTATTTTGTACACGTTATAATCTTAATAAGAAGTGTCATTAATATGTATTCACCTTGTAATTGACCCATGATATGATTGTTATTTTTAAAGAATAAATCATGAGTTGTTGGAACTTTAACTTTGGTTAGGCTCTGATGTTATTACTTCCAGCAACTTCGCAAACGAATTGTCATAAGAAAGTCCATTATCATCAAAGGAGGGTGTCATTTTTGTCGGCTAACATCACTCTCACACGTCAAATGTGCTTAATTTATAACAAATTCCATGACACATTTGATTAACATATTTCGTTTCTGTAAACCATTTCTTTTTTCTGCTAGGCCTAAAATTCAACACTAACGTCGTCATCGTCTGTATTTTGTTTTGTTCACGTGTTTAGTCAGATTAACTGATAAGAACTAGTTGTACTTGGCACGTGAAAATATCTGATGTTAACTGCACGTTATTACAAAAAGATTTTTTATACTCGAAATATGTAATTCGAAGATGTCACTAAAATCTCAAAGAGCTCAAACAAGACGAAGAGTTTTGATGACGTAAAGTGAAAATTTATTCGAGATAAAGGCAAAGAAAGACCAGTTCCCTCCTTGTTAAAATTCCTTTCCTTCTGGTTTTTGTTTTGTAATTGTTTCATGTTGTTTAAGGACGTTATGATGATATTTTTGCAATTAAACAGAAACTTTTGTTAGTCAAGAGCCTGGCATGGCCTAGCGCGTTAAGTCGTGCGCTTCGTGATCCGAAGGTCGCGGGTTCGC
This sequence comes from Carcinoscorpius rotundicauda, assembly GCA_011833715.1. Lineage (NCBI taxonomy): Eukaryota > Metazoa > Arthropoda > Merostomata > Xiphosura > Limulidae > Carcinoscorpius > Carcinoscorpius rotundicauda. Next base: position 118,802,813 of record CM022394.1, read on the forward strand.
AAGAGAGTCGCACCAAACATGCTCGCCCTCCCAGGCGTGGGGGCGTATATTGTGACGGTGAATCCCACTATTCGTTGATAAAAGAGCAGCTCAAAAGTTGGTGGTGGGTGGTGATGAGTAGCTGCCTTCCCTGTAGTCTTACACTGCTAAATTAGGGTCGGCTAGCACAGATAGCCCTCGAGTAGCTTTGTGCGAAATTCCAAAACGAACAAACAAAGAAACCAACAACCCCAAATACAGAAGTTACTCTGGATCAAACAATTACATACACGCCACAAAACACCAAACAACCATATAACTCAAACAGTAACAACAAGCCCCGTATTTCCGAGGGCATACTCACTGCTCTTAGCAACCACAAATCACTGTGGAATAATAATAAAAAAAATTTCCCTGACAGACGCTTCACTGAAATCAGACATCTTCATGAAAGGGTTCTGGTCGTCAAATGCGAACAACTCAAGGAATACGCCCACCTTTTTCACTGGCCTAAGAGCGCTTTTGAAGATGATACCTCCATTCACACCCTTAATAACATGCTCCAGCTCAACACACCGGGCATTAAAAACATCCGATAAGACATTGAAGAAAAAGAAATTCAAGAAGACCTGGAAGCTTCACGCTGTTATCCAACCAAGGTAAAAAAAATTGTCTCGTTTAAAACCAAACAAACAACACCTCTAGTAATAATTACAAACAAGCAGGTGAATTAATTATTATTCAGATAAATAGTGAATCCTATCACAGAATTAATAAACACGCACACACAGCCAAACATGCTCGCCCTTTTCAGCCATGGGAGTGACATAATATTACGGTCAGTCCCACTATTCATCGGTAAAAGAGTAGCTCCAGAGTTAACGGTGGACGGTGGTGACGAGTTGCTTTACCTCTAGTCTTACACTGCTTACACAATGCGACCCTCGGATAACAAATCGAGTGCCTCAACCACCTCTCCATGCCAGACATCTATCTCTGTGAACGCTCATTAATTTTGAACTGCTAGATTAGGAGAAAGCAACTCGTGAGTAGGGACATCTATCGCCAACTTTTGGACTACTGTAATTATATATCTAAACTTGACTGCCACTCCAACAACGTCCTCAAAGTGTAATGTGCGCTTTTTTGACAGTAGAGCATAAAACAGGAAAAGCTCAACAGATTCACGGTACTTAGGGCTACCCATAAGGCTATGCTCGATTCAATAACTTCTGTATCTTTTCAACAAATTATTTTGTACGCTGAACACTGGAAAAAGTGATTTAACATGTCATCTGGTTATTAGTAAAATTGTCATTTGTTTTCTGTTAATCATCTAAAATCAAATGTTGAAAGTACAAGTGAAAAATAAAAGAAATCCTCAGTAGCTGCGGCTGTAATTAAATCTTAAGTCGGTCAAGAGATAGAGCTACAAGTTAAAAGTTTGGACTTGAATGAAAACAGAAGTTACATGAGAAGTTATACCGCGACTGGTAAACTTTTATTACAATTGCAAAGTAGTGGTTTATTTTAAGACGCCATCTCAAGAAATCACAGAAATCCGTAATTGTCTGGGAAGGGTTGATAAGAAGATAAAAGTATAATAACATTTTTTTTTGGCAAATTAAGTTTAATAGTATTTTATGATGCGCCGTTAGAGGGAGTAATCAAAATTAAAACTTCACTGTGATAAAAAGTTTAGCGTAATATGATAATTTAGGGTTGTTGCAAGTAATCCTAGTTCGAAATTAAGATGAATTGAAAATTTTCAAATAGGAGTAAAAGCCAAGAAAATGAAGAAACCATACGTCACGTTACGTGAACGACAGTCAAAACGTTTTGTTATTTATCCAGAAAAGTGCGAAAGTATCGTGTTTTTAACTTTTCTTTCTTTACCTACCCCTTTGTTTTGTTTTTCTTTTCTTCCGAAAAATAAATAAAAATATGATAAACTCTTCATTACTATTTAAAATAACACTTTTGATGTACAACAGAAAGTTGTGTTTATTTTCAGACATTTCATCAGCGTACAATCAATTCATCTCGAACTTACAGGAAATAGTAAAGTTTTTAAAAATGTAGATATAGCGCAAAAATTAATGAATCTCCAATATTTGTATATCTTTCCATGAACAGCGCACTCGTCTAGCATTATTGGTCATCTTAACCTGTTCAAACAATTTGTTATTCTTCGTATTACTTTTAGATTGGCTCATCATAAACAAACGTGGTACTTTAATTCATTTTGTCCCAGTATTTTAACATGTTACGTTATATCACATCACAGACATGTCCACCAAAGAACATACAACTTCGAAGCTGCAAAATATTTCTAGACGTTGAAAAAAAATTAATGGTCATGCGAAGAAGAACAAATGGAGTCTCGACATTGGAACAACACTAATGGTCATGAAAAAGATGGACAAATCGTCTCGATATTGGAACAACTTTAATGATTATGTGCAGATATGCAAGAGGAGTCTTGACATTGGAACAACATTAATGGTCATGTTCAGGTAAACAGATGGAATCTTGACATTGGAACAATACTAATAGTTGTGTGCAAATGGAGTTTCGACTTTCAAACAACACTAATAACTATGTGCAAATGGAGTATCGATGTTGGAAAAATTATATATGTAAAAAGGGCTGGTATGGATAGAGAAAATACTATGTAGACAAACGAACAACGTTTCGACCTTCTTCGGTCACCGTCAGGTTCACAAAGAAAGAAAGAGGTTATTGAACGATAGCTGACCACATGTTTGAAGGCGGTTGTGTGATTGAGTGTAGGAATGTAGAGGGCGTGCTTAGATGTTGGATATATTTATTAATATAGGTATAAAGGTGTTCCTTTGCATTGGTTTGCATTGGGCTTGAGTTGTTCTATAAGTAAAGCTTCTTGAACTTTGTGTTTGTTTATGTTTGTTTCTTTATTTAGTGTTTGGGTGTTTTTTATGGTTACGTTGTGTGTATTTGATTTGATGTGTTCGAAAACGTGTGAAGGTGACTTTTTGTGTTCTTTGAATTTGGTTTCCATTTTTTCTACTTGTTTCTCCAAATTAAAAAAGTGACAGTTGTCACATTGCATTTTATAAATAACATTGGTGTGGTGTTTGTCAGTATAGTTTTCACACAATAAAGATCAAAGTTTTGTGTCTGGTTTTTGAATAAATTTGGCATCAACTGGAATTTCATATTTTGTTATTAGTTTTCCAAATGTTGGTTATTTTTCTGCTGATTTCGGGAATATATAGTATGCAGCCGTATATGGTTTCGTGATTTTTTGATTCGTGAGATATATTTACATTTGTTGGTTGATTTTGCTTTCTGTCTAGATTTGTGCGTATAAAGTTTTCTACTGTTTGTAGAGGAAACTTATCGATATTGATCAAGTATTGTTTTATTCCATCTAATCCGTCGTTAATTTTATCTGGTGAGCATAGTTTTATGGCTGTGTTTATTTGGTTTCTTGATATGTTGAGTTTTGTTTTGTTTCATGTGCTGAGTTCTAAGGAATGTATAGTCCAGTGTGGGTGATTTTTCAGTGGATTTCTGTTTTAAATTGTGTATCATTTCTTGTAATTTTGAGGTTAAGAAATGATTTTTGATTGCTTTCTCTCTGTTCACATGTGAAAGTAATGTTGTGTGAAACTGGTGATCCTGGGTTGCCCAGGTCATTTGTTTGTGTTTTGTTGTGGTTGTTGAACATGAAGTTTGTCTTCATCGTGGTGAATTCTATGAGGGTTGCTAATTGGTTGCTGGGAATGTTTATAGTTGGGTTAGGGTCTCTGATATAGAGTTCTAAGGGCATCTTGCAGGCTACAGTGGTTGGGTCTTCTTTTAAGATGGATGTGACATCGAAACTGGCCATTAAGGATTTATGATTAAGTTGATTAAGATTAGACTTGAAATTAAAAGATTCTTTGATGAATGAACTGGCTGTTGTTACACATTTGGAGAATGCCCATGCTATGTATTTACCAAGATTGTAATTAAACGATTCATATGTGGACATTATTGGTCGTAATGGAGAATCTGGTTTATGAGGAATGAAGATGTATATTTGCGGTGTGCATGAGTCGGACTTACGTAGGTAAGAATAAAGTGTTTTTGAAATTGTGTTGGCTTTTATCATTTTTAGTAATATTTCGTTTCGTGTGTATTTGTTGAAATTATGTGTATTGGTTTCATTTGTTTGTGTCTGACAGGATGTTGTTCATTTTTTGGATGTATTCATTCGTGTTCATTATGACTACAGCGTTTCCTTTATCTGCTCTTAGAATTTCTATGTTTTTGTCTTGTTTTAGGTTTTTAATGGAATTAATGTCTCTTTTTGGAAGGTTGTGTTTATGTTTTCTGTTTTGTAAAATTATGTTGATGGTTTTGTGAGAAAATTCTTTGAAAAATCGTTTAAGATGTTGTTTATAGGTGTTTCTAGAAAATATAAATTTTTAATTTTTCCTGGTAAGTTTGACTGTTGGAAGTGAATAGAATTGTTGAAGTTGTGTTCTTTCTGTTGGTTGTTTTCTGTTGTTTTGTTATCTGTGGAAAGTATCAGAAGTCTTCTGGCTAGGTCTTTTAAAGATGCATTAATTTCTAAGGTTTGGATGTACCTAGGTGCTTTTGTAAAATTTAGTCCTTTGTTAATTAGATGTATCTCATCTGTGTTTAATTGTCGGTCGGATCTATTAATTGTGAGATTAGTCAACGGTTTATCGTGTTGGTGTCTTTTCTGTTGTTTGCATCTTCATTTTTCTTTAGTTTTTTCTTGTGGCAGATCTTTTTGTCTCTGTCATTCCTGGTGTTGATTTGGTTCGTAAATTTATGGTTTAGTGCAACATGCCAGTTGATGGTTTAGGTTCATTTTTTGTTTTTGTAGGTCATGTAGTTCTTTATATTTTGTGTTCAACATGGCTTTAAGCAGTTTTTTCTGTAAATTTTGGATAATGTTTGTGTGTTTTACTGAATACAAGCAAAACTATCCGTCCTCAATGAAGGAAAAGTTTAAGTTAATATATCAGTCGAAATTAATTTATTGACTTTAAAGAGGTTAATTGTGCTCTTGGTTTCGCTCAGAGTCGACCGCAAAAAAATAATTTTTCAGCATTTCATTCACGCTGAAAGGCGTCCAACAAGTTCATTGTTAAAGTTAAATGTTAAAACGTGAATGATAGCGTGGTTAATTCTTAACATTTTAACATAGAATATCCTGCTTACGAAATAAAAGTTGGTATAGACATTATTTATGATTGTACTGAAGTCATTTGAGAGGTGAATGTTGAGCATTGCCGTTCGCAGTATATATACATGAGATGAAGTGTAATTGGAGTTTTACTGAAATGAAATTTTTCGTATGTAGTATATCCAGAAACTCTTTTTCACTAACTAATTAAACTTTCCCCGGTTTTCACATTGATTACTTTTGGTTTGATCGAGATGCGCGTTTGTCGTTAACAGAAAATTTCGTGAAAGGAACATCACTGCAGTATTTCGTTTCACCTCCGAGTCACGTGACGTTTTGAAGGAATAGTTGCATATAAACAGCGGACACGGTATGTTTCTAGACAGTGGAACAGAAACGTTAGAAAATGACAGGCAAGGTATGGTTGTCTTTGTGATTAAGGTTCGTAGGAAATGTGAAATTAAGGCTTAACCACATCTACTGATTTATTCTAAATATTTGATTTCTTGTTTCAGGTTTTAGCTCTTCTTTTACTAAAATATTAAACAGGTGCTTATGACCGTTATGATATACATGTTCTTCTCTTATTCGTATTGAATAAGTCTATGTCACAAAATTTTTACTTTTTCTTGTTCCTGGGCAGAAAGTGTTATTTCTCAATTGCTTATGCTTAAGGTAAATGTAAAACACCGTTTTTGTCTTCAAACTTTGCTTTTGTGACCTGGGAGCTTATAACAAAAATATGATGGGAGACAAAATTTGGAGGCTGATACGTGAAAGCGACCTACATTACAGTCGCAAATCTCGATAAACTGCTCACTTCTAAACATTTCTGTGTAACTTTAGTATAAATAATGTAAATCTTGATTCATATGTTGTTTTATTCAGACCTTGTGTAAATTTGCCCTTTTTTTACATAGAAAATAGGTTAATATCTAAATTTCATTATCCAGGTAACAAAAGCAAAGTTTGAAGGAAATAATGGTCATTTTCTGTACTTTTACAACGTAAGCAATTAAGAAATAACACGTACTATCCAGGAACATAATTTGTGTTACGTAGTGTAATAAATCAGTAATGAGTTAAAAGAATATAATACCTAATGGGTGAAAATGATACTCTGCTTCCAAAGTTACTTTTACAAAACAATACAGAAACCGTATTGTTCTTAATCATGTAAAAAATACATTACCGAATAAAAAAAAGTTTGTATTTGAATCGTTAACTGGTACGTATAAAGAGGTTTCACTTTGCAATAAGTAACGTCACTTTATTGTTCAATAATATACTTTGAGTTGTAAAAATTAAAGCACGTGATTGTTAAGGTTTACTTTACGCTTAAAATTTATAATTCTCAACTTAAGTATCAAATAATCGTTTGAAAGGGATTTTCTTTAAAAAAAAATCCGCAATTACACAGTCATAAATTTATATGTAAAGTTTATTTAATACTGATTGAGTAAACAAACCAACAAAAATACACTTTCCAACAGAGTTGTTTGTATTTTTGAATTTCGCTCAACGCCACATGAAAGCTATCTACTCTTGCCATCCCAAAGTTAACAGTGAAAGAATAAAGAGAAGACAGTCAGTCATCACCACCCACCACCAGCTCTTGGGTTACTCTTTTACCAACGAATAGTGGGATTAATCGTCACATTATAACTCCCCCACTGCTGACACGGCGATCATGTTTGGTGCAACGGAGCGTCAGACCCACAACTCTCAGAATACGAGTCGAGTGCACGAGCTTCCTGGCAAAGCCGGGTTTTTTCCAATTCGATTAATAGCAAAATCTCTTCAGGAAGATCGTGGCATGGCCAAGCGTGTTAAAGCGTTCGACTCGTATTCCGAGGGTCGAGGGTTCAAATCTCCGTTACACTAAATATGCTCACCTTTTTAGCTGTGGGGGCATTATAATGTTACAGTGAATTTTACTATTCTTTAGTAAAGAATAGTCCTAAATTAGGGGTGGCTAGCAAAGATAGCTCTCGTATAGCTTTGCGCAAAATTCAAAACAAAACAAACAGAACATTCCGAGAAATCGTCTCTTACTGCCTATAGTACAACATTGGAAACTATCCACAGAATTAGCGGACACCAAAAAATCGAAACGTTTTCATTACATTTCGTCTATTCCTGTTTTTTGGACGATATTACAAACTAATCACGACATTAGATGCAACGGTGCGACATGGCCATGGGTGTTTAGGCGTTCGAATCATAATCCAAAGGTTGCGGGTCAGTATCCCGGTCACACCAAACATGTTCACCATTTCAACCGTGGGGATTTTATAATTTGACGATCACCCCACTATTCGTTGGTAAAAGGGTAGCCCAAGAGTTTGGCGATGGGTGGTGATAATTAGCTGCCTTTCCTCTTGTCTTACACTATTAAATTAGGGACGGCTAGCGCAGATAGCCTTCGAGTAGCTTTGCGCGAAATTAAAAACAAACAAACAAACTTTTCAGGAAATAAAAACTATTAAACACAAAATTGTGCAGAAACTTAAAAGTAACAGTTTTGTTCATTTTATCGTTTACTGCTTACGTTTGTTTTTTTTTTAGTTTTACACAAAGCTACACGAGGGCTATGTGTCACTAATTTAGTAGTGTAAGACTTGGGCGACTCTTTTACCAATGAATAGAGGATTAGCCGTCACATTATAACGACCCTACAGCTAAAAGAGCAAGCATATTTGTTGCGACGGGCATTCGAACTCTCGACTCTCTAATTACGACTCAAACGCTTCAAACCACCTGGCCATGCTGGGCCCTACTACTTACGTAACAGAGGATAAATTAGAATATCTGCTAAGAAAATACAGTTTCTAATTTGAGTTATTTCTTCAATTTCTGTCCAAAAATCAAAATGTTTCTCGTACAGTGAAGTATGTCCAAAGGCGTTTTTCCATTTATTTGGTATAAATAAAAAGAAATGAATGCTCAAAAGATTATAACAAGGAGAAACGCTCTCGTTATGAACTAAGTTACCTTCCTCACTGATTATGAAATGCTAGGCTTTCTTGTCGAATGGTTAGTCTTAACTAAATTCGTAGTGGAAGTTTAGAGTATGTGTAATCACGAAAGACCTCGAAATCACATGTCAAGGACACAAATAACTGTATCCTTTGGTAAGAAAGTTGTCACCTCATAATTATTTTGCACTTTGAAAACAATTTCGAGTTTCGCAATGCGACCCCCGGCACGAATTTGTTGTTATGCGCAGATGGCCTGCGCGATGCCCATGCGAAACTGCGTTCTAACACTGTTTACACCATAAAATAATTTCTATCTCTCTCTCTTTTTTTTTTCTTTTTATATGTTAACTTTTAAATCTGTTACTTATAAATTGAGGCTTTAATATATGTTGTAAGATTAATAAAAACAATATTATTGTTATTTACAAAGTGTAGCGACCAAATTAACTCAGATTACGTCATCAAAAGCATAATATTTATATTTCATTTCGACTTCCTTAGTAAAGCAAAAGTACAGAAACAGAAAGGGCGACTGCTTGATAGAGAAAATTCCTCCTTTTTTTAAAGCTATTTTCAGTACTAGCCGTTTATTTGTTTTTGGTTAGACTTCAAGCGACACAGTACACTCTCTTCCCTGTGTGCAGCACGAATCCTGAACCTCTGTTTTTAGCGTATCATCCTTCAGGGCCTCTCGAGGCACCACTAAAAACACTTGAATATTTTGTTGTTAGCAAAAAATTAACGATACAGGGAGGGACAATGGTAAAGGGATAGACTGCCGGGTTTAAAGCCACCAAAAAATGTGCCTTAACTTTCTTTTAGTCCTCACATCCAGTTAACAACGCTAACTTTTATACTTGCATTTCCTACATTCAATTCATGTTAACATAGTTCATCTTGATTCTGCAAGGTGGAAAATACTAAAACTTGTTATAATCTGGAAAATAGAAAAATCCTAAAAACTTGTTATTAAAGAGTTTAATGACAAATTTATACAAACAATAAATGCAAAACCTTCTTTGAATTATAACTCAGTAACAGCTAAGTTTTGTTTTCTAGGCTATAGAATCGTTCAGATTTTTGTGCAATTGCATAAAAAAGGGCATTGTTTTTAATTAATTGTTTTTGACATTCTATAGCCAATAAAATGTCGAGCTGCTGTTGCATGGGAAGCAGGGAAACCTCTCTCCATGGAAACCATAGAGGTAGCGCCACCTAAAAGTAAAGAAGTTCGAGTCAAGGTGAGATAAATATTCATCAAGTCATTTAACTGATTTTGTGTTCCAGTGCTGGATGATTTGTGATTCGTAATAAACATGTTGAATCAGCCAAGAAGACAAACCAAATTACAGTGCTCTCACGGAAGTGGAAATTTTGAGAAAAATCAGACGAATGAAGGGAAATATTTCAGAGGGAAATGTGTGAGAGTAAAATATTATTAAATGGGTTGCTCGGATATAAATGTAAAAAAGAAAATAAAAAATTACGATTTCCGTTTGTTTGTTTTGGAATTTTGCACAAAGCTACTCGAGGGCTATCTGTGCTCGCCGTCCCTAATTTAGCAGTGTAAGACTAAAGGGAAGACAGCGAGTCATTACCACCCACCAACAAATCTTAAGCTGCTCTTTTACCAACGGAAAGTGGGATTGATCGTCACATTATAACGCTCCCAAGGCTTGGATATGATTTCCGTATTAGGCCTATTATATTTTATTCAACAAGTAAAATAATTATGTTCGTATTCAAGCTGTCCTTATGAGGTCTGGATTAAGCAAAACGCGTCGTCGGAAACGTATATGACGAATAAAGAGTGGTTGGAATACTACTGTTATACACTCTTCTTGCCTTTAAACACCAAAGGAACTAGAAAAAAATTAGTGTCAAAATATAATGCCTCATGACAATTAAGTTATGACTTGGTTATTTTTAATATTATTTTCTAGTAATCATTATTTATTAGTTTCTGTGATTAGCTTATTTTTTATATGCGTGGTTTGTAATATAAATATAAAACATATATAATAAACCTACAACAACTTTAAGGGGGGATAACAGTCATCATTACAAACACAGGCGTAAAAGAAAAGAACATTTATTTGTGATAACTTTGTATTTGACAGTGTTTTCAAGGGCTAGGAACCAAAGATTTGATCGTATGGCAGACCTTAATTTCGTTCTGGAATGAGCTAAAACAATTTTAGTGTTTGAAGTTTTAACTGAAATTCCACACAAAGTTTTGCGAGAGAATTCGCAGATTTAGTGACGCTATTTCAAGTTTCTGACTTTCATTGTACATAGTAGCAAATTTAGGTGATGTACCTGTGGCGTTGTTTTGTTGACTTATCCACTCGGTCTCTTGGCTCTATCGATGAAAGCGCCATCTAATTCTTTCAAAAGTTTCTTCTTCAATCAATATCATCGATTAAGACAAGCGTACAACTTTTCTCTTGCAGCTTGTTACACATTGTTGGCAGATGATAACAGTTTTTTATCATCAGATTTCTTTTAAATATCATTTCCAATCACATTCATTAAACGACTTGCATATCTTAGAAGTAACAAGATGCGTACAATTCTCAATACAATCGAGCAGAGAAGGCTAGGAATGGATGGTTCTTGTCAAGAGCACTGAAACTTGATGTCATCCCTCAAGCTTCGTCAGTTGATGTCACTGCTAATAGAAAGCCAAAAAACTGTCTCATTGTATGGACTTCGTCCCCGCGCTGTGTTGTAGCACTACTACAACAACAACGGTGTCTAAAATGTCTTGCTTTCACACTTCAGTTCTTTGATCTCCGTTCTTTTCTCGGTGTCCACGAATTCCAATGGATCTTCAGAAATATTGCTAGACATTTGATCTTCATCTGTCTTTAATGGAATAGCTTAATCAGTGATTCCTTTATTACTTTCTTCGTGCCTTTCACTTGCTTTGTGACTGTTTCCAGTCTTCTTTTTGTGCCATTTTCGACCTCTGAATCTAATCTGTTGCATCCTCACTGACATCGAGAACATTTCTCACGAGCATCATACATACTTGTACTTACAAACCACTTCCTTCTCTCCCTCTGGCCCGACATGGTCACGTGGGTTGAGGCATTCAAGTCCCCATCGCACCAAACGTGATCGTCCTTTCAGCCGTGGGGGCATAATAATGTGACGGTCAATCTTTCTATTAGTTGGTAAAAGAGTAGCCCAAGCGTTGACGTGGGTTGTGATGACTAGCTGCCTTTCCTCTAGTCTAACACTACTAAATCTTTTCTTCTATTAACGTCGCTTTATCAAAACAAGATCTGTACACTTATTCACTGAATATCGATGGTATGTCGATATCTGTATTTTTTTACACCCTTTTCACAAAAGATGCGACAATCAGTTGCTTTTTATTTTGTTTTTAATGAGGTTCTGGAAAAGATGTTAGTCAACAAAGAAACAATCTGATGTGATTTGAAGAAAAAATTAGGTTCTCTGAAATCATAGGCGGCTGGTTCGTGAAAGGAAAACAAAAATGGAATTCCACAAAATTTAGAAAACAATGAAACGCTATTACCGGAAGGAGGGGGGGAACTGCGAGAAATTCACCAAGAGGTAATGGTGATACTTTGTGTCGTTGCAATTATACATCAATTTGCAAATGAAAAATGTTTAAGCAACGGAAGATTTACCGAAATCCAAATAAGATGGTGAACTGTGAAGCTTAAGTCACAAAGTCTCGAGTGTAATTCTACACCACTATTATCAAGTAGCTGTGGGGATTGAAGGTCCCCTTCAGCATAAGTTTTATTGAGCTAAATTAGGAGGTTATGATGTAGTTTGGTAATATATTTTACTTGAATACAGTAATTTAGTTTTAAACTATGATTGTGGTTAAGTTAATATTCCAGAATAATTATTATTCGTAAGGTGTGTGTTTTCCTTACAGCAAAGTTACTTTGGGCTATCTGTTCACTAGACCGAGGGAAATGAAAGCTCGAATTTTAGCGTTGTAAATCATTAGACTTACCACTTTAACAGTGGGAGAATATTCGTAAAAACGAGGCTACCATGCCCAGTGTAAATTTATAACAAATATTTCGAATGAGATAAAATTTTCTTCTTAAACATTTCATCTGTCTAGATCGAGGCTACAGGAGTCTGCCACTCAGATCTCCTCATGAAAAATGGAGTTGATCCAGGTATCCCTGCTGTCAAAGCCAAATTCCCCTGTATCCTTGGCCACGAAGGTGCTGGAATAGTGGAAAGTGTCGGAAACGAGGTGACAAAAGTGAAGCCGGGTGAGTTCAACCCGTTACTTTTATATTCACAAATGTTGTAAAAGATTAAAAAAGAATTAGGTTTACCGCAATGTTACAGCGACAGAAACGAATAAAAAAATGGAAACTACAATTTTCCAATTGATTTATTACAGATACAGAAATTATATATATATATATATGTTAATGGTTTACATAATTCTAAAATAACAAACCTTTTAGCGCAAAGCTACTCGAGGACTATCTGCGTTAGCTGTTTGTAATTTAGCAGTGTAAAATTAGAGGAAAGGCAGCTATCCACCGCCAACTCTTAAGCTTCTTTTTTACCAACGAATAGTACGATTGACAGTCACTTTATAACCCCCTCACAGTTAAATGAATAAGCATGTTTGGTGTGGCGGGGATCAAACTCGCCATCCTCAGATTTCGAATGCCAGCGCCCCCTAACCATCTGACTATTTACGTAAAGGAGAGCTTAAGGGGAACTGTTGCTAATTTCTTAAATAAGTCCTTAAGACTCATGTTAAGTTCTTGTCTTTTAGGATAATGTTCATTTCAGTCAAAATGAATACTAAAAATCAAATTACTTTGAGCTTTCTAAGTAAACTCTATTTTATCCTGCCCCCCCCCAGTGTCTCAGCGGTATGTCTGCGGACTTCACCGCTAAAATCCGGGTTTCGATACCCGTGGTAAGCAGAGCACAGATAGCCCATTGTGTAGCTTTGTGCTTAATTCAAAAAAAACAACAACAACTATTTTATCCATGAAAGAGCTCACATAGATTGTCAATGTGGCAATGTGTTTAAAAGAATGTTTTTGATTTTCGTATTCAGTTTAAAGAGTTGTCTTTTCACTAATAACAACGTGTTTTTACACGTCCCCGTTTTCGAAAATGAAATGAAACTTTAAATTTTATTATTTTTTTTTCATCATGATAACCCTTCCCAAAGAGAAGGCATTGAGTGGTGGTGATGACTTCCCTTTTGTCTTCCACTGATAAAGTAGGGACGAATAGCACAGCAAGCCCTCGTTTAGCCTTGCGCAAAATGCAACCCAAACTATTCCAACAGAAATAGTTTAAATGGCATAGAATTTATCAGCTGGCGAGTATATTTCACATCATATCTCTCTTCCAGGTGACCATGTTATTCCATTGTGGTTGTCAGAATGTCAGGAGTGCTCCTCGTGTCGACGACCCGACAACAACATATGTCCTCAGCTCAGGTAGACAAACTTTTCCTGACTTAATTTTTGTTTTTTCATCCTCGAGTTCGTAAAATGGAATATAAAAATTAGCTATATCTCAGGCACTTAATTAGGTATTAGTACTTTCTGTGCAGCAAAACTGTATTGCGATCAATTTTACGCATATAAAACTTGGTTTTTTGTATATATATTAAGCCATAGGCGTAAAGGGAATTATCCAACTTCTTACGAGATTATTGTGTGAACATATAATATACTATTATACATACACGAACAAACAAAAAACATAAAATTACACTTTTTTTTTACAACTGTAGCAATGGTTGAATTGTACAGTGTTGCGTTTTAACTGGCGCGGTCGTGCATGTATGGTGCGTATATCTGTAATAAAAATGTTTAATTTTTACGTATAAATCGTATTAAAAGGAGAATTTATCACATAAGGCCCGGCATAGCCAGGTGGTCAAGGCACACGACTCATAATTTTTATAGTTTTGTGATGTTAACGTCTTCTCTAGTCTACACCAGCATCACATTTTGTTTATTTTTCTATCATCGTAATTACCACATCTACAGATTGAACAAGATTTGTGGTATAATCTTGGTGACGTCAGCTGTTCCGCATTATTTCGTACTGTACTTGGCGCAACCTGTTTCATATTATTATTGACTTTTCAAAGGAATAAGTTGACATATTTAACATGTAAAGCTCATGTTCTGTTTATTTGTTTGCACCTTTCAACCCTTATAATAGTAAGGCCAACACCGGATTAAGGCGTGAGCTTACCGGGATGAAGCCCAGGGCCTAACATAAAGTGGGAAGTCTCAAGCTATGACTATAAAAATATTGCACGTAGAGGTTCTGTCTCGAGGGAGGGTCTAAAAGTGGAAAATTCTAGGGCCAATAAAACCCTAATCCGGCCTTTAGCAGGCCTATAAACCACATTTAAATCATATAGTAAAGGTATATGCTTAACATAAGATCAGTAATTATGTAGTTAATCTGGTTCTCATTGCTTCTCCAAACCTCAAGCAACACATCATAGGTCATCACATTCGCTGTCCGAGTTTCAATGAAGACCATGACAAATTATCTTCTTGTCCAAGTTAACGTTTTAGCTTTTCTGGCATTCACGTCTTCAAACACCATCCCAACAATCCAAGTGTCAAAATAAGCTCAGTGGCCCAAAAATTTGTTTGCCACTAACTCTCTCTCATCGCGTGGGTGAAGAGAAACAAAAGTTTCTGACCACCTGGGTTTTGTTGGAATGGGCAAGTTGAACTATCGATGTTCTGAAAACAAACAAACAAAACACATAGTTTGAATCTGCAAAGTTGTGAAATATTTTTCCTCTTTATTTGGGAGGGAAGTTAGTTACGATAAACATTTTTGACTTCAGAGTCAATTGTCTAGAAAAGAAAAGAACAAGAACAAAACATTTTACTAATCACAATCAGTGAAACATATATAACAAAAGCGACAAAGTGAGACTCCACAAGAAAAAGGAACACACCTCGACAGCAAACGAAATAAACAAGCTACTTATCATAAAGCCGAGATCGAATCAGAGCACCAGTTTTGGAAGTAACGTAATTTGATCATTCAGGGCGTTGTTCACCAAAAATGTCAAAATCACGTGATATTCGTTTGGTTCTTTCTACTTAAAAATACCTAAATATCGGCCCTCTGTTTAGGTCAACGCTGGGTGAGGATAGTTATAATTGGATATAAAATCGGTAATGATTTGATCGTGTTCCATTTGATCACCTTAGAACTCCTTCATGAGTGAGAAGAAAAAGCAGAAAGGTACTGTTCGGTAGACGAATTGAAAGGTAATAACGTTCAGTTTCTTGGGTAAATAAAATGGGAAAACGAATACGAGTAGTAGTTGCTGAGAAGTTAAATAATCTAATGTAACTTAATGAAAAAATAGGTGGAACTTGCCTTAACAGATACCTCGTTGTTTGTTTTGGAATTTCGCACAAAGCGACTCGAGGGCTCTCTGTGCCAGCCGTCCCAAATTTAGCAGTGTAAGACCAGAGGGAAGGCAGATGGTCATCACCACCCACCGCCAACTCTTGGGCTACTCTTTTACCAGCGAATAGTTGGATTGGCTGACACATTATAAAGCCCCATGGCGGAAAGAGCGAACATATTTGGTTGACGGGGATTCGAAACCGCGATCTTCAGATTACAACTCAAGTTCCTTAACCAATTGGCAATGCCGGACCTTCAGCGTTTTGAAATCCGAACACATCTACACAAACGCACAGAAAAAGAAGAAAAATAGAAGTGAAACAGTTGTTTATATAAGAAAAAAAAATAAACACCAGCTCTTTAGTTGTTTTACAAATATTTTCATCCTATATAACACTGCTGATGTAAGTAAGACATTTTTTGAAACGAAGAGAAATCTAATAAGACACCAGTCAATGTATTTTCAATATTGATATAACACTGAAAACTACAAGGTGATAATTGTTTTTTTAAGAAACATTACGTTGGTAAATTAATACGTAAGATTATACGCTGATTTTATCGACATTAAAATAATTTTTTATCTTTACTTGCAAGCTTTATATAATCAGTTTTGTTTATGTTATTTAAAGTATGAACAAGTTATTTTTATATTTCCTAATAATACTTAAAATTATACTTATGTTTATCATGTTGAAAAGACAGACTTATCTTCGATATTCATCATAATTTTTAAACGTTTAATAATTTAATATCATATGTCAGTTGTTATGATTGTTGTCTAGAAAATTATAAAACGTGTTCCATAAGAAACAAATCTGTTTTGTTCAGTCCATTGCTGTCCTTGAAGGTTGAGATAAAAGGGTTAAAAAATTGCAAATAACATATATTTATTTTAACGTACAGAAAATTCCGTGTATACATATTGGATAGCAGTTGAACGATTTTTCAAAGAAAGAAAAATCTAACAAGCTACTACGTGATGTAATGCTAACAAGTATACGGTAGTGGTGATAGCGGTAAACATCTTTCCAAACAAACACAAAGTTGACAAGGCCACAGTTTGTTTATTTTTTATGAATTTCGGCAAAGCTACTCGAGAGCTATCTGCGCTAGCCGTCCCTAATTTAGCAGTGTAAGAATAGAGGGAAGGCAGTTCGTCATCACCCCTCACCGCCAACTCGTGGGCTACTCTTCTACAAATGTAAAGTGGGACTGACCGAACATTAAAACGACCCCACGACTGAAAGGGCGAGCATGTTAGGTGCGACCGGGATTTGAAACCGCGACCTTCGAATTACGAGTCGAACGCCTTTACCCACCTGGCCAAGGCAACAGTGATAACAAACCTAACTGCTTTCTTTTGCAAAAGTGTAAACAGAGAAAACCTAGAACTAATATTTAGATCATAATGTGTTGTGAAAAAAATATAATCTTTGGTAAAATAGTAATTGAGAGATATTCCAAAAGAACTGATCTCAGTAACACAGCATTCCAACAACAAAATGAGGGAATCTTCAATAGCTGCGGTAATAAATATTATTTTAGGCGGGATAAGTGTAAATTAATCCATGTGACTTTACTTTTCCTTTTTGTTTTGTTTTTATCGCCAGCAATACCAAACATGAAACGCGAATTTATCCGATTCGATTTGATTACACATCAGCATTTCTACTAGCCTACTAAAATTAAAAAAATTACTTGAGGCAGTAAACGAATGTTCGAGAACTTTGGCGTGATCATAATATCACGCTAAGAGGTTGATGTCCTGAGTCAAAAACTGTAAATGTATCTCAAATCGGTCAAGAAATGACGGAGTTATGAGACAACTGTTTGTATTCGATGAAAAACAAACACATTTGAAGTCGTTCTGTCAGTCGCAGCGAGAAATAAACAAACAAGAACACAAAACCAGCTATGCTGAAAGATAGTCACTCAATGCTTTTATAATTGAAAAAGCAAGTTCGGTTTTTTAATTGGAATAAAGTATGAGATTACACAATGGGCTGTCTGTGCTCTGCCCACCACGGATAACGAAACCCGGTTTCTAGCGATGCGAGTTAACAGACATGTCACTGTCGCTTTAGGGAGCAGCAAGCTCATTTTCACCTGAAATATTTTTATCTAATTTGCAATTACGAATTTGACTTTTATTATATTAAATGATTTTGTTTTTAAGTCTTAAAAATGAGCGTCTTTGTTTCTTATTCGCATGTTTTGCTTGCTCTAAACATGAATTTGACATGTATGTCAAATATGCTTATTGTATTTACGTTAGTTAACCAAAATATACCAAAACAAGTTAATTAATATAAATTATTTTTTTTTCTATGTAGATGAACGAGCAACGTTTCGACCTTCTTCGGTCATTGTCCGATTTACAAAGAAAAAAAAAAGGTAACTTACCGACAGCTGACCACATGTTTGAAGGAAGTTATGTGACTGAGTATTGGAATGCAGAGGGGATGCTTAGATGTTTGCTCATAGTTATCACCTCTTTCTTTCTTTGTGAACCTGATGGTGACCGAAGGAGTTCGAAACGTTGTTCGCTCTTCTACGTAAACATTTTTCTCAAACCAAACCAGCCGTTTTTACACATATACTTTTCTCTACAACTTGGTTTTCTCGTCATCACTGATTATATATATACTACTTACTGCAGCGACTCTCAGTCACGAGGACTGATGCCTGATGGTACAACGCGGTTCAGTTGTAACGGAAAACAGATTCATCATTTTCTGAATACAAGTACTTTTTCTGAGTACACAGTTTTACCTGATGTTGCTGTCGTCAAGGTAAGTACAGTGTTGCAACAAGAAGTGATGTAAACAGTTCGCAATTGTGCATTTTAGTAAGCTTACAGTGCGATGGGATGATTTGTTTGTTTGTTTGTTTTTTAATTTCGTACAAAGCGATTCGAAGGCAATCTGTGCTAGCCGTCCCTAACTTTGCAGTGTAAGACAAGAGGGAAGGCCGCAAGTCATCACCACCCACTGCTAACTCTTGGGCTACTTTTTTACTAACGAATATTGGGATTTATCGTTACATTATAACGCCCCCACGGCTGAAAGGGCAAGCATGTTAATCACGACCGGGAAGCGAACTCGCCACCATCGAATTACGAGTCGCACGCCTTAACACACTTTCCCATGCCGGGCATTAATGGAATGAAGACAGTTCATCATATGTCTGTGGATGTATATTGGTGACTGTTAACACCACCTGTCTTTAATGTTGTTTATCTCTATATTTTACGTCTTATCTTTAAGGTTTTGAATATTCAAACCAATCAAGCTTGACGAAATATATTGTCTATGCAAGAAAAGTCAGACGAACTAAAAATTAAAAAATGGTATTTGTTAAATCTAACCAATGCCAGCCGTATTGCTAATTGGAAAAGAAACAGAGGGGGGCACCAAATACAACGTTATCGTATACAAGAAGTTAAGCCTAAACGCTTCCCATACTGGTTTGGTTTTGGGCCATTTATCGATGATTTAAATGTAACACGTAACTCAAACCAATTAAAGCTAATTTTGTTACACTTTAGATGAAGAGAAAATATCACATTCTAACCTTCGTTTTCTAATCTTAATAAATTCAACCTCAACTTCGTCTTATATATTTATTTATTAATGTCTCATGTGTGGTGAACATTAACTGTGCATGTTTTTAACAGTACTTTTATAATGTATTTATATCAGAGCTATTGGTTTTTAACACTACATTCTACACAAATAATGTTCGTATGTCTATCGTATCCCTGCCAACATTGTTAGCTCTGTATTGAAGAAAGGGCCTCATTAGCAATAAATATAACGTGCAAGGTTTAGTTGCAATGCAATTATGCATTTTTATTCATAAACCAAACAAAAGACACGAAGTTTTTGAGTGCATCTGAATAAAGAATGTTGTGTCTAACATTTAATGGGTCTAATAACACGTCTCATAATAAATTTGTTTAATTATATGTTTCGTCAGTTTTAAAAAAGTGTTCATACCATAATTGTTGTGGATTATTTCATTTAGGTGTCGTAGGGTAAGTGATGTCAAAAAGCATAATTAATACGACATTTCCTGTATTTCTTACGTAAGATTTGTGTATGAGTGGTTTAATTATTTTGTTCTCATATTGTGTAAGGCTATAAATGACGTAATGTTACGTGGTAGGTGAACCCTAACGCTGCAATGACAGACATATGCCTTATTGGTTGTGGTTTTACCACGGGCTACGGTGCTGCAGCCAACGCTGCGAAGGTAAAACCCGGGTCAACCACGGCTGTTTGGGGCCTGGGGGGTGTAGGACTGTCTGTTGTTGTTGGATGTAAAGACAGTGGAGCCAGCCGTATCATTGGCATTGACATAAACCCTGACAAGTTTGAGAAAGGTAAGAATATAAATTTCGTGGACGTGGTTGATTTATCATAATATCCTATCTACTCACACCTGTGACGCAACAGTTCTAAATAAATATTTTATTTGATTTTTTGTATAAAGTGAGACCGAACCATGAATACACATTAAATTTTAGAAACTGTCACTAGTTAACTTTTTTTACAAAGCAGTCGTTAACCTTAGGAAAAACAGAATATAACATTATTTTTTCACTTTTTTCTTTTTGGCAGTTTTTGTTACCATTTTTTCTGGAATTTTTTGTCAGACAACATTATGTAATATTTAGATTTGACACATTGATAAAAAATAGAGAAATAAAAGACACAATGAAATTACATTCATAAATGCAGTATAATAATTTAAAATTTTAGTTTAAACGCCGAAAGAATGTGATGTATTGAAAATAAAAACATATGCAGTTAATTTAATTTTTATTGTATGTTTTTAGTTCTCCTGATTTTCAATAGTTTACAGGCTTTAGGTTTGAAAGGGTTTCTATTCTAAGATTTACAAAGGTAACATGGTAATGCAAATTAACTGTATATCAATAAAATATATTGAAATAAAAAAACCCATTAAAGTCGAACATTTCAAATGATCTGAAAACTTAAGTTTGTTTTTGAATTTTGCGCAACACTACACGAGGGCTATCTGCGCTAGCCTTCCCTAATTTAGCAGTGTAATCCTTGAAGGAAGGCAGTTTGTCATCACAACCCACCGCCAACTCTTGGGCTACTCTTTTACCATCGAATAGTGGGATTGACCGTCACAATAACGCCTCCACGGCTGAAAGGGCGAGCATGTTTGGTGAGACTGGGATTCGAACCCGCGATTCTCAGATTACGAGTCGAGTGCCTTAACCACATTGTTGTGCTAGGCCTTCTTAAAAGTGATGAAGCTATGAAAATGAAATCTCCAATAGGATTATTTTCATTTCGATTTATTAACAATTTAGTTTAATAGTTGTCATCAGCTTGTCATCATCCAGATAAAAACTGGATTAAGATTTTAATAAAATCACACATTTCCCACAAAAGTAAATTGAAATAAAGATCA
This sequence comes from Carcinoscorpius rotundicauda, assembly GCA_011833715.1. Lineage (NCBI taxonomy): Eukaryota > Metazoa > Arthropoda > Merostomata > Xiphosura > Limulidae > Carcinoscorpius > Carcinoscorpius rotundicauda. The sequence continues at coordinate 118,823,843 of CM022394.1, forward strand.
TTATCATTTGTTTCGATTATTTTATCAGTTCATGTATTTAAGTTTAGTATTGTGAAAAACAGTAAACTTTGTCGAGAGGGAGGTTCAGTTTATTTATGTCTGTTGTTTGAACAATAATTATTTATCTTTGCTTGTTTTTATTGGAACAATACATACATACATATATTTTTTTTCTAATTATTAAACGGTCCCTTTCTTATAGCGAAACAATTCGGATGTACAGAATGTTTGAATCCAACAGATTTTGACCGACCAATTGAAGAGGTTTTACAAGAAATGACAGGAGGTGGTGTTGATTTTGCATTTGAATGTATTGGAAACGTGAAAACAATGGTACAAGAAATTCACGTGTTTGATATATTTTTATATCTTATTTGGCTAAGTTGATTAAGTGTACTGAATGGTTAATTAGAAATATATATATAATTTTATTTTAGAAACAACGTATTGGGGACAGTTTTAAAAAGCTATGGTAATGCAATTATGAACATTCTTTGTACCTAATAGCTGCATGCAATTGATTATTGTACAATGAAAATATAAAAAAACGCTTAAACTGGTAAATTACTCAGATACGTCTAACGTATTACAATTAAAATAAAGAACAAACCCAAAACCATTTCTTTAATATTTTTTTTAATTCGTAGAGATCAGCCTTTGAAGCGAGCCACCCAGTGTGGGGGGTTGCGATGATTGTTGGAGTTACAAAAGCTGAAGAACAATTGGCTTTTCCGCCTTACAAGCTGTTGCTAGGCAGAACCTTGATGGGAAGTTTGTTTGGAGGTAATCAGGTTATGCTGTACAGTCGTGTTTGAAAGTCAAACTGCAGACCTCTGAAGCAGGTGATAAAATTGAAATACGTTCTTCTACACTGTATTGTATGTTTTCAATAGTGTGGGTAATTTTAATTACAGAATAACGTACTTTCCAACTTCCAGGATACAAAAGTAATATCGGGATACCCAGACTCGTAGATCGTTACATGGAAGGAAGTATCCCCGTAGCGGAATTAATAACACATACCATTGCTTTTGAGGAAATCAACAAAGCTTTCGATTTGATGATTGATGGGAAATCGTAAGTATACTGTAAAGATGAAAGTTACTTCACAATATTAACTTCCAGCGATAACAATAACAAGCCAATGAATTCTTTTCTTATGAAAATATTTCCGAAAAACAAGTTTTGTTCTTGTAAAACTTATCAAAATATAGTCGTTTAAATAGGCTCATTCATCGACATATTAAAAATCATTATTAGTGGTGGGCAGCTTGAGTACATAGCCGTGTTCTATTCCCGAAATAAACAAAACAAAACAAAACAAACCTGTACATCATTTGGTCTGACAAGAGTAGCGCAATGATCGAGTTAATGACTAGTAGCCACCTTCACACTAGTGTATCACTTCAAATACTAAAACGTCTACACAGATATTCCCTGTAGCTTTGAGCGAAATACAACACACACTGACAATATATAATTGTTACTAATTATATGGTGTGTCAAGCAAATGTCCTGTAAACGGTACTTTCATATGATGACTAATGTGCAAGACAATCGGTAAAAACCAACACATCCAATTTTGAAAGGGGAGTAATAATAACATTAGATACTTTACCAATCTTTTGAACGACTGTTAACATCACTTATCAGTAAATCAACAAAAAAACTATTTCTATAAAATGTTGGTTGTTACCAACCGCCAGAAGAAATTGCAGAAACGAACGGAGTACATTAAACGTCGAATTATGCTTTTCATTCTTTGGTTTTCATTTGATAAACCACTAACTGTAGCGAATTAAGGATATTACAAAATAAACTTGTTTCGGACCACTGAGAGAAAGCACAAATTCAGTCGTGTTTGTGGCCAATGAACTTGATCCTAGTTGTCCGATTTCTCCAGGATAAGTTTTAAGATAATTTAATGGAATTGTGGAAGGAGATAATTCTTTTGTTTCGCTTAGAGAAGCAAATGACATTATGATCACTATTGCTAACCGTGTTGTTTCTATCCTGATAGTCAAAGATGATAATGTTGTTATAGATTGGACTACGGTAAGAACGTGCTAATAACTCAAACAACTTTCTAGTCCGACATGGTCAAGGGTAAGAGCGCTCGACTCGCGGGTTTTAATCTCCGTGATAAACATGGTCGCCCTTTCAGCCGTTATAATGTGAGAGACAATCCAACTACTGGTTGGTAAAAAAGTAACCAAAGAGTTAGCGGTAGATGATGACCAGCTGCCTTCCCTCTGGTCTTATACTGCTAAATTTGGGAAAGCTAGCGCAGATATATTTCGTGTAGCTTTGAGCGAAATTAAAAACAAACCAACCACCTTTCTACTGTACGAGCATACGACCTGACTGGACATTTTTTAAAATTTGGTTTAAAGTACGGAATTATCATAGCTCAAATTAACCAGTTGTCACAATATCATAGTAAACAAGTAAATTCCTAGACTGTCCTTAGTCCTATCACTTTTACAAGCGTTAAAAAAGTGGGGTCGATCTGTATAAAAAAAAAATAGCACATCGTAATTTTATTTATTTATTGACAAGTTTCTCAAAACTTCTAAAATAAAAGTATTGTCACAATTAATCAATTAATTATCTCACCAGAACATTTCAGACTTCTACACTAATATCAAAATTGACTATGTATCAATTGTATTTTATGTCGCAATAAGATCACATATCAGGATAATTTATATATCTCAATTTATCATAGTTGCAGAGATGCCAACTATTTCAAAGGATTTCAGACAGTGTCCGTTCAGTATGCTTGAAATCATTTTGTCATCTTCACAGCACTTTTGTGGTTCTAGTACAGCTGTATTTTTTCGCGATTCAGAGTCTTGAAAAATGTTTTTCTGAAAACATGTCCTGCATGATCGGCTACAGCTGGGGGTAAATTGTGTGCAATGATGAATTGAGTGAACATCACTTCTACATTGATGGTTTCATATTCTGAATTTTTACTCATAAATGTCGTTATATATTGGCGAGACTTTGTATGTCTGGAACAATCGTTTATCCTGCCATGAGACGCACAAATATCAATGTGACAAACAATACAAAGCGCACGACTGTCATTGACTTTTGATGCAATGATTAGATATTTTGCACTACACTCTTTCCTAAATTTTTGATTTACAGTTTTATTAGACCTTTTAGATTTGCCAGAAACAAGGCAATCTGGTGAACGAGGCCTTTTTTTCCCATGTTGTGAACGATCGCATAAGAAAACGAGGAATACCCATCTACGCGAGCGCTGATTGGCTGACATGCATTGATGACGTAACAATTGATTCTATAACGTATCCAGTACGGAGAAGCAACGCACATTAGCTATTGGTAGACGTCGGAGATATTTTTATTCCAAGCACAAACATCATCGCAACTTGCCATTTCGATTCTTTTATTTATTATCAAAATTTATATGTATCTCACTAGAAGTTTTCTTTCGACCCCTTTCAAGCACTGGGGGAACGATTTATCACTTTATTGTATAGGTCTTTATAATAATTTGGAAGTTGCAACAAGTCGTAACGCATACACCAAAAATCGTATTAATTACGCTCATATCACTTTGGTTGGCATCCCTGTAGTTGTGTACACTTACTTAATTTTGAAATAAAAGTAATCTTTTCACGAAATTTTATTAACAGAAACAAGTGCCAACTTTCAATGCTAACACTAAAAAGTGGGTAAAACCAATATAAATTTAAGTTTTATCATCTGGTGCGAATAACTATTTTTACAAAACTATTTGTTATACATTAGCGTCAATAAACCATAATGTAGAAAGCAATTAAACCATTAACGTCTACTTTAGAGCATTTTATTGTTTTTTATACCAATGAAGAGTAGGATTGACTAACATAACACTCTAACGGTTGAAAGGACAAACCCGCGACCCTCAGATTGCTTGTCAAGCGCCCTACTCAGCCGACCGGATATTTTGAAGTACTTGTTGGTAATACATAAAATTAAGACTCCAGGGCGAGATCAAATTATTTGCATTCTTTGTCACCATATTTTAACCGTACCTACAGTAACTTAAAAAAAATATTGTAAAATTAACAATTTATATAATTTCTTGCTCAATCCAAGTCCTTGAAAACGAGTTGTTTACACCAAGTCAAATTCAAAATTATCGTTAAATCACCATCCTATGATGGAAGGGTTTGTTTTGGAAGGTACACGAGGGCGAAATCTGCACTAGCCGTCGCTAATTTAGCAGTGTAAGACTAAAGTAAATGTCACTAGTAATCACCACCCACTGTTACCAACGAATAGTGGGATTGAGCGTGAAATAACGCCAACACGGCTGTAGGGGGCGAACATATTTGATGGGATGGGGATTCAAAACCGAGACTCAAAAATAACGAGTCGAATGCCTTATCCATATGGCCAAGATAAAAGGGAAGAGCAACTGTAGTGAGTTTCATTGGATATTCTACAACTGTAAGACTTGTCCTTTTGAAGCCCATACTTCGATATAAAATGGCCAATTCTGATATTAGGCACAAATTATAGTAAATGTAGTCATGACAATGTTTCGTTTTAATGCAAAGAAACACATTGGGAGTCTCGTGTCCACCAGGGAGAAAGTAAAAATAAAAAGTAATGCCAATTGTGTCTCAACGATACCTTTTTATAAAGGTGGTTTTATAAGTATTGGTTTTTATAATTATGATGAAACAGGATCTCTTTAACCCCACGGAGAAAAAGTAAAATAACCAAATAAAGCTAAGATTAAGTATATTTATTTATTTACTGGTATAGATAATAGGTGTTTGAGAGGAATATTTTTAACAAATGTTATGCAAGTTGTAATTCCACAGAATTGAAAAATACATCAAGGATTAAAAGTAAAACGAAATATATTAGATGCTTATTATCTTCACAAACACTGATGGACCTTTAGACCCACAAGAAACTTTAACACGGTTACTAGCCACCATAAATATCAAACTTTGGTTTCAGATGTTTCAGAAACGTAGAAACAGTAATTAGCTTTATTCATAATCAGGTTGATTTTGTTTAATTACGATGAATGTTATCTACTTTGTTGAGAAGTACGGATAAGTAATTATCAAACTTTAGTAAACAAAGAACCTCTTTTAAATTTAAAATTTTCAGACTTGCATACCTATTGTTTTTTGTTTTGAATAAAAAAATATGAAAAGTTGTACCTTTAATTTATACAAATTTATAGGTTTATGTCAATTAAGACATGAGAGAAAAATTGGAATTTTTGATGTGATACAGAAAATATTAAGTCACAAGATTGTACTCTGATTGACTGACTACTAAAGCTGAGTTAGTGTTTACTAAAAGGTACTTTATTTAAAGTGTTGTCATAAACGTTAAAACTATAACCAAAACTCGATAGGAAAACATAAAGACTGATATTTTATGAATGGAAACAGTTAAGAATGTTATTAAATAATACCTAATCATATTTTTAGGATTCGCACTGTTGTCAAGTTCAACTAGAACAAGGCAGCTTATGATCTTCCTACCAGTATTCTTGCTTATGTCAATGCTTATATACATGATAAAACACTATCCTATGGCATTAGTTTGTAGCCTTTTCAAATAATTCATTTTGCTGTAGTCTTTTTCAAAGTTGCAAAATAAAGTTGATCTAGAAAATGCTAAGTGTACTTGTCAAATGCTTTCCAAAACGGTCACAATAATTTATTAGAACCTAGGCATGAAAGTTAAATTGTCCAAAAGTCATTTTAAAACAGTTATAAAAGTGAACTGAAATCACCTTTAATGATTTAATTAAATGGTTTAATAAAATCCCAAAGACAACCACTAACAACTAAAAAAAGCACGTTATACAAGTGAAAAAAATGACTTAACAAAATTTTAACATATCCAATTTTTACATCTAAGATTCAAATTCATAGCACTTCTGCAGAAAGTTTCATTATTATAAAAGAAACTATTTAATGATGAGCCCCCTTTTATACAGTAATTGTGGATTTAAAAGAAGTCAAACAATACATAAAATGCTCCAACAATAAAAATGAATCAATGGATTTTTATTTATTCATCATCACTGTTATTGTCACTCTCTTCTTGTTTCTTGGTTTGGAATTTCGGATTCCTCGGACCCGATGTTTTTCCAACTGGAAAGTTAAAAAAAAATATTTAACTAATGGTGCACAAAAAGTTAAGATAATCCCAGTCTTAGTTTGGACAGAACTTTCACTCTTTGAGTTTTTCATTAATATCTTAATTGTTTGTACTATAGAGTTGAGACAAATATTGAGCAAACCAATCAGCAAGTTGCACATCAGACAACCACCACAGCCCGTAGAAAGTTGAAATGACATGTATTAGCATTATATTTAAACAGTGTTTGGTGTTAAGTAGGTGGTGTTATGCCATCAAAAAACTGATCGTGTTTTAGTTAGGTGTGTTAACTTTTTAAAGCAAATACTTGTACATCAAACATTTTTAACTCAAGGATTTAAAAATTGAGACAGGGATATCCTTTGTACTTAATAAATGTTGGTAAACCACAAAATGTGGACCTTGTGACAATCAATGAAGACAAAGATCAGTGACAAAAGACATTCATGCGTCTCAGGCAATAGTTGTAACAAGATCAGATATGTTTTTAAAATCAACACAAATCACATGTAAGTTGCTTCCATGACAGCAAGAAAAAGAACAGTAAAAAAACAATCAATGGTAATTACCCAAGAAAAAATGTCATGACAAAATATTAGATGCAGCTTACGTGTACTTCGATAAAGTCTGACGAGTCTCATGCTATGGTTAAAACATTTTAAAATATTACACATCATGTTGAGAAATTTTCTCAAAGGGATTGTACGTAATTGTTGGTTACCATGCTGAGGGTAAGACAAACTGTGCTTAATTTCAGAATAATTTTCTGGACCTGAACCTCACCATTATCAGACTTCCACAGAAACAAGGCCAACAAGGTAAAATTCACAGATAAGATTACCTATCACACTGATAAAAACTTCAAGCACCAAGAGAATGAAATGAATACTATCACTGTTCTATACGAATACCATAAGGTTGCGAGTTGCAAGCATTATGGACTTTGATGCACTAATTGTTGAAATGGGGCCTAGGAAATTCTCCTTGTCAACAAAATGGACCTTGAAAACCAGAGTATGTCTTTATTTCAGTCTTTTTGTTAACAAATACAGGTTAAACTGTCAGGTATAACACAGACATATGGCAACAAGAACGAACAACTAGAAGTCTCCAAAATCTTTAAAACAATATACTCAAATGTAAATGTATTCAGATTCTAAAGGTCACAAAAATCGTGAAATTTTTGGGACGAGAAATAGTTTTATCATTTTGCACTTGGACTCGTAACAAGACAGTTTCAATTTCACACAAAAATATTTCATTCAAAAATCAGATCGGTACAGAATACCGATACTGCATCAATATTTATAGTATAAATTACTTAAGATACGGAAAGATGTACTTGAATGCGTGTGTATTATACTGAGTCCATCACAAAAGGATTTAATAGATATAATAATCCCAGAAAATATGGATCATGAGGTTGAAGTGTGTCCGTTGGGGAGAAAAGTACTTTGAAGGAGTCCCAGACTTGTAAATTCTAAATAAAGTACGTTTTGTTTTATAACGTCAGTCCGCGTATTTTTTAAACAGCCATCGTATTATTGTTGTACAGTCACTGTTATTCATTTAATAATTGTAATTCGGTTAGAAGAATCTGACAAAGATGAAGAGTTGTTCACAATAATTCATTGTACTTTTTATCAAACAACAGAACATTTAAACAGTGGAAAAGAAACAAACAAACGAAATGGTACAGATGTTTCCGTTTGCCACGAATATAAAGGTAGTTCTAAACTACATCCAGGAATGTAAAGGTAGTTCTAAACCATAGCTAGGAATATAAAGGTAGTTCTAAATCGTGGTTATAAATAATAATGTAGTTTTAAACCACAGACGGGAATACTGGACTCGCCCTAAACCACAGCTATGGATAAGACGATAGTTCTAAAGAACAGACAGGAATACTACAGTCGCTCTAAACGACAGCTGTGGATAAGAAGATAGTTTTAAATTACAGATAGAAATATTACAGTAGCTTTAAATTATAGACGCGATTACGACGGTTGTTCTAAACCATTGAAGGTGCCCAATTCTATCGTTTGGTTTGTGTAGCTCCTTAAACGTGAATAAAAATTGCTCTGTGTTTCAAAATACACTACAAAATTATTACACTTAGCACTTCTACAAGGACGGAACTTGTGGCTGTCAAGCAAGCTCTTGGATGGCTTCTTCGAGAATCCCCTGATGTCACCACAGTTGTGTTTGCCACCAACTCCATGGCAGTGTTGCAGAGAATCGAGAATGGTTGGCTACCTGATGGGTGGAGAGAGGCTACACCTTATCTCCATGATAAATCTCCCACCTTTGTGTACGTCCCAGACCACGCGGGTGTCAAGTACAATACAAAGACAGTAGCAGCAGTAGCAGAACCAACAGCTCTCGTGTAGCTTTGCGCGAATTTAAAAAACAACAACAAACAAATCCTACACAGAAGTTGCACGGAGTGGTGGTTAGGGCATTTAACTCGTGACCTGTGAGTCGTGAGTTTCAGTCAATATCTTCTATATCAAATACTTGACTATATTATTAAGATGATTTATAATTATTGTAATATTAATGTTTATGGTAAAAGAAATGATTTCACATCTTAGATTTCTGGATTTCTCTCGCCAAACCTTAATGTACCAATAAATGCCATACATGGCATTATCATCAGTCTTTTTCTGTGTATTGTAGAATTTCATATCTTATATGGGTGGATTAGTGATGTGCCATCTTCCTTCAAGAAAACATGCTGTGTGGATTTATTTTGATTGGAAGATCTGGACAGTAGGGTGATACACATGAAAAGGCTTAGTTAAGTAACACCTCAAGATTTTGCTATTTATATAAAAATATTGTTTCTCCCACTTGTACAGCTGTAAGTCTTCGGATTTACAATGCTGAAATAAGGGGTTCGATTCCTTTTGGTGGACTTGGCAGCTAAGCCTGAAGTAGTTTTGCTATAAGAAAATACGCACAAACATGGTATTCGTGACAACTTTGCTGTCTATCTCACCCTCTCCTTACCGGTTTTGCTTGTTCTGACCAAACACCTTCTCACATCAGAATATAGTCAGGGAGTGATGTGGAACGTTATGGACTACAACACCCACAGCTGTTTTATTTCTTTCTCTCATTTAAACAGTAATGTCGACGAAGTTCAAATTAAACTCGTCTGCTCACCCCCAACGAAGTTTAGGTTTTAGTTCCGCCGATCCACAAGAAACCCATAACACATTTTACAATGTTCAACCTTAATATTTATTATTAAGTGTTTCATGGTAAGTGTCAGCATGGAACTATTTTATTTTCAGTTATTTCTTCACGATGAACTACTAAACGAATAGTTGTTAATCAGATCACCTTACAAGTACTGTCGTCGAAGATGAATGGAAGTTAAACAGAGAATTCTTTGAAATAAGATTTTATAATACCCAAAATTGCATTGAGAACGTATTTCAATAACTTTGGTTACAATATGGTGAGTTTATTTGTTTCATGAATTTCGCGCAAAACTATTCGACGGCTATCTGTGGCAGCCGTTACTAATTCAGCAGTTTAAGACAAGATGGAAGGCAGCTAATCATCACCACTCACTGCAAACTCTTGGGCTACATTTTACTAACGAAAATGCGATTGATTAAAATATTGTAATGCCCCCACGGCTGAAAGGGAGAGGATGTTTGGTGCGACGGGGATTCGAAGCCGCGACTCTCAAATTACATGTCGAACGTCTTAACCACCTGGCCATGTCGGGCCTTATGGTGAGTTAAAAAGGACTTTGTTATTCCGAAATTATACGTTGTTATGATATAAACGTAAACTATCCTGTAATGAAATGTCGCGACAAGGGAGGTTGTCGGAAGAAAACCATCTAAACAAAGCTTATTCAAATTAGTATGATGGATTAGATCACATGGTCACGTGGTCGCTTAATAACAAATCAAACACGTGATAATGTTACTCAATAGCAGATTAAAGGTGACGCCACATAACGGAATATACTGTTCTTCCCTTCTTCTTAAAGTTTATAAAGAGTAATCTTCAAAAAGAAATTTAGAGTCTACTTACTTGAATCCTAGAAATTTTAAACCAGCTACGTTAAACTCATATTCGGGCTGAAAATTCCAATTACTAATTCAAATGTATGATTTGAAACGTTAGTACATGTGTATTTTAATTTTTATCTGATTAGACTGTTTTCTGCATAAACAAACTTTAAGTAGATTGCACTTTACATTACGAATGTAATTGGAATACTATTTTTTCCGTATAATACGTAACTGTTATTTTCTCTTTGCTTGTTTAACATTTGGAATAATTCAGAAGAAAATATCGCTTATACTTATATTTGGCTCAAAGAAATACAAAACGATATACTTTTAAAATGAGGGGTGCCTTTGACATTTCTTGAGAAAAATTATAAAGGCCTAAAAATAACTGATTTATAAATCTGATAAAATGATTAAATATAGTTCCACAGGTGTCGCTTCTTCCTTTAAATACAGTGAATTTTAACTCGATGTTTACTAAACTATAAAAGCTATTGACAGTTCAATTTTTGTGGCAATTAAAACGTGTGGTGTAACTGAATTTTTCAACTGTTGGGCAAAGAATTTTCGGCAAAAAGTAATTTACTAATTATTTTGTTATGCATTATTTTACTCTGTTTGCACACTAAAGGTACTGGTTACTTTACAAATAATGAGTTATGTCGGCTATATTTTAACGCTGCTCTGACGTATTTGAATATTCGTGGCGTGATTTAAGAACGTGATGTATCCCTTCATGTATTTTAAAAATAGTTTTGCAGATAATAATCAAAACATATATGAAAATCCAGAAAATCCTTTATTTTTATCATGAAATCTAGCATGTTTATTTCTAAATTAGTAAATTTTGAATGCATGATTTACATATTTCATTCAAGATCATAAAAAACAAAACTCGTGTTTGTTTCTTAATTGCACGCAAAGCTACACGAGGGCTATCTGCGCTTGTTTTTCTGTGTGCTTTTTCTGATATCAAAGCCACATTGGGTTATCAGCTCAGCCCACCGAGAGGAATCGAACCCCTGATTTTAGCGTTGTAAATCCGGAGAGATACCGCTGTACTAGCGGGGGGCTTCTGCACTAGCCGTCCCTAATTTAGCAGAGTAAGACTAGAGGGAAGGCAGCTTGTCATCTCTACCCACCGCCAAATTTTAAGCTACTCTTTTATCAACGAATAGTTCGATTTACGGTCACATTATAACGCTCCCATGGCCAAAAGTGCGAACATGTTTGGTGGAACGGGAATTCGAACCCGCGACCCTCAGATTACGAGTCGAGTGCCACAACCACTTGACCATTATGGGCAAAACTCGAGTTTAATATGTGTAGTCGTTTTCGTCGAAATATGAGGATGTATTGAATATGATCAGGCAGTTAGATGTTAGGTTATTAATTAGTATTCGTATGGAGGTGTTCTTTATATTGGTTTAATTTTGGATTGAGCTGCTATTTTCTTAATCAACTAAATCATAAAGATTTAATGACCAATTTTAATGTAATCTCTCTCTGCACAGTAAAGCCGGGCATGGCCAAGCGTGTTAAGGCGTCCGATTCGTAATCTGAGTGTTGCGGGTTCGCGCCCGAGTCGCGCCAAACATGTTCGCTTTCCCACTATTCGTTGGTAAAAGAGTAGTCCAAGAGTTGGCGGTGGGTGGTGATGACTAGCTGCCTTCCCTCTAATCTTACACTACTAATTTAGGGACATCTGGCACAGATAGCCTTCGAATAGCTTTGTGCGAAATTCCAAAAAACAAACTGAAACAAACTCTGTGCACAGAAGTCCCAACAACTGAAGTCTGCAAGATAGCTTTTGAACTTTATATCCAAGATCTCAACCCATTGATATACATCACCAGCAACCAGTTAGCAACCCTTATAGAATTCACTACCTCCAAAACTAACTTTATGTTCAATAACTAAAACTACCTACAAATGAATGGCCTAAGTATGGGGAATCCAGTGTCTCCAGTTCTTGCCACATTTTTGTGACACAGATTGAATATCAAGTGATGAGTTTAGCTTCACACCCACCTCTACACTCCTGCAGGTATGTGGATGATACAATTGCTGGATTCACATCTATAGAACATAAATTTAGGTTTCTCAATCACGTTAATTCGATACATTCCAACATTCCTTTGATCTGTGAACATGAAAAATACAAACAAAATAGCATTTTTAACCTCAAGATCACTAGAACTGATACACAATTCAAAACAGAAATCCACAGAAAAATCACCCATTGTGACGGTAGTTTGTAATGATTAGCTACCTTCCTTCCAGTCTTACACTGTAAAATTAGGGACGGCTAGCGCAAATAACCCTCGTGTAGCTTTGCGCGAATTCAAAAATAAACAAACAACATTGTACTCCCATTGTAATAGGTGGGTAGAGAGAGTTCTGACTTTTTAAAATACTTATTTGACTCAAGCTCAGTGAACAATAACGAGATTTTCTAGCATTTGTATTTTGTACACGTTATAATCATAAATAAGAGGTGTCATTAATATGTATTCACCTTGTAATTGACCCATGATATGATTGTTATTTTTAAAGAATAAATCATGAGTTGTTGGAACTTTAACTTTGGTCAGGCTGTGATGTTATTACTTGCAGCAACTTCGCAAACGAATTGTCATAAGAAAGTCCATTATCATCAAACGAGGGTGTCATTTTTATCGGCTAACATCACTCTCACACGTCAAATGTGCTTAATTTATAACAACATCCATGACACATTTGATTAACATACTTCGTTTCTGTAAACCATTTCTTTTTTATGCTAGATCTAAAATTCAACACTAACGTCGTCATCGTCTCTATTTTGTTGTGTTCACCTTTTTAGTTAGATTCACCGATAAGAAGAATTCGTTGTACTTGGCACATGAAAATATTTGATGTTAACTGCACGTTATTACAAAAAGATTATTAATACTCGAAATATGTAATTCGAAGATGTAACTAAAATCTCAAAGAGCTCAAACAAGACGAAGAGTTTTGATGACGTACAGTGAATATTTATTCGAGATAAAGGCAAAGAAAGACCAGTTCTCTCCTTGTTAAAATTACTTTCCTTCTCGCTTTTGTTTTGTAATTGTTTCATATTGTTTAAGGACGTTATGATGATATTTTTGCAATTAAACAGAAACTTTTGTTAGTCAAGAGCCTGGCATGGCCTAGCGCGTTAAGGCGTCCGCTTCGTACGTAACCCGGGGGTTGCGGGTTCACACCCGAGTCGCGCCAAACATGCTCGCCTTCCTAGTCGTGGGGGCGTATAATGTGACACTCAATCCCACTATTTGTTGGTAAAAGAGTAGCTCAAGAGTTGTCCGTGGATGGTGATGACTAACTAACTTCCCTCTAGTTTTACACTGCTAAATTAGGGACGGCTAAACAGATAGCCCTCGTGTAGCTTTGTACGAAATTCCAAAACAAACAAACAAACAACCCCAAATACAGACGTTACTCTGGATCAAACAATTACATAGACGCTACAAAACACCAAACAACCATATAACTCAAACAGTAACAACAAGCCCCGTATTTCCGAGGGCATACCCACTGCTCTAAGCAACCACGAATCACTGTGGAATAATAATAAAAAACAATTTCCCTGACAGACGCTTCACTGAAATCAGACATCTTCATGAAAGGGTTCTGGTCGTCAAATGCGAACAACTCAAGGAATACGTCCACCTTTTAGTCCACTGGCCTAAAAGCGCTTTTGAAGATGATACCTCCATTCACACCCTTAATAACATGCTCCAGCTCCACACACCGGGCACTAAAAACATCCCACAAGACATTGAAGAAAAAGAAAATCAAGAAGACCTGGAAGCTTCACGCTGTTATGTAACCAAGGTAGAAAAAATAGTCTCGTTTAAAACCAAACAAACGACACCTCTAGTAATAATTACAAACAAGCAGGAATATGAGTCTCTATTTGAAAACGGTTGTGTTCTGTTATTTCAGAAATACAGGACAGAACCTGCAAGCCCTTCCCTCAAGAACGTTTTGCAGTATCTGAAGTGTCAGAAATTCGGACACTCGAAACCAAACTGCACGGCTAATGCTCCCTGCGTTAAATGCGCCGGAACCAACGAAATTGAAAATTGCCCTAAAACCCGTTATGAAGCTAGTTGCGCTAACTGCAGGTTTCAAGACATGGCGCAAGTACCAACGAATTAGAAACCGTTTGTACAAGATACCTTCTAATGAACAAACTACTGACTTTTTTACTTCACCTAACACTACGCGATTCCCACAGACGCATATCGCAGCACCAACCTTCCCTCCACTCACATACCTTTTCCAACCTAATCACAGAACAATCTATACCAACCAAACATGTGCACCCAAAACCCTTTAATTTCACAGCAACACAAACATCCACCACAAATACAAACAACACAACAACGTATGATCTGAAGACAAAACCCAACCTAAACACAATCCTAGTATCTCAAATGATTTGAATGATTACGCTCTTAACTTGTTGGCATTCATCACTGATCTCTGCATAATGTCCTCCCCCGAGCACAGATTTCGACGCACTAATATCATGCATGTGCGAAACGGCCAGACACTACTTCACGATACCAACTCTATATCCACGACTTATCACACTGCGCATATAAAACAGGAAGCGAAAAGCTGGATCCCTGCTAGTGCAGCGGTAAGTCTTCGGATTTACAACACTAAAATGAAGGGTTCCATCCCCCTTGTGGACTCAGCAACTTTTCCATCATTTAGTTTTTTTTTGTCGCTAGTTTGGTAATCAGCAACTGCCCTGGCTCACGTCATTGCCGATGTCGCGCGCTTCATCATTGCCACAGTCTCCGCCCATTTTGTAACGTTAGTCTGGTTTCGATGTTTACTGTTGAGTGTACGTTGTTTTGCATGCGTTTGCAAACATTTTTATTGGGCAACTTTCAAGAGTTTAAATATAATATGGATAATTTGAAAACGAAAAAATCCACATGATGATGAACAATAAGAAAATAAAGACAATTTAATTGATTTTTGCACAACTGCCAAAAACGGAATGGCGCGTGACTGGAAAAACATTTGTTTGAATTTCGGGCAAAGCTACACGAGAGTTATCTGCGCTAGCCGTCCATAATTCGATATTGTAAGACTAGAGGGAAAGCAGCTAACCATCACCACCCACCGCCAACTCTTGGGCTACTCTTTTACCAACGAATAGTGGAAATAACCGTATTGTTATAATGTCCCCGCGGCTGAAAGAGCGAGAAAGTTTGGTGTGACGGAGATTCGAACCCGCGACCCTTTGATTTCGAATCGAGCACCGAAATCATCTGGCCATCTCGAGACGTTCACGTGAGAAAATAAATGCTTGGCTTTTATGGATTACGAGTTCACACATGTGGTAAAAAATTCTTTAAACATTTTCTTGAAATGTTAAAAAAAATTCAATCTGTATTTTAAAATAATTTGTTTCTGTCACAACATACGGCCCTCCCGCCATGATTGGGATGGAATTGGGATTTGTTTCTCCTTTGAAGCAGAATTTCATTGAAATAATCTGAAGTCCAAGCAGTCATCTTTACATTGTATTTTGCATCAAGAAAATTTGTTCTCACATGTCTGAAAGCGGTAAATTGAAAAATTTGATGGACATTCTTGTAAAAATTGTGACTTATAAGAGTTGGCGGTGGGTGGTGATGACTAGCTGCTTTCCTTCTATTCTTACACTGCAAAATTAAAAACGGCTAGCACAGATAGCCCTCGAGTAGATTTGTGTGAAATTCAAAAATAAACAAACAAACAGTGGACCTTAACTCCAGAAATACATAACCTTATTAAGGAACGCAGAAAACTCAGATACTTATACATGGGTACCAGAGACCAAACACCTAAACCAAAAATAAATTAAACACGTGCACCAATCAAACGCAACATCAGTATTTTACAAAAGGAAAACTGAATTTAATACTGCAAATCATTAATAGTGGCAATAATCCAAAGCAATTCTGGAAAAAAAATTAAATCACTAATGGAAATAAAAGAACTACAACAAACTTTTTCAACACACTGAGTTCGATAACACTGAAACTAATTATTGACAACCACGTGTTAAGTAGATCTAGTTTTATTTGAAACTGGCTTCACTATTTCAATCTTCAGTATCTTTCGAAATAAAACAAAAAGAAGCTTGACAAAATTTAATCCAATTTATCAATGTGTACGTCAATATTCTATTGGAAGCGGGCCGAAGGGGAATTTTAAGATCCTTTAACACCCCAGTTGTGAAGTCCAAGTTCCTTGAAACTAAACACCTGCCAGGGGTTTTTTGGTGTGTTTTTTCTCACACAGTTTGAGAAACCATTGTAATTTCTACTACCTGCATACTTGTGGTATTTAAATATTGTTTGATCGAAGTTAAACAAAAAGCTACACAATGGGCTATTCTGTATTCTGCCAACCACAGGCATCGAAACCAGGTTTTTAGTGGTGCGAATCCGTAGATATACCGCTGTGCCACTTGGGGGAGTATTTGTAACTCTGATTAAGACAATCCAAGTTCTTATCTCACACGTTTTATTGCAAAATATCTCCTCCCTCCAAAAGTAACAGCTTTCAAGCAAAATTATGTTTTCAGTAAAGCCAACAAGAAATGAAGTAAGAAGAAACTTGAAGTTAACAGAAGCTAAGTTTCAAGAGCAGTGAGTGACTTGGTAACTGACTGTCCAACGTAATTGGGATATATAATTTAAGCTTCTGCTATTTAGAACAGGTAATTTAAACCATTCTTATGCTTTAAATACCAAGAGCTGTTATAACTCCGGTGGGTTTGGTTTGTTTTGAATTTGGCGCAAAGCTACACGATAGCTATTTGCACAAGCCGTCTGTAATTTAGCAGTGTAAGACTAGAGAAAAGGCAGCTAGTTATCACCACCCACCGCCAACTCGTGGGCTATTCTTTTACCAACGAATAGTGTGATTGATCGATACATTATAATGCCCCACGGCTGAAAGAGCGAGCATGTTTTGCGTTACGGAGATTCGAATTCGCAACCCTCAGATTACAAATCGAACGCATTTACCTACCTGGCCATGCCGGGTCACCTTGACGAGTGATCTTTGAGGTGACGAAACAGATAACTGAGCGAGAGAAAAAATAGAATAGTCTGGTTTTCCAGTGTTTTGTTATATATGTATGCGCGTATAACTTCTAGTTGATAAATATATCTTTCATTGTTTTGGTAAGTCTTATTTGAGGTGAATTAATTATTATTCAGATAAATAGTGAATCCTGTCATAGAATTAATAAACACGCACACACAGCCATAAAAGGTAATATATATGTTGGATATGGTTGTCTGAAATCTTGTGCTTATTAACAGCTGCACGCGTAACTCTAGACGTGAATTTGACGGTCAAGTGTAAGCTGTGACGTCAGAAGATGGCGGCTTATATTTACCTATTCCAGATGATTTTGTTCCTCTCCATTTTAAACACTGACATAGGGTGGTCTTTCTATTGAAGAAATGTAGGGTAATTAATTAATTAATTCTTTCTCACCTTGAATATATGTACATACCTTCTTTTTTCTCCATAAGTTGTCGCCACCAAAGTCAGCACTGAGCTTGCACAAGTACAACGCAATAAACTCTAGCTTAGGAAAGTAGAATGTTTTCAAAGCTGCAATAAGCTGAATCAAGGATTCGTTTTATATTTCACAGTTACAGTATACAAGCTTTGTATCAACTTAATCGTTTGATTACGCAAACACATATTTTCTCCTGGTCTAATTCCAAATATAACTAAATTGCTTAAATGTTCGATGGTTTCTGCTAGGTACGAACAAATTAACGATTTTACATTATACATTTCTGCGGTTCAGCTTGTTTACATGGCCATGTTAATCTTTTTCAATGAATTTAAAACTTGGATTTTCATTATTTTTCTTTTACTTTGAGACTATTAAAATGCTTATTAATATTAAATTTGGATTTTCATTTTTGTTTTGTTTATCATTTTGAGACTAACAAAATATCTCCGTCACACCAAACATGCTCGCCCTTCCAGCCATGGGAGTGTAATAATATTACGGTCAGTCCCACTATTCACCGGTTAAAGAGTAGCTCCAGAGTTAGCGGTGGACGGTGGCGACGAGTTGCCTCACCTCTAGTCTTACACTGCTTACACAATGCCACACTCGAATAACGAGTCGAGTGCCTCAACCGCCTGTCTATGCCAGACATCTATCTGTGTAAACGCTCGTTAATTTTGAATTGATAGATTAGGAGAAAGCAGCTCGTGAGTAGTAACATCTATCGCCAACTTTTGGACTACTGTAATAATATATCTGGACTTGACTGCCACTCCAATAATGTTCTCAAAGTGTAATGTGCGCTTTTTTGACAGTAGAGCATAAAACAGGAAAAGCTCAACAGATTCACGGTACTTAGGACTACCCATAAGGCTATGCTCGACTCAATAACTTCTGTACCTTTTGAACAAATGCTTTTGTACGCTGTACACGAGAAAAAGTGATTTAACATATCATCTGGTTATTAGTAAATTGTAATTTTTTGTTTTTTAATCATCTAAAATTTAGTGTTGAAAGTACAAGTAAAAAATGAAAGGAATCCTCAGTATTTGCGCTTTAATTAAATCTTAAGTCGGTCAAGAGATGAAACTACTAGTTAAAAGTTTGAACTTGAATGAAAACAGAAACCTCAGAACTCTTCTATGAGAAGTTATACCGCGACTGGAAAACTTTTATTACAATTGCAAAGTAGTGGTTTATTTTAAGACGCCATCTCAAGAAATTACAGAAATCTATAATTGTCTAGAAAGGGTTGATAAGAAGATAAAAGTATAATAACATTTTGTTGGCAAATTAAGTTTAATAGTATTTTATGATGTGCCGTTAGAGGGAGAAATCAAAATTAAAACTACACTGTGACAAAAAGTTTAGCGTAATATGACAATTTAGTGTTGTTGCTCGTAATTCTAGTTCGAAATTAAGATGAATTGAAATTTTTCAAATAGGGGTAAAAGCTAAGAAAATGAAGACAGACACCATACGACAGTTTCGGGATCCTTGAATGTATGGTAGGTGAACGACAATCAAAACGTTTTGTCATTTATCCGAAAAGTGCGAAAGTATCTAGTTTTTAACTTTTCTTTCTTCACCTACCCGTTTGTTTTCTTCCTCTTTTCTTCTGAAAAATAAATAAAAATATAATAAACTCTTCATTACTATTTAAAATAACACTTTTGATGTGCAACAGAAAGTTGTGTTTATTTTTGGACATTTCATCAGCGTACAATCAATTCGTCTCGAACTTTCAGGAAATAGTAAAGTTAGCGTTTTTATGAATATAGATATGGCGCAAACATTAACGAATCTCCAATATTTGTATATCTTTCTATAAACAGCGCACTCGTCTGGCATTATTAGTCATCTTAACCTGTTCAAACAATCTGTTATTCTTCGTATTATTTTTAGATTGGCTCATCATAAACAAACGTGGTACGTTAATTCATTTTGTCCCAGTATTTTAACATGTTACGTTATTTCACATGACAGACATGTCCACTAAAGAACATACAACTTCGAAGCTGCAAAATATTTCTTGACGTTGAAACAAAACTAATGGTCATGCGAAGAAGGACAAATGGAGTCTCGACATTGGAACAACATTTATGGTCATGCGAAGATGGACAAATGAAGTTTCGACATTGGAACAACACTAATTTTCATATGAAGATGAACAAATCGTCTCGATATTGGAACAACTTTAATGATTATGTGCAGATATGCAAGAGGAGTCTTGACATTGGAAGAACACTAATGGTCATGTTCAGATAAACAGATGGAATCTTGACATTGGAACAATACTAATAATTGTTTGCAAATGGAGTTTCGACATTCAAACAACACTAATAACTATGTGCAAATGGAGTATCCACATTGGAACAATTATAAATGTAAAAACGGCTGGTATGGATAGAGAAAATACTATGTAGACGAACGAACAACGTCTCGACCTTCTTCGGTCACCGTCAGGTTCACAAAGAAAGAAAGAGGTTATTGAACGATAGCTGACCACATGTTTGAAGGCGGTTGTGTGATTGAGTGTAGGAATGTAGAGGGCGTGCTTAGATGTTGGATAGATTTATTAATATAGGTATAAAGGCGTTCCTTTGCATTGGTTTGCATTGGGCTTGAGTTGTTGTATAAGTAAAGCTTCTTAAATTTTGTGTTTGTTTATGTTTGTTTCTTTATTTAGGATTTGGGTGTTTTTTATGGTTACGTTGTGTGTATTTGATTTGATGTGTTCGAAAACGTGTGAAGGTGACTTTTTGTGTTCTTTGAATTTTCTTTCCATTTTTTCTACTTGTTTCTCCAATTTAAAAACGTGACAGTTATCACATTGTATTTTATAAAGAACGTTGGTGTGGTATTTGTCAGTATAGTTTTCACACAGTAAAGATCTAAGTTTTGTGCCTGGTTTATGAATAAATTTGGTTTTAACTGGAATGTCATATTTTGTTATTAGTTTTTCCAAATGTTGGTTATCTTTCTGCTGATGTCGGGAATATATGGTATGCAGCCGTATATGGTTTCGTGATTTTTTGATTCGTGAGATATATTTACTTTTGTTGGTTGGTTTGCTTTCTGTCTTGGTGTGTGCGCATAATGTTTTCCACGGTTTGTGAAGAAAAGTTATTGATGTTGACGAAGTATTGTTTTATTTTGTCTTATTCATCGTTAATTTTATCTGGTGTGCATAGTTTTATGGCTGTGTTTATTTGGTTTCTTAGCATGTTGAGATTTTGTTTTGTTTCATGTGCTGAGTCCCAAGAAATGTATAGTCCAGTGTGGGTGATTTTTCAGTGGATTTCTGTTTTAAATTGTATATCATTTCTTGTAATTTTGAGGTTAAGAAATGATTTTTGATTGCTTTCTTTCTGTTCACATGTGAAATTAATGTTGGGTGAAACTGGTGATATGGGTTGCCAATGCTTGGGACATTTATTTGTATTTTGTTGTGGTTGTTGAACATGAAGTTTGTCTTCATCGTGGTGAATTCTATGAGGGTGGCTAATTGGTTGCTGGGAATGTCTATAGTTGGGTTAGGGTCTCTGATATAGAGTTCTAAGGCTATCTTGCAGGCTACAGTGGTTGGGACTTCTATGAAGATGGATGTGACATCGAAACTGGCCATTAAGGATTTATGATTAAGTTGATTAAGATTAGACTTGGAATTAAAAGATTCTTTGATTAATGAACTGGCTGTTGTTACATATTTGGAGAATGCCCATGCTTTGTATTTACCAAGATTGTAATTAAGCGATTCATATGTGGACATTATTGGTCGTAATGGAGAATCTGGTTTATGAGGTATGGGGATGTCGTATATTTGCGGTGTGCATGAGTCGGTCTTACGGAGGTAGGAATAAAGTGTTTTTGAAATTGTGTTGGCTTTTATAATTTTCAGTAATATTTTGTTTCGTGTGTATTTGTTGAAATTATGTGTATTGGTTTAATTTAATATATTAGTCGAAATTAATTTATGGACTTTAAAGAGGTTAATTGTGCTCTTGGTTTCGCTCAGAGTCGACCTCAAAAAATAATTTTTCAGCATTTCATTCACGCTGAAAGGCGTCTAACAACAAGTTCATTGTTAAAGTTAAATGTTAAAATGTGAATGATAGCGTGGTTCATTCTTAACAGTTTAACATAGAATATCCTGCTCGCGAAATAAAAGTTGGTATCGACATTATTAATGACTGTACTGAAGTCATTTCAGAGGTGAATGTTGAGCATTGTGGTTCACAGTATATATACATAAGATAAATTGTAATTGGAGTTTTACTGAGATGAAATGTTTCGTATGAAGTATATCCAGAAACTCTTATTCACTAACTAATTAAAAATTTCCCCGGTTTTCACATTTATTACTATTGGTTTGTTCGAGATTCGCGTTTGTCGTTAACAGAAGATTTCGTGAAAGGAACCTCACTGCAGTATTTCGTTTCACCTCCGAGTCACGTGACGTTTTGAAGGAATAGTTGCATATAAACAGCGGACACGACATGTTTCTAGACAGTGGAACAGAAACGTTAGAAAATGACAGGCAAGGTATGGTTGTCTTTGTGATTAAGGTTCGTAGGAAATTTGAAATTAAGGCTTAACCAGATCTACTGATTTATTCTAAATATTTGATTTCTTTTCTCAGGTATTTAACTCTTTTTTTACTAAAATATTAAACAGGTGCTTATGACCGTTATGATATATATGTTCTTCTCTTATTCGCATTGAATAACTCTATGTCACAAAATTTTTACTTTTTCTTGTTCCTGGGCAGAAAGTGTTATTTCTCAATTGCTTATGCTTAAGGTAAATGTAAAACACCGTTTCTGTCTCCAAACTTTACTTTTGTGACCTGGGAGCGTACAACAAAAAGATGATGGGAGACAAAATTTGCAGGCTGATACGTGAAAGCGACCTACATTACAGTCGCAAATCTCGATAAACTGCTCGCTTCTATACATTTCTGTGTAACTTTAGTATAAATAATGTAAATCTTGATTCATATGTTGTTTTGTTCAGACCTTATGTAAATGAAAATGTGCAAATTTGCCCTTTTTTAACATAGAAAATTAATATCTAAATTTCATTATCCAGGTCACAAAACCAAAGTTTGAAGGGAATAATTGTCATTTTCTGTACTTTTACAACGTAAGCAACAAAGAAATAACACGTACTATCCAGGAACATAATTTATGTTACGTAGTGTAATAAATCAGTAATGAGTTAAAAGAATACCTAATGGGTGAAAATGATACTCTGCTTCCAAAGTGACTTTAAAGAAACCATACAGAAACTATATTGTTCTGAATCATGTAAAAAATACATTACCGAATAAAAAAAAAGTTTGTATTTGAATTGTAAACTTGTATGTTTAGAGAGGTTTCACTTTGCAATAAGAAACGTCACCTTATTGTTCAATAATAT
This sequence comes from Carcinoscorpius rotundicauda, assembly GCA_011833715.1. Classification (NCBI taxonomy): domain Eukaryota; kingdom Metazoa; phylum Arthropoda; class Merostomata; order Xiphosura; family Limulidae; genus Carcinoscorpius; species Carcinoscorpius rotundicauda. Next base: position 118,847,030 of record CM022394.1, read on the forward strand.
ACTTTGAGTTGCAAAAATCAAGGCACGTGATTGTTAAGGTTTACTTTACGCTTAAAATTTATAATTCTCAATTTAAGTATCAAATAATCGTTTGAAAGGGATTTTCTTCACAAAAAAAACCCCGCAATTTCACAGTCATCAATTTATATGTAAAGTTTATTTTCATTGATTTAATACTGATCGAGTAAACAAACCAACAAAAATACACTTTCTAACAGAGTTGTTTGTATTTTTGTATTTCGCTCAACGCCACATGAAAGCTATCTACCATTGCCATTACAAATTTAACAGTGAAAGAATGAAGAGAAGAAGTCAATCATCACCACCCACCGCCAGCTCTTGGGTTACTCTTTTACCAACGAATAGTGGGATTAATCATCACATTATAACTCCCCCACTGCTGACACGGCGATCATGTTTGGTGCAACGGAGAGTCAGACCCACAACCCTCAGATTACGAGTCGAGTGCACTAAGTATCTGGCTTTCATCCAATTCGATTAATTGCAAAATCTTTTCAGGAAGATCCTGGCGTGGCCAAGCGTGTTAAGGCGTTCGACTCGTATTCCGAGGATCGCGGGTTCAAATCACCGTTATACTAAATATGCTCACACTATTTTAGTATTGAAAGGTTTAACTGAAATTCCACACAAAGTTTTGCGAAAAAAATCGCAGATTTAGTGACGCTATCTCAAGTTTCTGACTCCCACCGTACACAGGAGCAAACTAAGATGAAGTTCCTGTGGTGTTGTGTTGTTGATTTATCCACTCGATCTCTTGGCTCAATCGATGAAAGCGTCATGTAGCTCTTTCCAAAGTTTGTTTTTCAATCTCTCTCATCGACTAACACAATAACCAGCACGAATACTGAACCTCTATTTTTAGCGTATAATCCTTTAGGGCCTCTCGGGGCACCACTAGCAACACTCGAATTTTTTTGGTATTAGAAAAAATTAACGATATAGGGAGGGACAGGGATAAAGGGGTAGACTGCTAGGTTCAAAGCCACCAACAAAGGTGCCTTAACTTTCTTTTAGTCCTCACATCCAGTTAACAACGCTAACTTCTATACTTATTATATTTCCTATATTCAATGAGTGTTAACATAGTTCATCTTGATTCCGCAAAGTGGAAAATACTAAAACTTGTGAAAATCTGGAAAATAGAAGAATCCTAAAAACGTGTTATTAAAGAGTTTAGAGACAAATTTATACAAACAATAAATGTACAAACCTTCTTTGAATTATAACGAAGTAACAGCTAAGTTTTGTTTGCTAGGCTATAGAATCGTTTACATTTTTGTGTAATTGCATAAAAAAGGTCAATTTTTTTTAAATAAATGTCTTTTTTTGACATTCTATAGACAATAAAATGTCGAGCTGCTGTTGCATGGGAAGCAGGGAAACCGCTCTCCATGGAAACCATAGAGGTAGCGCCACCTAAAAGTAAAGAAGTTCGAGTCAAGGTGAGATAAATATTCATCAAGTCATTTAACTGATTTAGTGTTCCAGTGCTGGATGATTTGTGGTACGTAATAAACATGTTGAATCAGCCAAGGAGACAAACCAAATCACAGTGCTCTCACGGAAGTGGAAATTTTGAGAAAAATCAGACAAATGAAGGGAAATATTTCAGAGGGAAATGTGTGAGAGTAAAATATTATTTATTGGAGTGCTCGGATATAAATGTAAAAAAGAAAGTAAAAAATTACGATTTCCGTTTGTTTGTTTGTTTGTTTTGGAATTTTGCACAAAGCTACTCGAGGGCTATCTGTGCTCGCCGTCCCTAATTTAGCAGTGTAAGACTAGAGGGAAGGCAGCGAGTCATCACCACCCACCACCAAATCTTGGGCTGCTCTTTTACCAACGGAAAGTGGGATTGACCGTCACATTATAACTCCCCCACGGCTTGGATATGATTTCCGTACTAGGCCTATTATATTTTATTTAACAAGTAAAATAATTATGATCATTCTTAACCAACTTGAAAAAGGCTTTCCCACCATGACAATTGCTCTTTTAACGAATAACTTACATCAGTAGTGTGCTGACCATAAACGTGTTGGTATTCAAGCTGCCCTTATGAGGTCTGGATTAAGCAAAACGCGTCGTCGGAAACGTATATGACAAATAAAGAGTGGTTGGAATACTACTGTTATTCACTCTTCTAAATACCAAAGGAACTAGAAAAAATTTAGTGTTAAAATATAATGTCTCATGACAATCAAGTTATGACTTGGTTATTTTTAATATTATTTTCTACTAATCATTATTTATTAGTTTCTGTGATTAGCTTAATTTTTATATGCGTGGTTTGTAATATAAATATCAAACATATATAATAAACCTACAACAATTGTAAGGGGATATAACAGTCCTCATTACAAACACAGGCGTAAAAGAAATGAACATTTATTTATGATAACTTTGTATTTGACAGTGTTTTCAAGGGCTAGGAACCAAAGATTTGACCGTATGGCAGACCTTAATTTCGTTCTGGAATGAGCTAAAACAATTTTAGTGTTTAAAGGTTTAACTGAAATTCCACACAAAGTTTTGCGAAAAAATTCGCAGATTTAGTGACGCTATTTCAAGTTTCTGACTGTCACCGTTTATAGTAGCAAACTTAGATGATGTACCTGTGGTGTTGTGTTGTTGACTTATCCACTCGGTCTCTTGGCTCTATCGATGAAAGCGCCATCTAGTTCTTTAAAAATTTTGTTCTTCAATCTCTCTTATCGACTAACACAAGCGTACAACTTTTCTCTGGCAGCTTCTTACACATTGTTGGCAGATGATAACAGTTTTTTATCATCAGATTTCTTTTAAATATCATTTCCAATCACATTCATTAAACGACTTGCATATCCTAGAAGTAACAAGATACGTACAATTCTTAATCCAATCGAACAGAGAAGGCTAGGAATGGATGGTTCTGGTCAAGAACACTGAAACTTGATGTCATCCCTCAAGCTTCGTCAGTTGATGTCACTGTTAATAGAAAGCCAAAAAACTGTCTCATTGAATGGTCTTCGTTCCCGCGCTGTGTCATAGTACTACCACAACAACAACGGTTAAATGTCTTGCTTTCACACTTCACTTCTTTGATCTCCGTTCTTTTCTCGGTGTCCACGAATTCCAATGGATCTTCAGAAATATGGCTAGACATATGATCTTCATCTCTCTTTAATGGAATAGCTTAATCAGTCATTCCTTTTTTACTTTCTTCGTGCCTCTCACTTGCTTTGTGACTGTTTACACTCTGCTTTTTGTGCCATTTTTGACCTCTAAATCTAATCTGTTGCATCCTCACTGACATCGAAAACATTTCTCATGAGCATCAAACATACTTGTACTTACAAATCACTTCCTTCTCTCCCTCTGGCTCGACATGGTCACGTGTGTTGGGTCATTCAAGTCCCCGTCGCACCAAACGTGATCGTCCTTTCAGCCGTGGGGGCGTTATAATGTGACGGTCAGTCTTCCTATACGTTGGTAAAAGAGTAGCCCAAGAGTTGGCGTGGGTGGTGATAACTAGCTGCCTTTCTTCTAGTCCAACACCACTAAATCTTTTTTTCTGTTAACGTTGCTTTATCAAAACAAGATCTATACACTTATTCACTGAATATCGATGGTATGTCGATATCTGTATTTTTTTACACCTCTTTCACAACAAACAGTTGCTTTTTATTTTGTTTTTAATGAGGCTTTGGTGAAGATGTTAGTCAATAAAGAAACAATCTGAAGTGATTTGAAAAAAAAATTAGGTTCTCTGGAATCATAGGCGCCTGGTTCGTGGAAGGAAAACAAAAATGGAATTCCACAAAATGTAGAAAACAACGAAACGCTATGACCGGAAGGAGGCGGGGGGAACTGCGAGAAATACACCAAGAGGTAATGGTGATACTTTGTGTCGTTGCAATTATACATGAATTTGCAAATAAAAAATGTTTAAGCAACGGAAGATTTATCGAAATCCAAATAAGATGGTGGACTGGGAAGCTTAAGTCACAAAGTCTCGAGTGTAATTCTACACCATAATTATCAAGTAGCTGTGGGGATTGAAGGTCCACTTCAGCATAAGTTTTATGGAGCTAAATTAGGAGGTTATGAAGTAGTTAGGTTATATATTTTACTTGAATACAGTAATTTAGTTTTAAACTATGATAATGGTTAAGTTAATATTCCAGAATAATTATTATTCGTAAGGTGTGTGTTTTCCTTACACCAAAGTCACGTTGGGCTATTTGCTGGGTCGACCGAGGGAAATGGAAGCTCGAATTTTAGCATTGTAAATCATTAGACTTACCACTTTAACAGTGGGAGAATATTCGTAAAAACGAGGCAACCATGCCCAGTGTCAATTTATAACAAATACTTCGAATGAGTTAAAATTTCCTTCTTGAACATTCCATCTGTCTAGATCGAAGCTACAGGAGTCTGCCACACAGATCTCCACATGAAAAATGGAGTTGATCCAGGTATCACTGCTGCCAAAGCCAACTTTCCCTGTATCCTTGGCCACGAAGGTGCTGGAATAGTGGAAAGTGTCGGAAACGAGGTGACAAAAGTGAAATCGGGTGAGTTCAACCCGTTACTTATATATTCACAAATGTTGTAAAAGATTCAAAACGAATTGGGTTTACAGCAATATTATAGCGACAGAAACGGATAAAAGAAATGCAAATTACAATTGATGTATTACAGATAAAGAAATTATATATTTATATATTAATAGTTTATATAATTCTTAACGAACAAACCTTTTAGCGCAAAGCTATTCGAGAGCTATCTGCGTTAGCTGTTTGTAATCTAGCAGTGTAAGATTGGAGGAAAGGCAGCTAGTCATCGCTATCCACCGAAAACTCTTGGGCTTCTTTTTTACCAACGAATAGTGAGATTGACAGTCACTTTATAACCCCTCTCACAGTTGAATGAATGAGCATGTTTGGTGTGACGGGGATCGAACCCGCCATCCTCAGATTACGAATGCCAGCGCCCCCTAAACACCTGACTATTTACGTAAAGGAGAGCTTAAGGGGAACTGTTGCTAATTTCTTAAATAAGTCCTTTAAACACATGTACATCCTAATATTTTAGGATAATGTTCGTTTCAGTCAAAATGAATACCAAAAACCAAATTACTTTAAGCTTTCTAACTAAACTCTATTTTATCCATGAGAGAGCTCACATGGATTGACAATGTGGCAATGTGTTTAAAAGAAATTTTTTTGATTTTCATATTCAGTTTAAAGCGTTGTCTTTTCACTAATAACAACGTGTTTATACACGTCCCCGTTTTCGAAAATAAAATGAAACTTTAAATTTTATTATTTTCTTTTCATCATAATAACCCTTTCCAAAGAGTTGGCAGTTGGTGGTGATGACTTCCCTTTGGTCTTCCACTGAAAAAGTAGGGATAAAAAGCGCAGCAAGCCCTCGTGTAGCCTTTCGCAAAATGCAACCCAAACTCTTCCAACAGATATAGTTTAAATGACGTAGAATTTATCAGCTGGCGAGTATATTTCACATCATATCTCTCTTCCAGGTGACCATGTTATTCCATTGTGGTTGTCAGAATGTCAGGAGTGCTCCTCGTGTCGACGACCCGACAACAACATATGTCCTCAGCTCAGGTAGAGCAAACTTTCCTTCCTGTCAATTGTTTGTTTTTCCTTCACCCTCGGGTATAGGTAAAATGGAATATAGAGAAAACTTATGCTATTTCTCAGGCACTTAACTCGCTATGGGTGCTTTCTATTCAGCAAAACCCTCTTACGATCATTTCCTCACATACAAGGGCTTTTTCTTTTTATATATTAAGCCACAGGCGTAAAGGGAATTGTCCAGCTTTGCACACTTCTTACGATTTATTATGTAAACATGTAACATACTATTATAGATTACACGCACTAACAAACAACATAAAATTACACTTTTTTTACTACTGACATGTGATTGCAGTGTTATTTAACTGGTGAATTTGGTGCGTACTTAATAAAATGTTTATTTTTACGTTATAAGGCCTGGCTGGCGAGCGCGTAAGGCGTGCACTGTAATGGGGTGCGTTCGAGCCGGCGCGCTAACTGCTCGCCCTCCCAGCCGTGGGGGTATAACGTCAATCCATGTTTCGTTGGTAAAAGAGTAGCAAGTTGCGGTTGGGATGACTAGCTGCTTCTCTAGCTTATGTAAATGGGACGGCTAGCACAGCCCTCGCTTGGCAAATCCAACACAACAAACAACAAACATTTACTATAATAATACGTGCCTTATTCTACACTACTAGAGTAGGGACGACTAGCGTGTAGCTTAGCGCGAAATTCAAACCAGTAAGAGAAACCATTTGAATGTTGTCTGAGGAATACCGAAACATAGAATTAATAAAAATTGGTGGTGTATGAAAAACAAGCTAAATGGGAACTGGAAACCAATGGAACAAATGCATTGTTTCATAATTTGGGTATTTTTACGCACTTTCAATTGGTTTTAAAACCATACACTAATAATAGAATAAAATGTAGACGTGAGACATGATAATTAATTCTTAATAAAACTGCCAAAAGAAAAATAATAGTAGAGTATAACGTAGTTACAGAAAACAAAAATAGTAGTATATTCTTTTTCACATTATTGTATTTAATATCATATTGAAAGTGAATTTTATGGGACTTTTGTTCGTGGTTTTCTTTCCATAATGTTTATAGTTTTGTGATGTTAACGTCCTCCCTGCTCTACACCAGCATCACATTTTGTTTATGTTTCTATCGTCGTAATTACCACATCTACAAGATGGAACAAGATTTGTGGTATAATATCGGTGATGTCAGCTGTTCCGCATTATTTCGTACTGTACTTGGCGCAACCTGTTTCATATTATTATTGACTTTTCAAAGGAATAAATTGACATATTTAATATGTAAAGCTCATGTTCTGTCTATTTGTTTGCACCTTTCAACCCTTATAATAGTAAGTCCAACCCTGGATTAAGGCGTGAGCTTTCCGGGAACAAGCCCAAGGCCTCACATAAAGTAGGAGGTCTCAAGCTATGACTATAAAAATATTGCACGTAGAGGTTTTGTCTCGAGGGAGGGTCAATAAGTGGAAAAATCTAGGGCCAATAAAACCCTAATCCGGCCTTTAGCAGGCCTATAAACCACATTTAAATCATATAGTAAAGGTATATGCTTAACATAAGATTAGTAATTATGTATTTAATCTGGTTCTCGTTGCTTCTCCAAACCTCAAGCAACACATCAAAGGTCATCACATTCGCTGTTTAAGTTTCAATGAAGACCATGACAAATTATCCTCTTGTCCAAGTCAACGTTTTAGCTTTTCTGGCATTCACGTCTTCAAACACCATCCCAACAATCCAAGTGTCAAAATGATCTCAGTGGCCCAAAAACTTGTTTGCCTCTAACTCTCTCTCATCGCGTGGGTGAAGAGAAACAAAAGTTTTTGACCACTTGGGTTTTCTTACAGGTACCAAAATACAACTGGGTTTGAAAGATTGTTTAAACCTTAATTCCAACCATGGATTTTTATTTGATGGAATAAGTGCACTCTGGTTTCATATTTCTAACTTCATATTTTTTATTTCAATAATAGCTTTTTATTAATTTAACCAAGAAGACGAACTCCATTTATGATATAATTTACATGGAAATGACGTCAGAAAAACAACAACTGAGAGGCAAACTGCTGTTGTAGTATCAGAATAAAAATCCATTAAACTTTGTCGTGTCTACTGACAAACGAGACCAATATGGTTATAGAATAGACAAGTTGATCTTGCGAAATTCTGCAATAATAGAATGGACAAGTTGAACTATCGATGTTTTGAAAAAATAATACATAGGTTGAATCTGCGAAGTTGTGAAATATTTTTCTCTTTATTTGGGAGGGAAGTTAGCCACTATAAACATTTCTGACCTCAGAGTCAATTGTCTAGAAAAAAAAAGAAGAACAAAACATTTTACTAATCACAATCAGTGAAACATATATAACAAAAGGGACAAAGTGAGACTCCACAAGAAAGAGGAACACGCTTCCACAGCAAACGAAACAGACAAGCTGCTTATCATAAAGCCGAGACCGAATTAGAGCAGGGCGTTGTTCGCAAAAAAATGTCAATATCACGAGATATTCATTTGGTTCTTTCTACTTAAAAATACCTAAATATCGGCCCTTTGTTTAGGTCAACGCTGGGTGAGGATAGTTATAGTTGTATATAAAATCGGTAATGATTTGGTCGCGTTCCATTTGATCACCTTAGATTTTCTTCTTGAGTGAGGAGAAAAAGCAGAAAGGTACTGTTCGGTAGACGAATTGAAAGGTAATAACGTTCAGTTTCTTGGGTAAAAGAAATGGGAAAACGAATACGAGTAGTAGTTGCTGAGAAGCTAAATAATCTAATGTAAGTTAATGAAAAAATACGTAGAACTTGCCGTAACGAATACCTCCTTTGTTTGTTTTGGAATTTTGCACAAAGCGACTCGAGGGCTCTCTGTGCCAGCCGTCCCTAATTTACTAGTGTAAGACCAGAGGGAAGTCAGATGGTCATCACCACCCACAGACAACTCTTGGGCTACTCTTTTACCAACGAATAGTTGGATTGGCTGACACATTATAACGCCCCATGGCTGAAAGGGCGAACATGTTTGGTGTGACGGGGATTCGAACCCGCGATCCTCAGATTACGACTCAAGTGCCTTAACCACCTGGCAATGCCGGACCTTCAGCGTTTTGAAATCCGAACATATCTACACAAACGCAAAGAAACACAACAGAAACAGAAGTGAAACAGCTGTTTATATAAGAAAAAAATAATCACAACCTTTTCTAGTTATTTAACAAATATTTTCATCCTATATGACACTGCTGATGTGAGTAAGACATTTCTTCAAACGAAGAAAAATCTATTAAGACACTAGGCAATGTATTTCCAATATTGATATAATATTGAGAACTACAAGGTGATATCTGTTTTTTAAGAAACATTACGTTGGAAAATTAATACGTAAGATTATACGCTGATTTTCTCGACATTAAAATATTTTTTTATCTTTACTTGCAAGCTTTTTATAATCAGTTTTGTTTATGTTATTTGAAGTATGAACAACTTATTTTTATATTTCCTTATAGTCTTATCTTCGATATTAAATCATAATTTCTAAACGCTTAATAACTTAATATCATTTGTCAGTTGTTATGATTGTTGTCTAAAAAATTATAAAACGTGTTCCATAAGATACAAATCTGTATTGTTCAGTGCATTTCTGTCCTTGAAGGTTCAGATAGAAGGGCTAAAAAATTGCAAATAACATACATTTATTTTAACGTACAGAAAATTCCATGTATACATAATGGACAGCAGTTGGACGTTTTTTCAAAGAAAAAAAAATTTAACAAGCTACTATGTGATGTAATGCAAAAGGATAGTGTGACTGACCGAACATTATAACGACACCACGGCTGAAAGGGCGAGCATGTTTGGTGCGACCGGGATTCGAACCCGCGACTTTCGAATTACGAGTCGAGCTCCTTTACCCACCTAGCCAAGGCAACAGTGACAACAAACGTAACTGCTTTCTTTTGCAAAAGTGTAAACAGAAAAAACCTAGAACTAATATTTTGATCATAATGTGTAAGGAAAAAAATATAATATTTGGTAAAATAGTAATCGAGAGATATTCCAAAAAAACTGATCTCAGTAACACAGGATTCCAACAACAAAATGAGGAATTCTTCAATAGCTGCAGTACTAAATATTATTTTAGGCGGGATCAGTGTAAATTAATCCATGTGACTTTACTTTTTCTTATAATTATTTTTTTATCGCCAGCAATACCAAACATGGAACGCGAGTTTATCCGATTCGATTTGATTACACATCAGCACTTCTACCAGCCTACTAAAATTAAAAATAATTAATTGAGGCAGTAAACGAATGTTCTAGAACTTTGGCGTGATCATAATATCACGTGACGGGGTTGATGTCCTGATTCAAAAACTGTAAATGTATCTCAAATCGGTCAAGAAATGACGAAAATATGAGACAACTGTTTGTATTTGATGAAAAACAAACACATTTGAAGTCGTTTTATGAGTCGCGGCTAGAAAGAAAGAAACAAGAAAAAAAACAGCTATGCTGAAAGATAGTCACTCAATGCTTTTATAATTGAAAAAGCAAGTTCGGTTCTTTAGTTGGAATAAAGTATGAAATTACACAATGGGCTGTCTGTGCTCTGCCCATCACGGGTAACGAAACCCGGTTTCTAGCGATGCGACTTAACAGACATGTCACTGTCCGTTTAGAGAGCAGCAAGCTCATTTTCACCTGAAATATTTTTATCTAATTTGCAATTATTAATTTGACTTTTATTTTTTTAAACGATTTTGTTTTTAAGTCTTAAAAGTAAGCGTCTTTGTATTCGCATGTTTTGCTTGCTCTAAACACACGATGTTCATAATACGTGTTTCGTGCGCTAAGTTTGTTTCTTGTTAAATATGAATGTCAAATATGCTAATTGTATTTACGTTAATTTATCAAAACATGTTAATTAACGTTAATTAATTGTTTTTTTATGGAGAAAAACGAGCAACGTTTCGACCTTCTTCGGTCATTGTCAGGCTCCCATAAAAAAAAAAGGTAACTAACCGACAGCTGACCACATGTTTAAAGGGAGTTATGTGACTGAGTATTGGAATGCAGAAGGTATGCTTAGATGTTTGATTATATTTATTACCTCTTTCTTTCTTTGTGAATCTGATGGTGACCGAAGGAGTTCGAAACGTTGTTCGCTCCTTTACGTAAACATTTTTCTCAAACCAAACCAGCCGTTTTTCACATATATTTTTCTCTACAAATAGGTTTTCTCGTCATCACTGATTATACATATACTACTTATTGCAGTGACTCCCAATCACGAGGACTGATGCCTGATGGTACAACGCGGTTCAGTTGTAACGGAAAACAGATTCATCATTTTCTGAATACAAGTACTTTTTCTGAGTACACAGTTTTACCTGATGTTGCTGTCGTCAAGGTAAGTACAGTGTTGCAACAAGAAGTGATGTAAACATTTCGCAATTGTGCATTTTAGTAAGCTTACAGTGCGATGGAATGATTTGTTTATTTGTTTGTTTTTTTAATTTCTTTCAAAGCTATTCGAGGGCAATCTGTGCTAGCCGTCCCTAACTTTGGAGTGTAAGACTAGAGGGAAGGCAGCTACTCATCACCACCCACCGCCAACACTTGAGCTATTCTTTTACCAACGAATAGTGGGATTGACCGTCACATTATACACCCCCACGGCTGGGAGGGCGAGCATGTTTAGCACGACGTGGGCGCGAACCCGCGACCCTCGGATTACGAGTCGCACGCCTTACGCGCTTGGCCATGCCAAATCTAACCAAAGTCAGCCGTATTGCTAATTGGAAAAGAAACAGAAGGGGCCACCAAGTACAACGTTATCGTAAACAAGAAGTTAAGCCTAAACGCTTCCCATACTGGTTTGGTTCTGGGCCATTTATCGATGATTTAAATGTAACACGTAACTCAAACTAATTAATTTCAATTAACGATGAAAGTGTTTCTGCTAGAATGTTATCCTTAACAACATTTATGTGGCAGGTTCAGTGAACATTAACTGTACAGGTTTTTAATTATACTTTTATAATATATTTGTATCAGAGCTATTGGTTTTAACACTACATTCTACACAAATAATGTTCGTATGTGTCTATCTTATCCCTGCCAATGAGGGAAGGGCCTCATTAGCAATAAATATAACGTGCAAGGTTTAGTTGCAATGCAATTATGCATTGTTTTTCATAAACGAAACAAAAGACACAAAGTTTTTGAGTCCATCTGAATAAAGAATGTTGTGTCCAACATGTAATGGGTCTAATAACACGTCTCATAATAAATTTGTTTAATTATAAGTTTCGTCAGTTTTAAAAAGGTGTTCATACCATAATTGTTGTGGATTATTTCATTTAGGTGTCGTAGGGTAAGTGATGTGAAATAGCATAATTAATACGACATTTCCTGTATTTCTTACGTAAGATTTGTGTACGAGTGATTTAATTATTTTGTTCTCATTCTGTGTAAGCCTATAAATGATGTAATGTTACATGGTAGGTGAACCCTAACGCTGCAATGACGGACATATGCCTTATTGGTTGTGGTTTTACCACGGGCTACGGTGCTGCAAGCAACGCTGCGAAGGTAAAACCCGGGTCAATTACGGCTGTTTGGGGTCTTGGGGGTGTAGGACTGTCTGTTGTTGTTGGGTGTAAAGACAGTGGAGCAACCCGCATCATTGGCATTGACATAAACCCTGACAAGTTTGAGAAAGGTAGGAATATAAATTTGGTGGACGTGGTTGATTTATCATAATAGCCTATCTACTCACACCTGTGACGCAACAGTTCTAAATAAATATTTTATTTGATTTTTAGTATAAAGTGAGACCGAACCAAGAATACACATTAAATTCTAGAAACTGTCACTAGTTAAATTTATTACAAAGCAGTCGTTAACTTTAGCAGAAACAGAACATAACATTATTTTTTTTTTACTTTTTTCTTTTTGGCAGTTTTTGTCACCATGTTCTGTGGAATTTTTTTGTCAGACAACAATATGAAATAATTAGATTTGACACATAGATAAAAGACACTATGAAATTACATCCATAAATGCAGTATACTAATTTAAAATACCAGTTTAAACGCCGAAAGAATGTGATGTATTGAAAATCAAAAAACATGTGCAGTTATTTTAATTTTGATTGTATATTTTTAGTTCTCCTGAATTTCAATAGTTTACAGGCTTTAGGTTTGAAACGATTACTGTTCTAAAATTTACAAAGGTAACATGGAAATGCAAATTAACTGTATATCAATAAAATATATTGAAATAAAAAACCCATTATAATCGAACATTTCAAATGATCTAAAAACTTAAGTTTGTTTTTGAATTTTGCGCAACACTACACGAAAGCTATCTACGCTAGCCAACCCTAATTTAGCAGTGTAATCCTTGAAGGAAGGCAGCTAGTCATCACCACCCACGCCAACTCTTTTACCTTCGAATAGTGCGATGGACCGTCACATATAACGCCCTGACGGCTGAAAGGGCGAGAATATTTGGTGAGACGGGGATTCGAATCCGCGATCCTAAGATTACGAGTCGAGTACCTTAACCACGCTGTCGTGCCAGGCCTCCTTAAAAGTGATGAAGCTAAGAAAATGAAATCTCCAGTAGGATTATTTTCATTTCGATTTATTAACAATTTAGTTTAATCGAGGTCATCAGCTTGTTTTATTTAAAAAGATAAAAATTGGATTAAGATTTTAATAAAATCACACAATTCTCACATAAATAAACTGAAACAAGATAATTATCATTTTTTAGTTCATTAGTTCATGTATTTAAGTTTAGTATTGTGAAAAACAGTAAACTTTGTCGAGAGGGAGGTTCAGCTTATTTATGTCTGTTGTTTGTACAATAATTATTTATCTTTGCTTGTTTTTATTAGAACAATACATACATATTTCTTCTTTCTAATTATTAAACGGTCCCTTTCTTATAGCGAAACAATTCGGATGCACAGAATGTTTGAATCCAACAGATTTTGACCGACCAATTGAAGAGATTTTACATGAAATGACTGGAGGTGGTGTTGATTTTGCATTTGAATGTATTGGAAACGTGAAAACGATGGTACAAGAAATTCACGTGTTTGATATATTTTTATATCTTATTTGGCTAAGTTGATTAAGTGTACTGAATGGTTATATAGATATATATATATATAATTGTATTTTAGAAATAATGTATTGGGGACAGTTTTAAAAAGCTATGGTTAATGCAATTATGAACATTATTTGTATCTAAAAGCTGCCTGCAATTGATTATTGTACAATGAAAATATAAAAAACGCTTAAACTGGTAAATTACTCAGATACGTGTAATATATTACAATTAAAATAAAGAACAAACCCAGAACCATTTCTTTAATATTTTTTTCTTAACTCGTAGAGATCAGCCTTTGAAGCGAGCCACCCAGTGTGGGGAGTTGCGATGATTGTTGGAGTTACAAAAGCTGAAGAACAATTGGCTTTCCCGCCTTACAAGCTGTTGCTAGGCAGAACCTTGATGGGAAGTTTCTTTGGAGGTAATCAGGTTATAGAGTACAGTCATGTTTAAAGTCAAACTACAGACCCCTGAAGCAGGTGATAAAATTGAATTACGTTCTTCTATACTGTATTGTATGTTTTCAATATCGTGGGTAATTTTAATTACAGAATAACGTACTTTCCAACTTCCAGGATACAAAAGTAATATCGGAATCCCCAAACTCGTAGATCGTTACATGGAAGGAAGTATCCCCGTAGCGGAATTAATAACACACACCATTGCCTTTGAGGAAATCAACAAAGCTTTCGATTTGATGATTGATGGGAAATCGTAAGTATACTGTAATGATGAAAGTTACTTCACAATATTAACTTTCAGCGATAACAATAACAAGCCAATTAATTCTTTTCTTATGAAAATATTTCCGAAAAACAAGTTTTGTCATTTTAAAACTTATCAAAATATAGTCGTTTAAATAGGCTCATTCATCCACATATTAAAATCATTATTACTGGTGGGCAGCTTGAGTATAGAGCCGTGTTCTATTTCCGATATAAACAAAACAAAACACAACAAACCTGTACATTATTTGGTCTGACAAGAGTAGCCAAATGATCGAGTTGATGACTAGTAGCCACCTTCACACTAGTGTATCACTTCAAATACTAAAACGTCCACACAGATATTCCCTGTAGCTTTGAGCAAAATACAACACACACTGACAATATATAATTGTTACTAATCATATGATGTGTCAAGCAGTTGTCCTGTAAATGGTACTGTCATATGATGACTAATGTGCAAGACAATTGGTAAAATCCATTATGTTTTTAATTCTTTGGTTTTCATTTGATAAACCACTAACTGTAACGAATTAAGGATATTACAAAATTAACTTGTTTCGGACCACTGAGAGAAAGTTCGAATTCAGTCATATCTGTGGCCAATGAACTTGATCCTAGTTGTCCGATTTCTCCAGGATAAGTTTTAGATAATTTAATGGAATTGTGGAAGGAGATAATTCGTTTGTTTCGCTTAGAGAAGCAAATGACATTATGATCACTATTGCTAACCGTGTTGTTTCTATTCTGATAGTCAAAGATGATAATGTTGTAATAGATTGGACTTCGGTAAGAACGTGCTAATAACTCAAACCACTTTCTAGCCCGACATGGTCAAGGGGTTAGAGCGCTCGACTCGCGGGTTCGAATCTCCGTCACAAACATGATCGCCTTTTCAGCCGTTATAATGTGAGAGACAATCACACTACCTGTTGGAAAAAAGTAACCCAAGAGTTGGCGGTAGATGATGAATAGCTGCCTTCCCTCTGGTCTTATACTGCTAAATTAGGGACAGCTAGCGCAGATATATTTCGTGTACCTTTGCCCGAAATTAAAAACAAACCAACCACCTTTCTACTGTACTAGCACACAACCTGACTGGACATTTTTAAAATTTGGTTTAAAGTACGAGATTATCATAGCTCATGTTAACTAGATGTCACAATATCCTAGTAAAAAAGTAAATTCATAGACTGTTCTTAATCCTATCACTTTTACAAACGTTTAAAAAATGGGGTCGATCTGTATAAAAGAACAAATAGCACATCGTAATTTTATCTATTTGTTTACAAGTTTCTCAAAACTTCTAAACAGTATAACAGTATAGTCCCAATTAATCAACTTATTATCTCACCAGAACATTACAGACTTCTACACTAATATCAAAATTGACTATCTATTAGTTTTATTTTATGTGGCAATAAGATCACATATCAGGGTAATTTATATATCTCAATTTATCATAGTTGCAGAGATGCCAACTGTTTCAAATGATTGTAGACAAAGTCCGTTCAGTATGCTTGAAATCATTTTGTCATCTTCACGAACCAACATTTGTACAATGGCTGTGATTCTAGCACAGCCATATTTTTTCGCAATATCAGAGTCTTGAAAACATTTTTCTGAAAAGATATCCTGCATGATCGGCAATGAGCAATGACGAATCGAGTGATCATCACTTCTGCATTTATGGTTTCATATTCCTAATTTTTCCTCAAAAATGTCGTTATCTGTTGGCGAGACTGTGTATGTCTAGAACAATCGTTTATTCTGCCAGAAGCCACAGAAAAATCGATGTGACAAACTATACAAAGCGCCCGACTTTCATTGACTTTTGATGCAATGACCAGATATTTTGCACTATACTCTTTCCTAAAATTTTGATTTACAGTTTTATTTGTCCTTTTAGATTATCGCATGTTGCCATTTGGACTGTTATTTATTATCCAAATTTGTTTGTATCTCACTAGAAATTTTCTTTTGACCTCTTTAAAGCACTGGGGTTACAATTTATCACATTATATGAAAATTTAAAGTTGCAACAAGCCGTAACGTATACACCAAAAATCGTAACAATTACGTTTAAATCACTATGGTTGGCATCCCTGTAGTTGTGTACACTTACTCAATTTTGAAATCAAAATAATCTTTTCACGAAATTATGTTAACAGAAACAAGTGCCCACTTCCAATGATCACACTAAAAAGTGGGTAAAACCAATATAAATTTAAGTTTTATCATCTGGTGCGAATAATTATTTTTACAAAACTATTTGATGGACATTAGCGTCAATTAACTACAATGTAGAAAGCAACTAGTCACCATTAACGTCTACTTTAGAGCTTTTTATTTTTTTTATACCAATGAAAAGAAGGATTGACTAACATAACACTTTCACGGCTGAAAAAAAAACCAGTGACCCTCGGATTGCTTGTGAAGCGCCCTTATCACCCAACCGAATATTTTGAAGTACTTGTTGGTGATATACAAAATTAAGACTACAGGGCGAGATCAAATTGTTTGCATTCTTTGTCAGCATATTTTAACCTTACCTACAGCAACTTTTTTTTAAAAACATTATATTGTAAAATTAACAATTTATTTAATTTCTTGCTCAATCCAAGTCCTTGAAAACAAGTTGTTTACACCAAGTCAAATTCAACATTATAGTTAAATCACCATCCTAAGATGGAAGGGTTTGATTTGGAAGTTACACCAGGGCTATATCCGCACTAGCCGTCGCTAATTTAGAAGTGTAAGATTACAGTGAATGTTACTAGTTATCACCACCCACTATTACCAACGAATAGTGGGATTGAGCGTTACATTATAACGTCCACACGGCTGAAGGGGCAAACATATTTGGTGTGATAGGGATTCGAACCCGGGACCCAAAGATCACGAGTCGAATGCCTTATCCATATGGCCAAGGTAAAAGGGAAGAGCAACTGTAGTGAGTTTCACTGCATATGCTACAACTGTAAGACTAATCCTTTTAAAGCCCATACTTCGATATAAAATGGCCAATTCTGATATCAGGTGTAAATTACAGTCAAAGTGTTCATGGCAATGTTTCGTTTTAATGCAAAGAAACACATTGGGAGTCTCGTGTCCACCAGGGAGAAAGTAAAAATAAAAAGTAATGCGAATTGTGTCTCAACGATACCTTTTTATAAAGGTGGCTTTGTAAGTATTGGTTTTTACAATTATGATCGCAGAGGATTTCTTTAAGCCTACGGAAAAAATGTAAAATAACCAAATAAAGCTAAGATTAAGTATATTTATTTATTTACTGATGTAGATAATAGGTATTAGGGAGGAATATTTTTATCTAATGCTATGCAAGTTGTAATACCACAGAATTGAAGGTAAAATACATCAAGGATTAAAAGTAAAACGAAATATATTAGATGCTAATAATCTTCACAAACACTGATGGACCTTTAAACCCACAAGAAACTTTAACACGATTACTAGCCACCATTAATATCAAACTATGGTTTCAGATGTTTCAGAAACGAAGAAACAGTAATTAGCTTTATTCATAATCAGGTTGATTTTGTTTAATTACGATGAATGTTATCTACTTTGTTGAGAAGTACGGATAAGTAATTATCAAACTTTAGTAAACAAAAAACCTCTTAAGTTTAAAATTTTCAGACTTCCATACCTATTGTTTTTTGTTTTGAATAAAAAAAATGTAAAAAGCTGTACCTTTAATTTATACAAATTTATAGGTTTATGTCGATCAAGACATGAGAGAAAAATTGGAATTTCTGATGTGATACAGAAAATATTAAGTCACTAGATGGTACCCTGATTGACTGACTACTAAAGCTGAGTTAGTGTTCACTAAAAGTTACTTTATTTAAAGTGTTGTCATAAACGTTAAAACAATAACCAAAACTCGATAGGAAAGAAAGAGGTCATTTTCTTGTAGTCTCAAATATTAAGTTCACTTTGTAAAACATAACGACTGATATTTTGTGAATGGAAACAGTTAAGAATGTTAATAAATAATTCCTAATCATATTTTTAGGATTCGCACTGTTGTCAAGTTCAACTAGAACAAGGCAGCTTATGATCTTCCTACCAGTACTCTTGCTTATGTCAATACTTCTATACATGACAAAACACTTTATAAAGTATCCTATGGCATTAGTTTGTAGCTTTTTCAAATAATTTTTGCTGTAGTCTTTTTCAAAGTTGCAAAATAAAGTTGATCTAGAAAATGATAAGTGTACTTGTCAAATGCTTTCCAAAACGGTCACAATAATTTATTAGAACCTAGGCATGAAAGTTAAATTGTCCAAAAGTCATTCTAAAACAGTTAGAAAAGTGAACTGAAATCACCTTTAATGATGTGGTTTAATAAAATCCCAAGGACAACCACTAACAACTAAAACAAGCACGTTATACAAGTGAAAAAATGACTTAACAAATTTTTAACATATCCAATTCTTTCCTCTGAGATTCTGCAGAAAGTTTTATCATTATAAAATAAACTATTTAATGATGAGCCCCCTTTTATACAGTAATTGTGGATTTAAAAGAAGTCAAACAATACATAAAATGCTCCAACAATAAAAATGAATCATTGGATTTTTAGTTATTCATCATCACTGTCATTGTCACTCTCTTCTTCTTTCTTAATTTGGAATTTCGGCTTCCTCGGACCCGATCTTTTTCCAACTGGAAAGTGAAAAAAATTTAACTAATGGTGCGCAGAAAGTTAAGCTTGTCTTTAATTCTTTTTATTCGAAAACAGCTGCAAATATAAGATAATCCCAGTCTTAGTTTGGACAGAACTTTCACTCTTTGAGTTTTTCACTAATATCTTAATTGTTTGTACTATAGAGTTGAGACAAATATTGAGCAAGCCAATCAGCAAGTTACACATCAGACAACCACCACAGCCCATATAAAGTTGAAATGACATTATCAGCATTATATTTTAACACTGTTTGGTGTTATGCCATCAAAAAAACTGATCGAGTTTCAGTTAGGTGTGTTAACCTTTTAAAGCAAATACTTATACATCAGACATTTTTAGCTCAAGGATTTAGAAATTAAGACAGGGATATCCTTTGTACTTAATAAATGCTGAGAAACCACAAAATGTGGACCTTGTGACAATCAATGAAGACAAAGATCAGTGACAAAAGACATTCATGCATCTCAGGCAATAGTTGTAACAAGATCAGATATGTTTTGAAAATCAACACAAATCACTTGTAAGTTGCTTTCATGACAGCAAGAAAAAGAACAGTAAAAAAAACAATCAATGGTAATTACCCAAGAAAAAATGTCATGACAAAATATTAGATGCAGCTTACGTGTACTTCGATAAAGTCTGACGAGTCTCATGCTATGGTTAAAACATTTCAAAATATTACACAGCATGTTGAGAAATTTTCTCAAATGGATTCAACATAATTGTTGGTTACCATGCTGAGGGTAAGACAAACTGTGCTTAATTTCAGAATAATTTTCTGGACCTGAACCTCACCATTATCAGACTTCCACAGAAACAAGGCCAACAAGGTAAAGTTCGCAGATAAGGTTACCTCTCACACTGACAAAACTTCAAGCACAAAGAGAATGAAATGGATACTATCACTGTTTTATGCGAATAGCATAAGGTTGCGAGTTGCAAGCATTATAGACTTTGATGCAATCATTGTTGAAATGGGGCCTAGGAAATTGTCCTTGTCAACAAGATGAACCTTGAAAACCAGAGTATGTCTTTATTTCAGTCTTTTTAAATAAACTACAAGTTAAACTGTCAGGTATAACACAGACATATGGCAACAAGGACTAACAACTAGAAGTCTCCAAAATCTTTAAAACAATATACTCAAATGTAAATGTATTCAGATTCTAAAGGTCACAAAAATCGTGAAATTTTTGGGACGAGGAATAGTTTTATCATTTTGCACTTGGACTCGTAACAAAACAGTTTCAATTTCACACAAGAATATTTCATTGAAAGATCAGATTGGTACAGAATACCAATACTGCATCAATATTTATAGTATAAATTACTTAACATACAGAAAGATGTACATGAATGCGTGTGTATTATACTAAGTCCTTCACAAAAGGATTTAATAGATATAATAATCCAAGAAAATATGGATCATGAGGTTGAAGTGTGTCCGTTGGGGAGGAGAGTACTTTGAAGGGGTCCCAGACTTGTAGCTTCTAAATAAAGTACGTTTTGTTTTATAACGTCAGTCCGCGTATTTTTTAAACAGCCCTCGTATTATTGTTGTATGGTTTATTCATTTAATAATTGTAATTCGGTTAGAAGAATCTGACAAAGATGAAGAGTTGTTCACAATAATTCACTGTACTTTTTATCAAAGAACAGAACATTTAAACAGTGGAAAAGAAACAAACAAACGAAATGGTACAGATGTTTTCGTTTGCCACGAATATAAAGGTAGTTCTAAACCATAGCCAGGAATATAAAGGTAGTTCTAAATCGTGGTTATAAATAATAATATAGTTTTAAACCACAGACGGGAATACTGCAGTCGCTCTAAACCACAGCTATGGATAAGACGATAGTTCTAAAGAACAGACAGGAATACTACAGTCGCTCTAAACCACAGCTGTGGATAAGAAGATAGTTCTAAATCACAGACAGGAATATTACAGTAGCTCTAAACTATACACGCGTTTACGATGGTTGTTCTAAACCATTGAAGGTGCCCAATTCTATCGTTTGGTTTGTGTAGCTCCTTTTACGTGAATAAAAATTGCTCTGTGTATCAAAATACACTACAACATTATTATACGTAGCACCTCTACAATATGTGGGAGACATAAGTGAAAAAATAACCAACATTTGGAAAAAAAACTTGAAACGCAACATTACAGTTTTGTTCAAACACCAAATTTATTCAAAACCCAGGTACAAAACTAAATTACATACCATATCAAAATTACACTGTGAAACACAAGACCAACATTATTTATAAAATACAATTCAACAACTTCGACGGCAAGCATGAAAATGGAAACTACATTCAAAGAACACAAAAAATACCTTCACACGTTCTTAAACACTGAAAATCAAACACAACATTACCATAGAAAACACCCAGATATTAAGTAGGGAAAAAAATGTAAAATCAAAGAAGCCTTACTTATACAGCAACTAAAACCAAAATTAAACCAATATAAAGAATCACCTTCAAACCTATATTAATTAATAGCCTAACATCAACGCCCCCTACAATCCTGTACTCTTTTATACTCTCGTTCTTAAGATGGTAACTATCACTTGCAAACTCTCTTTGTTAACCTGAAGATGACCTAGGAAGGTCGAAATGTTGTTCTCTGCTTGACAATAAAAGTGTTAATAGCCATACTAGCCGTTCTGAGATATATTTTGTATTTCAAGTGAATTTCTCGTCATCAAGAGAAACTCACCTTCAATTATTGTAATAAATGGCGCTAGAGTTAACTAATTTTGTATTTCTTATTTGTTTGTTTCAGAGAAAAGTCACACTGGGCCATCTGCTGCTTCCACCGTGTGGAGTGGAGCAATGAATTTTAGCGTTGTAAATTTACCACTGCCATACTGAGGACAACTAATTTGGGTGTTGTGAATCAATGGGAATTGAAAGTCCTCACGATTTGTGATATAATTAAATATATAAGTGAAAGAAGTAATACTCACAACTACATAGACATGCACGATTGTGTGAAATTACCTGAGAATATGTGTTTTTACTACAGATCCCAAAATTATTAATATTACAAAACGTGAACATCGATAAAGATCACAGAACTTTAGGCTGATAAACTTACATTAAAGATTTATTAGATAAAATTTATGAATTACGTAATATCCCAGTTTCATAACTACAAACATAAGAAAACCTCAGGCTGACAAACTTTCTTCTAATATTTGGTATAAGAATCTCGGGATTACGTACAGTTTTAGTTAAATGAATACTTGGTTTACAAACTTTCATTAAAAGCTTAGTTTCGTGAATGTGAAAAGCATTTTATTAAACCTTTCTAGAAAGTTCTCAGGGATTAAGTACAGATTTAGTCATATAAAAACAGTTAACGAACCTTTCTGAAAACATTATCAAGTGAACCTCAGTTTTAGTTTCATGGCTACAAAATGTGTAAAACTCCAAAGTTCGGTTCTGTCTCAGAGTTTTAAAACGAGAATTTTGTCAATAATGTACATTTCTAGTTATTTAAAATTAATCGCTGACGGTTAATCCCACTCTTCGCTGGCAGAAGTAGTTCGAGAGTTGACGGTAGTTTGTAATGACTAGCTCCCTTCCTTCTAGCCTTACACTGCAAAATTAGGGACGGCTAGCGCAAATAACCCTCGTGTAGCTTTTCGCGGAATTCAAAAATAAACAAACAACACTGTACTCCCACTGTGATAGGTGGGTGGAGAGGGTCCTGACTTTTTAAAATACTTATTTGACTGAAGCTCACTCAACATTAACGAGATTTTCTAGCATTTGTATTTTGTACACGTTATAATCTTAATAAGAGGTGTCATTAATATGTATTCACCATGTAATTGACCCATGATATGATTGTTATTTTTAAAGAATAAATCATGAGTTGTTGGAACTTTAACTTTGGTCAGGCTATGATGTTATTACTTCCAGCAACTTCGCAAACGAATTGTCATAAGAAAGTCCATTATCATCAAACGAGGGTGTCATTTTTATAGGCTAACATCGCTTTCACACGTCAAATGTGCTTAATTTATGAAAACTTCCATGATATATTAGATTAACATACTTCGTTTCAGTGAACTATTTCTTTTTCATGCTAGGCCTAAAATTCAACATTAACGTCTTCATCGTCTGTATTTTGTTGTGTTCACGTTTTTAGTTAGATTAACTGATAAGAAGAATTCGTTGTACTTGGCACGTGAAAATATCTGATGTTAACTTCACTTTATTACAAAAAGATTATTAATTCTCGAAATATGTAATTCGAAGATGTCACTAAAATCTCAAAGAGCTCAAACAAGACGAAGAGTTTTGATGACGTAAAGTGAATATTTATTCGAGATAAAGGCAAAGAAAGACCAGTTCCCTCCTTGTTAAAATTACCTTTCTTCTCGTTTTTGTTTTGTAATTGTTTCATATTGTTTAAGGACGTTATGATAATATTTTTGAATTAAACAGAAACTTTAGGAAGTCAAGGGCCTGGCATGGCCTAGAGCGTTAAGGTGTGCGCTTCGTGATCCGAAGGTCGCGGGTTCGCAAGAGAGTCGCGCCAAACATGCTCGCCCTCCCAGCCGTGGGGGCGTATATTGTGACGGTCAATCCCACTATTCGTTGATAAAAGAGCAGCTTAAGAGTTGGCGGTGGGTGGTGATGAGAAGCTACCTTCCCTCTAGTCTTACACTGCTAAATTAGGGACGGCTAAACAGATAGCCCTCGAGTTGCTTTGTGCGAAATTCCAAAACAAACAAACAAACAACCCCAAATACAGACGTTACTCTGGATCAAAGAATTACATACACACCACAAAACACCAAACAACGATATAACTCAAACAGTAACAACAAGTATTTCCGAGGGCATACTCACTGCTCTTAGCAACCACAAATCACTGTGGAATAATAATAATAAAAATTTCCCTGACAGACGCTTCACTGAAATCAGACATCTTCATGAAAGGGTTCTGGTCGTCAAATGCGAACAACTCAAGGAATACGCCCACCTTTTTCACTGGCCTAAGAGCGCTTTTGAAGATGATACCTCCATTCACACCCTTAATAACATGCTCCAGCTCAACACACCGGGCATTAAAAACATCCGATAAGACATTGAAGAAAAAGAAATTCAAGAAGACCTGGAAGCTTCACGCTGTTATCCAACCAAGGTAGAAAAAATTGTCTCGTTTAAAACCAAACAAACAACACCTCTAGTAATAATTACAAACAAGCAGGTGAATTAATTATTATTCAGATAAATAGTGAATCCTATCACAGAATTAATAAACACGCACACACAGCCAAACATGCTCGCCCTTTTCAGCCATGGGAGTGACATAATATTACGGTCAGTCCCACTATTCATCGGTAAAAGAGTAGCTCCAGAGTTAACGGTGGACGGTGGTGATGAGTTGCCTTACTTCTAGTCTTACTCTGCTTACACAGTGCGACTCTCGAATAATGAGTCGACTGCCTCAACCACCTGTCCATGCCAGACATCTATCTGTGTGAACGCTCATTAATTTTGAACTGCTAGATTAGGAGAAAGCAACTCGTGTGTAGTAACATCTATCGCCAACTTTTGGACAACCGTAATTATACATCTGGACTTGACTGCCACTCCAATAATGTCCTCAAAGTGTAATGTGCGCTTTTTTGACAGTAGAGCATAAAATAGGAAAAGCTGAACAGATTCACGGTACATAGGGCTACCCATAAGGCTATGCTCCACTCAATAACTTCTGTACCTTTTGAACAAATGTTTTTGAATGCTGTACACGGGAAAAAGTGATTTAACATGTCATCTGGTTATTAGTAAAATTGTCATTTGTTTTCTGTTAATCATTTAAAATTAAATGTTGAAAGTACAAGTGAAAAATAAAAGAAATCCTCAGAAGCTGCGGCTGTAATTAAATCTTAAGTCGGTCAAGAGATGAAGCTACTAGTTAAAAGTTTGAACTTGAATGAAAACAGAAGTTACATGAGAAGTTATACTGCGACTGGTAAACTTTTATCACAATTGCAGAGTAGTGGTTTATTTTAAGACGCCATCTCAAGAAATTACAGAAACCTATAATTGTCTAGGAAGGGTTAATAAGAAGATAAAAGTATAATAACATTTTTTGGGAAAATTAAGTTTAAAAATATTTTGTGATGTGCCGTTAGAGGGAGAAATCGTTGTTGTTGTTTTTAAATTAAGCACAAAGCTACATAATAGGGTATCTGTGCTCTACCTACCACAGGTATCGAAATCCGTATTTTAGCGTACAAGTCCGCAGACGTACCGCTGAGCCACTGGGGAACAAGGGAGAAATCAAAATTAAAACTACACTGTGACAAAAAGTTCAGCGTAATATGACAAGTTTGTGTTGTTGCTCGTAATTCTAGTTCGAAATTAAGATGAATTGAAAATTTTCAAATAGGGGTAAAAGCAAAGAAAATGAAGACACCATACGTCAGTTTCGGGATCCTTGAATGTATGGTACATGAACGAGAGTCAAAACGTTTTGTCATTTATCCAGAAAAGTGCAAAAGTATAGTGTTTTTAACTTTTCATTCTTCACCTACCTGTTTGTTTTCTTTTTCTTTTCTTCCGAAAAATAAATAAAAATATGATAAACTCTTCATTACTATTTAAAATAACACTTTTGATGTACAACAGAAAGTTGTGTTTATTTTCGGACATTTCATCAGCGTACAATCAATTCGTCTCGAACTCACAAAAAATAGCAAAGTTAGCGTTTCTAAAAATATATATATGGCGCAAAAATTAACGAATCTCGAATATTTGTATATCTTTCCGAAAAAAGCGCACTCGTCTAGCATTATTGGCCATCTTAACCTGTTCAAACAATCTGTTATTCTTCGTATTATTTTTAGATTGGCTCATCATAAACAAACGTGGTACTTTAATTCATTTTGTACCAGTATTTTAACATGTTACGTTATATCACATGACAGACATGTCCACTAAAGAACATTCAACTTCGAGGCTGCAAAATATTTCTAGACGTTGAAACAAAACTAATGGTCATGCGAAGAAGAACAAATGGAGTCTCGACGTTGAAACAACGCTAATGGTCATGCAAAGATGGACAAATAGAGTCTAGACATTGGAAAAACACAAACGGTCATGCAAAGATGGACAAATGGAGTCTCGACATTGGAACAAAACTAATGGTCATGCGAAGATGGACAAATGGAGTTTCGACATTGGAACAACACTAATTTTCATATGAAGATGAACAAATCGTCTCGATATTGGAACAACTTTAATGATTATGTGCAGATATGCAAGAGGAGTCTTGACATTGGAACAACACTAATGGTCATGTTCAGATAAACAGATGGAATCTTGACATTGGAACAATACTAATAGTTATGTGCAAATGAAGTTTCGACATCAAAACAACACTAATAACTATGTGCAAATGGAATATCCACATTGGAACAATTATATATGTAAAAACGGCTGGTATGGATAGAGAAAATACTATATAGACGAGAGAACAACGTATCGACCTAGGTTCACAAAGAAAGAAAGAGGTTACTGAACGATAGCTGACCACATGTTTGAAGGCGGTTATGTGATTGAGTGTAGGAATGTAGAGGGCGTGCTTAGATGTTGGATATATTTAATAATATAGGTATAAAGGTGTTCCTTTGAATTGGTTTACATTGGGCTTGAGTTGTATAAATAAGGCTTCTTAAATTTTGTGTTTTTATGTTTGTTTCTTCATTTAGTATTTGGGTGTTTTTTATGGTTACGTTGTGTGTATTTCATTTGCAGTGTTCGAAAACGTGTGAAAGTGACTTTTTGTGTTTTTTGAATTTGATTTCTATTTTTTCTTCTTGTTTCTCCAAATTAAAATCGTGACAGTTATCACACATATTTTATAAAATATTGGTGTGGTGTTTGTCAGTATAATTTTCACATAATAAAGATTTAAGTTTTGTGCCTGGTTTATGAATAAATTTGGTATCAACTGGAATTTCATATTTTGTTGTTAGCTTTTTTCCAAATATTGGTTTATTTTTCTGCTGATGTCGGGAATATATAGTATGCAGCCGTATATGGTTTCGTGAGATATATTTACTTTTGTTGGTTGATTTTGATTTCTGTCCAGGTGTGTGCGTATAATGTTTTTTACTGTTTGTGGAGGAAACTTATTGATGTTGATCAAGTATTGGTTTATTCTATCTAATTCGTCGTTAATTTTATCTGGTGAGCATAGTTTTATGGTTGTGTTTGTTTGGTTTCTTAATATGTTGAGTTTTGTTTTGTTTCATGTGCTAAGTTCTAAGGAATATATAGTCCAGTGTGGGTGATTTTTCAGTGGATTTCAGTTTTAAATTGTTCATAATTTCTTATAATTTTGAGGTTAAAAAATGGTTTTTGATTGCTTTCTTTCTGTTCACATGTGAAATTAATGTTGGATGAAACTGGTGATACTAGTTGCCCATGCTTAGGTCGTTTGTTTGTATATAGTTGTGGTTGTTAAACATGAAGTTTGTCTTCATCGTGGTGAATTCTATGAGGGTTGCTAATTGGTTGCTGGGAATGTCTATAGTTGGGTTAGGGTCTCTGATATAGAGTTCAAAGGCTATCTTGCAGGCTACAGTGGTTGGGAATTCTATAAAGATGGATATGATATCGAAACTGGCCATTAAGGATTTATGATTAAGATTAGACTTGAAATTAAAAGGTTCTTTGATGAATGAACTGGCTTTTGTTACATATTTGGAGAATGCCCATGTTATGTATTTACCAAGATTGTAATTAAAAGATTCATATGTGGACATTATTGGTCGAAGTAAACAATCTGGTTTATGAGGTTTGGGGATGTCGTATATTTGCGGTGTGCATGAGTCGGTCTTACGTAGGTAGGAATAAAGTGTTTGTGAAATTATGTTGGCTTTTTTTCATTTATAGTAGTAATTTGTTCAGTTGCGTCTCGTATGTCTTTGTTGGATTTGTGTGTAGTGGTTTCAATTTGTTCGTGTCTGATAGGATGTTATTTATTTTTTGGATGTATTCATTTGTGTTTATTATGACTACAGCGTTTTCTTTATCTGCTCTTATAATTTCTTTGTTTTTGTCTTGTTTTAGGTTTTTAATGGAATTAATGTTTCTTTTTGGAAGGTCCTTTTTAAGTTTTCTGTTTTGTGAAATTATGTTGATGGTTTTGTGAGAAAATTCTTTGAAAAAATCGTTTAAGATGTTGTTTATAGGTGTTTCTAGAAAATGTAAATTTTTAATTTTTCCTGGGAAGTTTGACTGTTGGAAGTCAATAGAATTGTTGAAGTTGTTTTCTTTGTGTTGGTTGTTTTCTGTTGTTTTGTTTTCTGTGGAAAGTATCAGAAGTCTTCTGGCTAGGTCTTCTAAAGATGCATTAATTTCTAAGATTTGGATGTACCTAGGTGCTGTTGCAAAGTTGAGTCCTTTGTTAAGTAGATGTATCTCATCTGTGTTTAATTGTCGGTCGGATCTATTAATTATGAGGTTAGTCAACGGTTTATCGTGTTGGTGTCTTTTCTGTTGTTTGCATCTTAGTTTTTTTCTAGTTTTGTGTTGTGGCAGATCTTTTTGTCTCTGTCATTTCTTTTTTACTTGCTTTGTGACTGTTTCCACTCCACTTTTTGTGCCATTTTCGACCTCTAAATCTAATCTGTTGCATCCTCACTGACATCGAGAACATTTCTCACGAGCATCATACATACTTGTACTTACAAACCACTTCCTTCTCTCCCTCTGGTCCGACATGGTCACGTGGGTTGAGGCATTCAAGTCCCCGTCGCACCAAACGTGATCGTCCTTTCAGCCGTGGGGACGTTATAATGTAACGGACAATCTTCCTATTCGTTGGTAAAAGAGTAGCCCAAGAGTTGGCGTGGGTGGTGATGACTAGCTGCCTTTCCTCTAGTCTTACACTACTAAATTAGAAACTCAAGGATAGCCCTTAAGTATCGTTTCGCGAAATGACAAACAAAACAATCTTTTCTTCTATTAATGTTGTTTTATCAAAACAAGATCTGTACACTTATTCACTGAATATCGATGGTATGACGATATCTGTATTTTTTACACACTTTTCACAAATAGTGCGACAATCAGTTGTTTTTCATTTTGTTTTTAATGAGTTTCTGGTAAAGATGCTTGTCAATAAAGAAACAATCTGAAGTGATTTGAAAAAAAGTTAGGTTCCCTAAAAGTATATGCGCCTGGTTCGTGAAAGGAAAACAAAAATGGAATCCCACAAAATGTAGAAAACAACGAAACGCTATTACGGGAAGGAGGCGGGGGAACTACGAGAAATACACCAAGAGGTAATGGTGATACTTTGTGTCGTTGCAATTATACATCAAATTGCAAATGAAAAATGTTTAAGCAACGGAAGATTTACCGAAATCCAAATAAGATGGTGGACTGGGAAGCTTAAGTCACAAAGTTTCGAGTGTAATTCTACACCACAATTATCAAGTAGCTGTGGGGATTGAAGGTCCCCTTCAGCCTAAGTTTTATCGAGCTAAATTAGGAGGTTATGATGTGGTTAGGTTATATATTTTACTTGAATACAGTAATTTAGTTTTAAACTATGATAGTGGTTAAGTTAATATTCCAGAATAATTATTATTCGTAAGGTGTGTGTTTTCCTTACAGCAAAGCCACATTGGGCTATCTGCTGAGTCGACCGAGGGAAATGGAACCTCTAATTTTAGCGTTGTAAATCATTAGACTTACCACTCTAACAGCGGGAAAATATTCGTAAGGACGAGGCTACCATGCCCAGTGTCAATCTATAACAAATACTTCGAATTAGTTAATATTTCCTTCTTGAACATTCCATCTGTCCAGATCGAGGCTACAGGAGTCTGCCACACAGATCGTCGCATGAAAAATGGAGTTGATCTAGGTATCACTGCTGCCAAAGCCAACTTTCCCTGTATTCTTGGCCACGAAGGTGCTGGAATAGTGGAAAGTGTCGGAAACGAGGTGACAAAAGTGAGTTCAACCCATTACTTTTTTATTCACAAATGTTGTAAAAGATTCAAACGAATTGTGTTTACATCAGTGTTACAGCGACAGAAACGTATAAAAAATGGAAATTACAATTTTCCAATTGATTTATTACAGATACAGAAATTATATGTATATATTAATGGTTTACATAATTCTAAAATAACAAACCTTTTAGCGCAAAGCTACTCGATTGCTATCTGCGTTAGCTGTTTGTAATTTAGCAGTGTAAGATGAGAGGAAAGGCAGCTAGTCATCGCTATCGACCGCTAACTCTTGGGCTACTTTTTTAACAAAGAATAGTGCAATTGATCGTTACATTATAACGCCCCCACGGCTGAAAAAGCAAGCATGTTTATCGCGAGCGGGATGCGAATTCGCCACCATCGAATTACGAGTCGCACGCCTTAACACACTTTGCCATGCCGGCATCGATGGAATGAAGACAGTTCACCATATGTCTGTGGATGTATATAGGTGACTGTTAACACCACCTGTCTTTAATGTTGTTTATATCTATATTTTACGTCTTATCTTTAAGGTTTTGAATATTCAAACCAAGCAAGCTTGACGAAATATATTGTGTATGCAAGAAAAGTCAGACGAACTAAAAATTAAAAAATGGTATTTGTTAAACCTAACCAATGTCAGCCGTATTGCTAATTGGAAAAGAAACAGAGGGGGCACCAAGTACAACGTTATCGTAAACAAGAAGTTAAGCCTAAACGCTTCCCATACTGGTTTGGTTTTGGGCCATTTATCGATGATTTAAATGTAACACGTAACTCAAACCAATTAAAGCTAATTTTGTTACGCTTTAGATGAAGATAAAATATCACATTCTAACTTTCGTTTTCTAGTCTTAATAAATTCAACCTCAACTTCGTCTTACATATTAATTTATTAATGTCTCAGGTGTGGTGAACATCAACTGAACATGTTTTTAATAATACTTTTATAATATATTTGTATCAGGGCTATTGGTTTTTAACACTACATTCTACACAAATAATGTTCGTATGTCTATCTTATCCCTGCCAAAATTTTAGCTCTGTATTGAGGGAAGGGCCTCATTAGCAATAAATGTAACGTGCAAGGTTTAGTTGCAATGCAATTATGCATTTTTCTTCATAAACGAAACAAAAGACACAAAGTTTTTGAGTCCATCTGAATAAAGAATGTTGTGTCCAACATGTAATGGGTCTAATAACACGTCTCATAATAAATTTGTTTAATTATAAGTTTCGTCAGTTTTAAAAAGGTGTTCACACCATAATTTTTGTGGATTATTTCATTTAGGTGTCGTAGGGTAAGTGATGTCAAAAAGCATAATTAATACGACATTTCCTGTATTTCTAACGTAATATTTGTGTATGAGTGGTTTAATTATTTTGTTCTCATTCTGTGTAAGCCTATAAATGATGTAATGTTACATGGTAGGTGAACCCTAACGCTGCAATGACGGACATATGCCTTATTGGTTGTGGTTTTACCACGGGCTACGGTGCTGCAGCCAACGCTGCAAAGGTAAAACCCGGGTCAACCACGGCTGTTTGGGGCCTAGGGGGTGTAGGACTGTCTGTTGTTGTTGGGTGTAAAGAGAGTGGAGCAACCCGCATCATTGGCATTGACATAAACCCTGACAAGTTTGAGAAAGGTAGGAATATAAATTTGGTGGATGTAGCTGATTTATCATAATATCCTATCTACTCACACCTGTGACGCAACAGTTCTAAATATATATTTTATTTGATTTTTAGAATAAAGTGAGACCTAACCAAGAATACACATTAAATTCTAGAAACTGTCACTAGTCAAATTTTATTACAAAGCAGTCGTTAACTTTAGCAGAAACAGCATACAACATTATTTTTCTTTTACTTTTTTCTTTTTGGTAGTTTTTGTCACCATGTTATCTGGAATTTTTTTGTCAGACAACACTATGAAATAATTAGATTTGACACATAGATAAAAGACACTATGAAATTACATTCGTGAATGCAGAATAATAATTTAAAATAGTAGTTTAAACGCCGAAAGAATGTGATGTATTGAAAATAAAAACATATGCAGTAAATTTTATTTTTATTGTATATTTTTAGTTCTCCTGAGTTTCAATAGTTTACAGGCTTTAGGTTTGAAACTGTTACTGTTCTAAGATTTACAAAGGTAACGTAGTAATGCAAATTTACTGTATATCAATAAAATATATTGAAATAAAAAACCCATTAAAATCGAACATTTCAAATGATCTGAAAACTTATGTTTGTTTTTGAATTTTGCGCAACACTACACGAGGGCTATCTGCGCTAGCCTTCCCTAATTTAGCAGTGTAATCCTCGAAGGAAGGCAGCTAGTCATTACCACCCACGTCAACTCTTTTACCATCGAATTGTGGGATTGACCGTCACATATAACGCCCCCACGGCTGAAAGGGCGAGCATGTTTAGTGAGACGGGGATTCGAACCCGCAATCCTCAGATTACGAGTCGAGTGCCTTAACCACGTTGTCGTGCCAGGCTTCCTTAAAAGTGATGAAGCTGAGAAAATGAAATCTCCAATAGGATTATTTTCATTTCGATTTATTAACAATTTAGTTTAATAGTTGTCATCAACTTGTTTGATTTAAAAAGATAAAAATTGGATTAAGATTTTAATTAAATTACACAATTCCCACATAAATAAATTAAAATCGAGGTAATTATCATTTGTTTCGATAATTTCATTAGTTCATGTATTTAAGTTCAGTATTGTGAAAAACAGTAAACTTTGTCGAGAGGGAGGTTCAGTCTATTTATGTTTGTTGTTTGTACAATAATTATTTATCTTTGCTTATTTTTATTGGAACAATACATACATACATATATATTTTTCTCTTTCTAATTATTAAACGGTCCCTTTCTTTTAGCTAATCAATTCGGACGCACATAATGTTTGAATCCAACAGATTTTGACCGACCAATTGAAGAGGTTTTACATGAAATGACTGTGTTTGTGTTTTCTTATAGCAAAGCCACAACTGGCTATCTGCTGAGCCCACCGAGGGGAATCGAACCCCTGATTTTAGCGTTGTAAATCCAGAGACATACCGCTGTACTAGCGGGGGGCATGAAATGACTGGAGGTGGTGTTGATTTTGCATTTGAATGTATTGGAAACGTGAAAACAATGGTACAAGAAATTCACGTGTTTGATATATTTTTATATCTTATTTGGCGAAGTTGATTAAGTGTACTGAATGGTTAATTAGAAATATATATATAATTGTATTTTAGAAACAACGTATTGGGGACAGTTTTAAAAAGCTATGGTAAATGCAGTTATGAACATTCTTTGTACCTAAAAGCTGCCTACAAATGATTATTGTACAATGAAAATATAAAAAAATGCTTAAACTGGTAAATTTCTCAGATACGTCTAATGTATTACAATTAAAATAAAGAACAAACCCAGAACCATTTCTTTAATATTTTTTTCTTAACTCGAAGAGATCAGCCTTTGAAGCGAGCCACCCAGTGTGGGGAGTTGCGATGATTGTTGGAGTTACAAAAGCTGAAGAACAATTGGCTTTCCCGTCTTACAAGCTATTGCTAGGCAGAACCTTGAGGGGAAGTTTCTTTGGAAGTTATCAGGTTATACTGTACAGTCATGTTTGAAAGTCAAACTACAGACCTCTGAAGCAGGTGCTAAAATTGAATTACGTTCTTCTATACTGTATTGTGTGTTTTCAATGGTGTGGGTAATTTTATTTTCAGAATAACGTACTTTCCAACTTCCAGGATACAAAAGTAATGTGGGGATCCCCAAACTCGTAGATCGCTACATGGAAGGAAGAATCCCCGTCGCGAAATTAATAGCACACACCATTGCCTTTGAGGAAATCAACAAAGCTTTCGATTTGATGATTGATGGAAAATCGTAAGTATACTGTAATGATGAAAGTTACTTCACAATATTATCTTCCAGCGATAACAATAACAAGCCAATGAATTCTTTTCTTTTGAAAATATTTCCGAAAAACAAGTTTTGTTCTTTTAAAACTTATCAAAATATCATCGTTTAAATGGGCTCATTCATCCACATATTAAAACATTATTGGTGGTGGGCAGCTTGAGTACAGAGCCGTGTTCTAATATCGAAATAAACAAAACAAAACAAACCTGTACATTATTTGGTCTGACAAGAGTAGTCAAATGATCGGGTTGATGACTAGTAGCCACCTTCACACTAGTGTATCACTTCAAATACTAAAACGTCTACACAGATATTCCCTGTAGCTTTGAGCGAAATACAAGACACACTGACAATATATAATTGTTACTAATCATATGATGTGTCAAGCAGTTGTCCTGTAAATGGTACTGTCATATGATGACTAATGTGCAAGACAATCGGTAAAAACCAACATATCCAACTTTGAAAGGGGAGTAATAATAACGTCAGATACCTAACCAATCTTCTGAACGACTGTTAACATTACTTATCAGTAAATCAACAAAGAAACTATTTGTATCAAATGTTGGTCATAAACCGCCAGAAAAAAATGCAGAAACTAGTGGAGTACATTAAACGTCGCATTATGCTTTTAATTCTTTGGTTTTTATTTGATAAACCACTAACTGCAACGAATTAAGGATATTACAAAATTAACTTGTTTCGGACCACTGAGAGAAAGCACGAATTCAGTCGTGTTTGTGGCCAATGAACTTGATCCTAGTTGTCCGATTTCTCCAGGATAAGTTTTAAGATAATTTAATGGAATTGTGGAAGGAGATAATTAGTTTGTTTCGCTTAGAGAGGCAAATGACATTATGATCACTATTGCTAACCGTGTTGTTTCTGTCCTGATAGTCAAAGATGATAATGTTGTAATAGATTGGACTTCGGTAAGAACGTGCTGATAACTCAAGCCACTTTCTAGCCCGACATGGTCAAGGGGTAAGAGCGCTCGACTCGCGGGTTCGAATCATTGTCACAAACATGGTCGCCTTTTTAGCCGTTATAATGTGAGAGACAATCCCACTACCTGTTGGTAAAAAGTAACCCAAGAGTTGACGGTGGATGATGAATAGCTGCCTTCCCTCTGGTCTTATACTGCTAACTTAGGGATAGCTAGCGCAGATATAATTCGTGTATCTTTGCCCCAAATTCAAAACAAACCAACCACCTTTCTACTGTACGAGCACACGACCTGGCTGGGCATTTTTAAAATTTGGTTTAAAGTACGGGATTATCATAGCTCAAGTTTACCAGTTGTCACAATATCTTAGTAAACAAGTAAATTCCTAGACTGTCCTTAGTCCTTACACTTTTACAAATGTTTAAAAAATGGGGTCGATCTGTATAAAAGAAAAAATAGCACATCGTAATTTTATCTATTTGTTTACAAGTTTCTCAAAACTTCTAAACAGTATAACATCATAGTCCCAATTAATCAACTTATTATCTCACCAGAACATTACAGACTTCTACACTAATATCAAAATTGACTATCTATTAGTTTTATTTTATGTGGCAATAAATCACATATCAGGGTAATTTATATATCTCAATTTATCATAGTTGCAGAGATGCCAACTGTTTCAAATGATTGTAGACAGAGTCCGTTTATTATGCTTGAAATCATTTTGTCATCTTCACAAACCAACATTTGTACAATGGCTGTGGTTCTAGCACAGCGTTATGTAAATGTCATGTAACTGTTTTGTAAACGACAACATGTCGTGTTGTGTTTAAATTTCCATATCTATTATTTGTATTTCCATATTTATATTATTGTTTAGAAGTTCAAAACAATAAAATACGTTGTTTTTAAAAAATTCTAGAATTAAGTAGATCGATCATTCGACTGTAAATGGAAATGTATGGCGGCCTAGTGTCTAGACGTCGAGTCTCGTGCAATAACGGACATGCGCGGAATGCTCTGGTGTTCTGTGGAAGTTACGCGATTGTTCGAGAAAAGTAGGCCTATTTATATATAAACAGAGGGAGACGCGAGAAATAGATAAGAGTCAGACATTAGTTTTATTCAAAACAAGAGATGTTGTTTTTCGTTTGAGAAAGTTCAAACGTTTGCTGTGTGTTAATTCAACTTGGATTTGTGACTGAAGTTAGATCTACAGAAGCTGTGATTTTTTTTCGTCAATCTTTACGATTCATTCGAATTACTGGTTATACTCAAAATCAACACGTACAGGACTGTTTAGGGGGAGACCGAAGCGGAAAACGACAGGTTGAAACATTCATCGAAAACACCGTAAAAAGAACTTCGTCATTTTCCATTCAAACTTCGAAGTTTTTTCGTGGGACCAAATTCACACCCTAGACTGGAATTTCGGATTTCTAATCTGGACTTTTGGTCTTTCATTCTAGATCATATTATTAGATACAGTCCAGTGCTATTTTGTATTAAACTGAATATCTGTCATTGTTGTTACATAATTTATGTTATATCTGTTACATATATAATAGTTTATTGTAATAAATTATACAAGCTGTTATCTGTGTCTTTCTGTTGCGTTCAGTCTACATACATAAAAAACGTAACACACAGCCATATTTTTTCGCAATATCAGAGTATTAGAAACATTTTTCTGAACAGATGTCCTGCATGATCGGCTAGAACTAGGGGTAAATTATGAGCAATGACGAATTGAGTGAACATCACTTCAACATTGATAGTTTCATATTCTGAAGTTTTACTCATAAATGTCGTTATTTGTTGGCGAGACTTTGTATGTCTGGAACAATCGTTTATCCTGCCATGAGCCACACAAAAATCGATGTGACAAACTATACAAAGCGCACGACTGTCATTAACTTTTGATGCAATGATCAGATATTTTGCACTATACTCTTACCTAAATTTTTGATTTACAGTTTTATCAGTCCTTTTAGATTTGCCAGAAACAAGACAATCTGGTGAACAAAGCCTTTTTGTTTCCCCATCTTGTGAACGATCGCATTAGAAAACGAGAAATGCCCATCTACACGAGCGCTGACTGGCTGACAAGCACTGATGACCTAACTATTGATTCCCTAACGTATTTTTATTTCAAGCACAAACATTATCGCAAGTTGTCATTTGGACTCTTATTTATTATCAAAATTTAGTTGTATCTCACTAGAAATTTTCTTTTGACCCCTTTCAAGCACTGGGTTTACAATATTATTGTATAGATCTGTATGTGGAAGTTGCAACAAGTTGTAAAGCACACAACAAAAATCGTAATAATTACGCTCAAATCATTATGGTTGGCATCCCTGTAGTTGTGTACACTTACTTATTTCTGAAATCAAAGTAATTTTTTCACGAAATTAAGTAAACGGAAACAAGTGCCCATTTCCAATGCTAACACTAAAAATTGGGTAAAACCAATATAAATTTAAGTTTTATCATTTGGTGCGAATAACTATTTTTACAAAACTATTTGATGGACATTAGCGTCAATTAACCACAATGTAGAAAGCAACTATTCACCATTAACGTCTACTTTAGAGCTTTTTATTTTTTTTATACCAATGAAAAGAAGGATTGACTAACATAACAGTCTTACGGCTGAAAGGACAAACCCGCGACCCTCGGATTGCTTGTCAAGCGCGCCCTTATCAGCCGACCGTATATTTTGAAGTACTTGTTGGTAATATACAAAATTAAGACTACAGGGCGAGATCAAATTGTTTGCATTCTTTGTCAGCATATTTTAACCTTACCTATAGTAACTTTTAAAAAAAAATGATATTGTAAAATTAACAATTTATATAATTTCTTGCTCAATCCAAGTTCTTGAAAACGAGTTGTTTACATTAAGTCATTGAAGGTGCCCAATTCTTTCGTTTGGTTTGTATAGCTCCTTTTACGTGAATAAAAATTGCTCTATGTATCAAAATACACTACAACATTATTATACGTAGCACCTCTATAAGGTCGGAACTTGTGGCTGTCAAGGAAGCTCTTGGATGGCTTCTTCGAGTATCCCCTGATGTCACCACAGTTGTATTTGCCTCCAACTCCATGGCAGTGCTGCAGAGAATCTAGGATGATTGGCTACCTGATGGGTGGAGAGAGGCTACACCTTATCTTCATGATAAATCTCCCACCTTTGTGTACGTCCCAGGCCACGCGGGTGTCAAGTACAATGAAAAGACTGACCAACCAGCAGCAGCAGGACCAATAGCCCTCGTGTAGCTTTGCGCGAAATTCAAAAAACAAACAAACAAATCCTACACAAAAGTTGCACGTACTGGTGGTTTGGGCATTTAACTCGTAATCTCTGAGTCGTAAGTTTCAGTCAATATCTTTTATATCAAATACTTGAGTATATTATTGAGATGATTTATAATTATTGTGATATTATGTTTATGGTAGAAGAAATGAGTTCACATCTTAAATTTCTGGACTTCCCTCGCCAAAACTTAATGTACCTATAAATGCCATATATGGCACTACATTTTTTTCTAGGTATTTTAGAATTTCATATTTTATGTGGGTGGATTAGTGATGTGCTATCTTCTTTCAATAAAACATGCTGTGTGCATGTCTTTAGATTGGAAGATCTGGATAGTAGCGTGGTATACACATATAGGCTTAGTTTAGTAATACCTTAAGATTTTGCTATTTATATACAAATATCGTTTTCCCCACTGGTAAAGCTGTAAGTCTGTTGATTTACAATGCTAAAATAAGGGGTTCGATTCCCCTCGGTGGACTTGGCAGATAAGCCCGAAGTAGCTTTGCTGTAAGAAAATACACACAAACATCGTATTCGGGACAGCTTTGCTATCTATCTCCCCTATCTTTACCGGTTTTGTTTGTTCTGACCAAACACCTTCTCACATCTGGATACAGTCAGCGAGTGATGTGGAGCGTTATGGACTACAACACCCACACCTGTTTTATTTCTTTCTCTCTTTTAAACAGTAATGTCGACCAAGTTCAAATTAAACTCGTCTGCTCACCCCCAACGAAGTTCAGTTCTTACTTCCGCCGATCCATATGAAACCCATAACACATTTTACAATGTTCAACGTTAATATTTATTATTAAGTGTTTCATGGTAAGTGTCAGCATGGAACTTTTTTCTTTTCAGTTATTTCTTCACGAACAACTACTAAACGAATAGTTGTTAATCAGATCACCTTTCAAGTACTGTAGTCGAAGATGAATGGAAGTTAAACAGAAAATTCTCTGAACTAAGATTATATAATACCCGAAATATCATTGAAAACGTATTTAAATAACTTTGGTTACAATATTGTGAGTTTATTTGTTTTTTTGTTTGTTTTATGAATTTCGCGCAAAGCTACTCGACGGCTATCTATGTAGCCGTTACTAATTCAGCAGTGTAAGACTTGAGGGAAGGCAGCTAATCATCGCCACTCACTGCCAACTCTTGGGCTACATTTTACCAACGAAAATAGGATTGATGGTGATATTATAATGCCCTTACGGCTGAAAGGAAAGGATGTTTGGTGCGACGGGGATTCGAAGCCGCGACTCTCAAATTACATGTCGAACGTCTTAACCACCTGGCCATGTCGGGCCTTACGGTGAGTTAAAAAGGACTTTGTTATTCCGTAATTATGCGTTGTTATAATATAAACGTAAATTATCTTGTAATGAAATGTCGCGACTAGTGAGGTTGTCGGAAGAAAACCATCTAAATAAAGCTTATTTACTTCAGTATGGTGCATTAGATCACATGGTCACGTGGTCGCTTAATAACAAATCAAACACGTGATAATGTTTCTCAGTAGCAGATTAAAGGTGACGCCACATAACGGAATATACTATTTTTCCCTTCTTCTTAAAGTTTAGAAAGAGTCATCTGCAAAAAAAAAGATTAGAGTCGACTGTACTTGAATCCTAGAAATTTTAAACCAGGTACGTTAAAGTCATATTCAGGCTGAAAATTCCAATTACTAATTCAAATGTATGATTTGAAAGGTTAATACATATGTATTATAATTTTTATCTGGTTAGAATTTTTCTGCATAAACAAACTTTTAATAGATTGCACTTTACATCATGAATGTATAGAAATAAAATTATCTGGAAATTGGATTGCTATTTTTTCCGTATAATACGTAACTGTTATTTTCTCTTTGCTTGTTTAATATTTGGAATAATTTAGAAGAAAATATCGCTTATACTTCTATTTGGCTCAAAGAAATACAAAACGATATTCTTTTATAATGAGGGGTGCCTTTGACACTTGAGAAAAATTATAAAGGCCTAAAAATAACTGACTTATAAATGTGATAAAATAATTAAATATCGTTCCACAGGTGGCGTTTCTTTCTTTAAATCCAGTAAATTTTGACTCGATGTTTAGTAAACCAGAAAAGCTCTCAAGAGTTCAATGTTTGTGGCAATTAAAACATGTGTGGGGTAACTGAATTTTTCAACTGTTGAGCAAAGAATTGCCGGCAAAAGATAATTTACTAATTATTTAGTTATGCAATATTTTACTGTTGTTTGCACAGTAAAGGTACTGGTTAATTTCCAGATAATAGGTTATGTAGGCAATTTGAATATTCGTGGCGTGATCGAAGAACGTGATGTATCCCTCCATGTATTTTAATGAATAGTTTTGCAGATAATAATCAAAATATATATGGAAACCCAGAAAATCCTTTACTTTTATTATGGAATCTAGCATGTTCATTTCTAAATAGGAAATTTTGAATGCATGATTTACATGTTTCATTTGAGATATGTAAAAAAAAACTCGTGTTTGTTTCTTCATTGCGCGCAAAGCGACACGAGGGCTATCTGCGCCAGCCGTCCCTAATTTAGAAGAGTAAGACTAGAGAGAAATGCAGCGAGTCATCACTACCCACCGCCAAATTTTAGGTTACTCATTTATGAACGAATAGTGGAATTGACTACATTGTTATAATGTCCCCGCGGCTAAAGGAGAGAGAATGTTTGGTGTGATGGAGATTCGAACCCGCGACCCTTTGATTACAAGTCGAGCAACGCCTTAACCCACCTGGTCATGGCGGTGGCTCTGACGAGTGATCTTTGAGGTAAGGAAACAGACTAAGCGAGAGAAAAAATAGAATAGTCTGGTTTTCCAATGTTTTGTTGTATATATATGCGCGTACAACTTAGAGTTGATAAATATATCTTGCATAGTTTTTCTAAGTCTCATTGAAGGTGAATTAATTATTATTCAGATAAATATTGAATAATGTCATAGAATTAATAAACACGCACACACAGCCATAAAAGGTAATAGTTGTGTTGGATATGGTTGTCTGAAATCTTGTTCTCATTAACAGCTGCACGCGTAACTCTAGACATGAATTTGACGGTCAAGTGTAAGCTCTGACGTCAGAAGAT
The DNA here is from genome assembly GCA_011833715.1 of Carcinoscorpius rotundicauda. Lineage (NCBI taxonomy): Eukaryota > Metazoa > Arthropoda > Merostomata > Xiphosura > Limulidae > Carcinoscorpius > Carcinoscorpius rotundicauda. The sequence continues at coordinate 118,888,591 of CM022394.1, forward strand.
GGCGGCTTCTATTTACCTATTCTAGATTATTTTGTTCCTCTCCATTTTAAACACTGACATAGGGTGGGCTTTCTATTGGAGAAATGTAGGGTAATTAATTAATTCTTTTTCACGTTGAATATATGTACATAAGTACTTTGTTCTCCATTAGTTGTCGCTACCAAAGTCAGCCCTAAGCTTGCCCAAGTGCAACGCAATAAACTCTAGCTTAGGAAATTAGAATGTTTACGAAGCTGCTATTAGCTGAATCAAAGATTCGTTTTATATTTCACAGTTCCAGTATACAAGCTTTATATCAACTTCATCGTTTGATTATGTAAACACATATTTTCTCCTGGTCTAATTCCGATTATAACTAAATTGCTTCAATGTTCGATGGTTACCGCTAGATACGAACAAATTAACGATTTTACATCATATATTTCTGCGGTTCAACTTATTTACATGGCCATGTTAATCTTTTTCTATGAATTTAAACTTGGATTTTCATTATTTTTCTTTTTACTTAGAGACTATTAAAATACCTATTAGTATTTAATTTGGACTTTCATTTTTGTTTTGTTTTTCATTTTGAGACTAATAAAAAATCCCCGTCACACCAAACATGCTCGCCCTTCCTGCCATGGGAATGTCATAATATTTTCGGTCAGTCCCACTATTCATCGGTAAAAGAGTAGCTCCAGAGATAGCGGTGGACGGTGGCGACGAGTTGCCTTACCTCTAGTCTTACAATGCTTACACAATGCGACCCTCGAATAACGTTTGTTTGTTTGTTTGTTTTTTGGAATTTCACACAAAGCTACTCGAGGGCTATCTCTGCTAGCCGTCCGTAATTTAGCAGTGTAAGACTATAGGGAAGTCAGCTAGTCATCACCACCCACCGCCAACTCTTGGGCTACTCTTTTACCAACGAATAGTGGGATTGACCGTCACATTATACACCCCCACGGCTGGGAGGGCGAGTATGTTTTAGCGCGACGCGGGCGCGAACCCGCGACCCTCGGATTACGAGTCGAGTGCCTCAACCATCTGTCCATGCCAGACATTTATCTGTGTTAACGGTCATTAATTTTGTTTTGTTGTTGTTGTTTTTGAATTAAGCACAAAACTACACAATGAGCTATCTGTGCTCTGCCCACCACGGGTATCGAAACCCGGATTTTAGCGTGTAAGTCCGCAGACATGCCGCTGAGCCACTGGGGGGCCATTAATTTTGAACTGATAGATTAGGAGAAAGCAGCTCGTGAGTATTAGCAGCTATCGCAAACTTTTGGACTACTGTAATAATATATCTGGACTTGGCTGCCACTCCAATAATGTCCTCAAAGTGTAATGTGCGCTTTTTTGACAGTAGAGCATAAAATAGGAAAAGCTGAACAGATTCACGGTACATAGGACTACCCATAAGGCTATGCTCCACTCAATAACTTCTGTACCTTTTGGACAAATGCTTTTGAATGCTGTACACGGGAGAAAGTGATTCAACATGTCATCTGGTTATTAGTAAAATTGTCATTTGTTTTCTGTTAATCATTTAAAATTAAATGTTGAAAGTACAAGTAAAAAATGAAAGGAATCCTCAGTGTCTGCGGCTTTAATTAAATCTTAAGTCGGTCAAGAGATGGAACTACTAGTTAAAAGTTTGAACTTGAATGAAAACAGAAGTTACATGAGAAGTTATACCGCGACTGGTAAACTTTTATCACAATTGCAGAGTAGTGGTTTATTTTAAGACGCCATCTCAAGAAATTACAGAAATCTATAATTGTCTAAAAAGGGTTAATAAGAAGATAAAAGTATAATAACATTTTTTGGGAAAATTAAGTTTAATAATATTTTGTGATGTGCCGTTAGAGGGAGAAATCAAAATTAAAACTACACTGTGACAAAAAGTTCAGCGTAATATGACAAGTTTGTGTTGTTGCTCGTAATTCTAGTTCGAAATTAAGATGAATTGAAAATTTTCAAATAGGGGTAAAAGGAAAGAAAATGAAGACACCATACGTCAGTTTTGGGATCCTTGAATGTATGGTACATGAACGAGAGTCAAAAGGTTTTGTCATTTATCCAGAAAAGTGCAAAAGTATCGTGTTTTTAACTTTTCTTTCTTCACCTACCCGTTTGTGTTCTTTTTCTTTTCTTACGAAAAATAAATAAAAATATGATAAACTCTTCATTACTATTTAAAATAATACTTTTGATGTACAACAGAAAGTTGTGTATATTTTCAAACATTTCACAAGCGTCCAATCAATTCGTCTCGAACCTACAGGAAATAGTAAAGTTAGCGTTTATAAAAATGTAGATATAGCGCAAAAAATAACGAATCTCCAATATTTGTATATCTTTCCAAGAAATTACAGAAACCTATAATTGTGTAGGAAGGGTTAATAAGAAGATAAAAGTACAACATTTTTTTGGCAAATTAAGTTTAATAGTATTTTATGATGTGCCGTTAGAGGGAGAAATCAAAATTAAAACTACACTGTGACAAAACGTTTAGCGTAAAATGACAATTTTGTGTTGTTGCTCGTAATTCTATATCGAAAGTAAGATGAATTGAAAATTTTCAAATAGGGGTAAAAGCTAAGAAAAGGAAGACAGACACCATACGTCAGTTTCGGGATCCATGAATGTATGGTACGTGAACGACAGTCAAAACGTTTTGGCATTTATCCAGAAAAGTGGGTAAGTATCGTGTTTTTAACTTTTCATTCTTCACCTACCCGTTTGTTTACTTCTTCTTTTCCTCCGAAAAATAAATAGAAAATATGATAAACTCCAGTTTACTATTTAAAATAACCCTTTTTATGTTCGACAGAAAGTTGTGTTTATTTTCATACTTTTCATCAGCGTACAAGCAATTCGTCTCTTACTTATATGAAACAGTAAAGTTAGCGTTTTTTAAAAAAATATAGATATAGCGCAGAAATCAACGAATCTCCAATATTTGTATATCTCTCCATAAACAGCACACTCGTCTCGTATTTTTGGTCATCTTAACCTGTTAAAACAGGTTATTCTTCGTATTATTTTTAGATTACAAACATTATTTTTTCACATTATAAACAATCGTGGTACTTTAATTCATTTTGTCCCAGTATTTTAACATGTTACGTTATATCACATGACAGACATGTTCACTGAAGAACATACAACTTCGAAGCTGCAAAATATTTGTAGACGTCGAAACAACACTAATGGTCATTTGAAGAAGGACAGATGGAGTCTTGACATTAAAACAACACTAATAACTATGTGCAAATGGAGTATCCACTTTGGAACAATTATATATGAAAAAACGGCTGGTATGGATAAAGAAAATACTATGTAGACGATTGAACAACGTTTCGACCTTTTTCGGTCACCGTTAGGTTCACAAAGAAAGAAAGAGGCTACTGAAAGATAGCTGACCACGTGTTTGAAGGCGGTTGTGTGATTGAGTGTAGGAATGTAGAGGGCGTGCTTAGATGTTGGATATATTTATTAATATAGGTATAAAGGCGTTCCTTTGCATCAGTTTACACATGGGCTTGAGTTGTTGTTTTAGTAAAGCTTCTTAAATTTTGTGTTTATTTATGTTTGTTACTTTATTTGGTATTTGGGTGTTTTCTATGGTTACGTTGTGTGTATTTGATTTGCAGTGTTCGAAAACATGTGAAGGTGACTTTTTGTGTTCTTTGAATCTGGTTTCCTTTTTTCTTCTTGTTTTTATAATATAGAAGTCGTGAGAGTTATCACATTGAATTTTATAAATAATGTTAGCGTGATGTTTGTCAGTTGTGTGCCTCGTTTTTAAATAAATTTGGTATTGATTGGAATGTCATATTTTGTTACTAGTTTGGGCTAAATGTCGGTTATATTTCTGCTGATGTCAGGAATATATGGTATACTGCAGTATATGGTTTCGTGATTTTTTGATTCGTGAGATATATTTACTTTTGTTGGTTGATTTTGCTTTCTGTCTTGGTGTATGCGTATAATGTTTTCTACGGTTTGTGAAGGAAAGTTATTGATGTTGATGAATTTTTGTTTTACTTTGTCTTATTCATTGTTAATTTTATCTGGTGAGCATAGTTTTATGGATGTGTTTATTTGGTTTCTTAGTGAGTTGAGTTTTTGTTTTGTTTGATATGCTGAGTGCCAAGGAATGTATAGTCCAGTGTGGGTGATTTTTCTGTGGATTTCTGTTTTGAATTGTGTGTCAGTTCTTGTAATTTTGAGGTTAAGAAATGATATTTGATGACTTTCTTCCTGGTCACATGTGAAGTTAATGTTGGGATGTATAGAGTTAATGTGATTGAAAAAATTAAGTTTGTGTTCTGTAGAATTGAATCCCGCAACCGTGTCATCTACATATCTGTACCAGTATAGTGGTGGATGTAATGCTGTATTAATTGCTTGTGTTTCAACTTGTGTCATAAAAATATTGGCTAGAACTTGTGATACTGGGTTGCCCATGCTTAGGCCATTTGTTTGTGTATAGTTTTGGTTGTAAAACATGAAGTTTGTCTTTATCGTGGTGAATTCTATGAGGGTTGCTGATTGGTTGCTGGGAATGTCTTTCGTTGGTTTAGGGTCTTGGGTATAGAGTTCTGAGGCTATCTTATAGGCTTCAGTGGTTGGAACTTCTGTAAACAGGAATATAACATTAAAATTGGCCACTGAGACTTCATGATTAAGTTGATTTAGATTAGACTTGAAAGTAAAAGAGCCTTTGATGAATGAGCTGGCTAATCTTGCATACTTGGATAATGCCCATGCTATGTATTTACCAAGATTCTAATTAAACGATTCATATGTTGACATTACTGGTCGTAATGGACAACCTGGTTTATGAGGTTTGAGGATGTTGTATATTTGCGGTGTGCGTGAGTCGGTTTTACGTAGGTAGGAATAAAGTGTTTGTGAAATTGTGTTGGCTTTTTTCATTTATAGTTGTAATTTGTTCAGTTGCGTCTCGTATGTCTTTGTTGGATTTGTATGTATTGGTTTAAATTTGTTCGTGTCTGATAGGATGTTATTCATTTTTTGGAAGTATTCATTTGTGTTTATTATGACCACAGCGTTTCCTTTATCTGCTCTTAAAATTTCTATGTTTTTGTATTGTTTTAGGTTTTTAATGGAATTAATGTTTCTTTTTGTGAGGTTGTTTGTAAGTTTTCTGTTTTATGAAATTATGTTGATGGTTTTGTGAGAAAATTCGCTGAAAAATCGTTTAAGATGTTGTTTTTAGGTATTTCCAGAAAATATAAATTTTTAATTTTTCCTGGGAAGTTTGCTGTTGGAAGTCAATAGAATTGATGAAGATGTCTTCTATCTGTTGGTTGTTTTGTTTTCTGTGGAAAGTATCAGAAGTCTTCTGGCTAGGTCTTCTAAAGGTTTGGATGTACCTAGGTGCTGTTGCAAATTTGAGTCCTTTGTTAAGTAGATGTATCTCATCTGTGTGTCATTGTTGGTCGGATCTATTAATTATGAGGTTAGTGAACGGTTTATCGTGTTGGTGTCTTTTCTGTTGTTTGCATCTTAGTTTTTTCTAGTTTTTTGTTGTGGCAGATCTTTTTGTCTCTGCCATTTCTTGTTTTGATTTGGTCCGTAAGTATATGGTTTAATGCAACATGCCACTTGATGGTCTGGGCTCATTTTTTGTTTTTGTAAGTCATGTAGTTCTTTGTATTTTGTGTTCAACATGGCTTTAAGTAGTTTTTTTCTGTTAAATTTTGGATAATGTTTGTGCATTGATTAACGTTCTTTGATAGTTTTACCTTTACAAAGTTAGGGGTTAGTTGTTCCTTTCTACATTGTTGAATGAACTAGACGTCAACTGAAGAATCTACTGGGTGCTTAGTAAATTGGCGCTTTGTGTATTGCATGTTTTAACGTGAGGCCCCTGTTGTGTGTTTTACTGAGTACAAGCAAAACTACCCGTCCTCAATGAAGGAAAAGTTTAAGTTAATATATCAGTCGAAATTAATTTATGGACTTTAACGAGGTTAATTGTCCTCTTGGTTTCGCTCAGAGTCGACCGCAAAAATAATTTTTCAGCAATCCATTCACGCTGAAAGGCGCCCAACAAAAAGTTTATTATTTAAGTTAAATGTTAAAATGTGAATCATAGAGTGGTTAATTTGTAACAGTTTAACATAGAATATCCTACTTGCGAAATTAAAGTTGGTATCGACATAATTCATGACTGTACTGAAGTTATTTCAGAGGTGAATGTTGAGCATTGCGGTTCACAGTATATATACATAAGATAAAGTGTAATTGGAGTTTTACTGAAATGAAATGTTTCGTATGAAATATATCCAGAAATTCTTATTCACTAACTAATTAAAAATTTCCCCGGTTTTCACATTGATTACTATTGGTTTGTTCGAGATTTGCGTTTGTCGTTAACAGAAGATTTCGTGAAAGGAACCTCACTGCAGTATTTCGTTTCACCTCCGAGTCACGTGACGTTTTGAAGGAATAGTTGTATATAAACAGTGGACTCGGCATGTTTCTAGACAGTGGAACAGAAACGTTAGAAAATGGCAGGCAAGGTATGGTTGTCTTTGTGATTAAAGTTCGTAGGAAATTTGAAATTAAGGCTTAACCAGATCTACTGATTTATTCTAAATATTTGATTTCTTGTTTGAGGTTTTTAACTCTTTTTTTACTAAAATATTAAACAGGTGCTTATGACCGCCATGATATATATGTTCTTCTCTTCTTCGTATTGAATAACTCTATGTAACAAAATTTTTACTTTTTCTTGTTCCTGGGCAGAAAGCGTTATTTCTCAATTGCTTATGCTTAAGGTAAATGTAAAACACCGTTTTTGTCTTCAAACTTTGCTTTTGTGACCTGGGAGCGTATAACAAAAAGATGATGGGAGACAAAAGTTGGAGGCTGATACGTGAAAGCGACGTACATTATAGTCGCAAATCTCGATAAACTGCTCACTTCTAAACATTTTTGTGTAACTTTAGCATAAATACATGTAACTCTGGATTCATATGTTGTTTTATTCAGACCTTGCGCAAATGAAAATGTGCAAATTTGCCCCCTTTTTTACATGGAAAATAGTTTAAATTTCATTATCCAGGTCGAAAAAGCGAAGTTTGAAGGGAATAATGGTCATTTTCTGCACTTTTACAACTTAAGCAATAAATAAATAACATAATTTGGAACATAATTTGTGTTACGTAGTGTAATAAATCAGTAATGAGTTGAAAGAATACCTCATGGGCGAAAATGATACTCAGCTACTAAAGTTGCTTTCACAAAACAATAAAGAAACCGTATTGTTCTGAATCATGTAAAAAATACATTACCGGAATAAAACAAAAGTTTGCATTTGAATCGTTAACTGGTACGTATAGAGTTGTTTCACTTTGCAATAAGTAACGTCACTTTATTGCTCAATAATATACTTTGAGTTGTAAAAATTAAAGCACGTGATTGTTAAGGTTTACTTTACGCTTAAAATTTATAATTCTCAAGTTAAGTATCAAATAATCGTTTGAAAGGATTTTTCTTCAAATAAAAACAAACCGCAATTTCACAGTCATAAATTTCTATGTAAAGTTTATTTTCGTTGATTTAATACTGATCGAGGAAACAAACCAACAAAAATACAACACTTTCCAACAGAGTTATTTGTTTTCAATTTCGCTCAACGCTACACGAAAGCTATCTTAACATCCCTAATTTTACAGTGAAAGAATAGAGGGAAGACAGTCAGTCATCACCACCCACCGCCAGCTCTTGGGATATTGTTTTCCAACGAATAGTGCGATTAACCGTCACATTATAACTCCCCCACTGCTGACACGGCGATCGTGTTTGGTGCAACGGAGCGTCAGACCGATAACCCTCAGGTTTCGAGTCGTGTGCACGAACTACCTGGCAAAGCCGGGCTTTCTTCCAATTCGATTAACAGCAAAATCTTTTCAGGAACGTCCCGGCATGGCCAAGCGTGTTAAGGCGTTCGACTCGTAATTCAAGGGTCGCGGGCTCGAATTCCCGTCACACCAAACATGCTCGCCCTTTTAGCCGTTAGTGCGTTTTAATATTTCGGTCAATCCCACTATTCGTTGGTAAAAGAGTAGCCCACGAGTTGGCGGTGGATGATGATGACTAGCTGCCTTCCCTTTAGTCTTACACTATTAAATTAGGGACGGGTATCGCAGATAGCCTTCGAGTAGCTTTGGACGAAAATAAAAACAAACAAACAAACTTTTCAGGAAATATAATACTATTAACCACGAAATTGTACAGAAACTTAAAAGTAACAGTTTTGATAATTTCATCTTTACTGCTTACGTTTGTTTGTTTTTGAGTTTCGCACAAAGCTACACGAGGGCTATATGCCCCTAATTTAGCAGTGTAAGACTTGGGCTACTCTTTTACAAATGGGCCTGGCATGGCCGAGCGCGTTAAGGCGTGCACTCGTAATCCGAGGGTCGCGGGTTAGCGCCCGCGTCGCGCTAAACATGCTCGCCCTCCCAGCCATGGGGGTGTATAATGTGACGGTCAATCCCACTATTCGTTGGTAAAAGAGTAGCCCAAGAGTTGGCGGTGGGTGGTGATGACTAGCTGCCTTCCCTCTAGTCTTACACTGCAAAATTAGGGACGGCTAGCACAGATAGCCCTCGAGTAGCTTTGTGCTAAATTCCAAACAAACAAACAAACAAACTTTTACAAATGAATGGAGGATTAACCGTAACAGTACAACGCCGCAGTTGAAAGAGCGAGCATATTTGGTGCAACGGGATTCGAACCCTGGACCCTCTAATTACGACTCAAACGCCTCAAACCACCTGGCCATGCTGAGCCCTACTACTTACGTAGCGGAGGATAAATTAGAATATCTGTTTAGAAAATACGGTTTCTAATTTGAGTTATTTCTTCAATTTCTGTCCAAAATTTAAAATGTTTCTAGTACAGTGAAGTATGTCCAAAGACGTTTTTCCATTTATTTAGTATAAATAAAAAGAAATGAATGCTCAAAAGTATACAAGGAAAAACGCTCTCGTAATGAACTAAGTTACCTTCCTCACTGATCATGAAATGCTTGGCTTTCTTGTCGAATGGTTAGTCTTAATTAAATCCGTAGTGCAAGTTTAGAGTATGTGTAATCACGGAAGACCTCGAAATCACATGTCAAGGACACAAATAACTGTATCCTTTGGTAAGAAAGTTGTCACCTCATAATTCTTTCGTGCTTTGAAAACAACTTCGAGTTTCGCAAGGCGCAACTCGGCAAGAATATTTTGCTTTGCGTAGGTTGGCCTTCGCGATGCCCATGCGAAACTGCGTTCTAACACTGTTTACACTATAAAATCATTTCTTTTTCTCTTTTTTTTTATATGTTAACTTTTAAATCTGTTACTTATACATTCAGGCTTAAATTTATATTGTAAGATTAATAGAAACAATATTATTTTTATTTACAAAGTGCAGCGACCAAATTAACTCAGATTACGTCATCAAAAGCTTAATATTTATATTTCATTTCGGTCTCCTTAGTAAAGCAAAAGTACAGAAACAGAAGGGGCGACTGCTCGACAGAAAAAAATTCCTCCTTTTTTTAAAGCTATTTTCAGTCCTAGCCGTTTATTTGTTTTTGGTTAGACTTAAAGCGACACAGTACACTCTCTTCCCTGTGCCCAGCACGAATACTGAACTTCTATTTTTAGCGTATAATCCTTTAGGGCCTCTCGGGGCACCACCAGCAACACTCGAATTTTTTGTTGTTAGCAAAAAATTAGCGATACAGGGAGGGGCAATGGCTTAGGGTAGACTGCTAGGTTTAAAGCCACCAACCAATATGCCTTAACTTTGTTTCAGTCCTCACATCCAGTTAACAACGCTAACTTCTATACTTGTTATATTTCCTACATTCAATTAGTGTTAACATAGTTCAACCTATGGTCTGTAAGGTGGAAAATATGAGAACTCATTATAATCTGGAAAATAGAAAAATCCTAAAAACTTGTTATTAAAGAGTTTAACGACAAATTTATACAAACAATAAATGCACAAACCTTTTTTGAATTATTACGCAGTAATAGCTAAGTTTTGTTTCCTAGGCTATAGAATTGTTCACATTTTTGTGTAAAATTTATTTTAAAAAACACAAATGTCTTTTTTTGACATTCCATAGCCAATAAAATGTCGAGCTGCTGTTGCATGGGAAGCAGGGAAACCGCTCTCCATAGAAACCATAGAGGTAGCGCCACCTAAAAGTAAAGAAGTTCGAGTCAAGGTGAGATAAATATTCATCAAGCCATTTAACTGATTTAGTGTTCCAGTACTGGGTGATTTGTGATTCGAAATAAACATGTTGAATCATCCAAGGAGACAAACCGAATTACAGTGCTCTCACAGAAGTTGGAATTTTGAGAAAAATCAGACGAATGAAGGGAAATATTTCAGAGGGAAATGTGTGAGGGTAAAATATTATTAAATGGGACGCTCGAATATAAATGTAAAAAAAAATAATTAAGATTTCCGTTTATTTGTTTGTTTTGGAATTTCGCACAAAGCTACTTGAGGGCTATCTGTGCTCTCCGTCCATAATTTAGCAGTGTAAGACTAGAGGGAAGGCAGCAAGTCTTCACCACTCACCACCAAATCTTGGGCTGCTCTTTTACCAACGGAAAGTGGGACTGACCGTCACATTATAACGCCCTCACGGCTTGGATATGATTTCCGTATTAGGCCGATTATATTTTGTTTAACAAGTAAAATAATTATAATCATTCTTAGCCAACTTGAAAAAGGCATTCACGCCGTAACAGTTGTTCTTGCAACGAATAACTTATATAAACAGTGTTATGACCATTAACGTGTTTGTATTCCAGCTGCCACTTTGCATTTAACAGTGTTTTTACGGGCTAGGAACCAAAGATTTGACCTTATGGCAGACCTTAATTTCGTTCTGGAATGAGCTAAAACTATTTTAGTGTTTTAAGGCTTAACTGAAATTCCACACAAAGTTTTGCGAAAAAACTCGAAGATTTAATAACGCTATCTCAAGTTTCTGACTACCATCGTACACAGTCGCAAACTTAGATGATGTATTTGTGGTGTTGTGTTGCTGACTTACCCACTCGGTCTCTTAACTCAATCGATGAAAGCGCCATCTAGCTGTTTCCAAAGTTTGTTCTCCAATCTTCAATCTCTCTCATCGACCAACACAACAGTACAACTTTTCTCTGGCAGCTTGTTGCACATTGTTGGCAGATGACAATAGTTTTTTATCATCAGATTCCTTATAAATATCATTTCCAATCACATATATGAAACGACTTGGATCTCCTACGAGTAACAAGATATGTACAATCCTTAATACACAAGAGCAGAGAACGCTAGCAATGGATGGTTTTCGTCAAGAATACTGAAACAATTAATGTCACTGTGAATTCGATGCTAAAAATACTGTCTCTTTGTACGGACTTCATTCCCTCGCCGTGTTGGACTATTACAACAACAACGGTGCTTTGAATGTCTTGCTTTCACACTTCAGTTCTTTGATTTCCGTTGTTTTTTCAGTGTCCACGAATTTCAAGGGATCTTCAGAAGTATGGCTAGACATTTGATCTTCATCCTTCTTTAATGGAATAGTTTAATCAGTCATTCCTTTTTTCCTTTATTCTTGCCTTTCACTTGCTTTGTGACTGTTTCCAGTCTGCTTTTTGTGCTATTTTCCACCTCTGAATCTAAACTGTTGCATCGTCACTGACATCGAGGACATTTCCCACGAGCCTCCTACATGCTTGTACCAGCAAACCACTTCTTTTTCTCCCTCTAGTCCGACATGGCCACGTGAATTGAGACATTTGACTCGTAATCTGTCTCCGTCGCACCAAACATCATCGTCCTTTCAGCCGTGGGGGTGGTATAAAGTGACGGTCAATCTTCCTTTTCGTTGGTAAAAGAGTAGCCCAAGAGTTGGCGTGGGTGGTAATGATTAGCTGCCTTCCCTCTAGTATTACACTACGAAATTAGGAAAGGTTATCGCAGATAACCCTTGAGTACCGTTGCGCGAAATGCCAAAATAAACAATCTTTTCTTCTATTAACGTTGCTTTATCAAAACAAGATCTGTACACTTATTCACTGAATATCGATGGTATGTCGATATTTGTATTTTTTACACCCTTTTCACAAAGGGTGAGAAAATCAGGTGCTTTTTATTTTGCTTTTAATGAGGTTCTGGAAAAGATGTTAGCCAATAAAGAAACAATCTGAAGTGATTTGAACAAAAAATTAGGTTCTCTAAAATCATAGGCACCTGGTTCGTGGAAAGAAAACAAAAATGGAATTCCACAAAATGTAGAAAACAACTAAAGACACTCTATTACGAGAAGGAGGCGGATGGAAATGCAAAAAATTCGCCAAGAGGTAATGGTGATACCTTGTGTCGTTCCAATTATACATCAAATTGCAAATGAAAAATGTTTAAACAACGGAAGATTTACTGAAATCCAAATAAGATGGTGGACTTGGAAGCTTAAGTAACAATGTCTCGAGTCTAATTACACACCACAATTATCAAGTAGTTGTGGGGATTGAAGGTCCCCTTCAGCATAAGTTTTATCGAGCTAGATTAAAAGGTTATGTTGTAGTTTGGTAATATATTTTACTTGAATATTGTAATTTAGTTTTAAACAATGATAGTGGTTAAGTTAATATTCCAAAATAATTATTATTCATAAGGTGTGTGTTTTCCTTATAGCAAAGCCACATTGGGCTATCTGCTGAGTCGACCGAGGGAAGCTCTAATTTAAGCATTGTAAATCATTAGACTTACTACTCTAACAGCGGGAAAATATTCATAAGGACGAGACTACCATGCCCAGTGTCAATTAATAACAAGTACTTCGAATGAGTTAATATTTCCTTCTTGAACATTCCATCTGTCTAGATCGAGGCTACAGGAGTCTGCCACACAGATCTCCACATGAAAAATGGAGTTGATCCAGGTATCACTACTGCCAAAGCCAACTTTCCCTGTATCCTTGGCCACGAAGGTGCTGGAATAGTGGAAAGTGTCGGAAACGAGGTGACAAAAGTGAAGCCGGGTGAGTTCAACGCGTTACTTTACATTCACAAATATTGTAAAAGATTCTAAACGAATTGGATTTACCACAATATTACAACGACAGAAACGGATAAAAGAATGGAAATTACAATTATCCAATTGATTTATTACAGATACAGAAATTATATATATATATGTTAATGGTTTACATAATTCTAAAATAACAATCCTTTTTGCGCAAAGCTACTCGAGGGCTATCTGGGTTAGCTGTTTGTAATTTAGCAGTGTAAGATGAGAGGAAAGGCAGCTTGTCATCGCTACCCACTCTTGGGCTACTCTTTTACCAACGAATAGTACGATTGACAGTCACTTTATAACCCCCTCACAATTGAATGAATGAGCGTGTTTGATGTGGTGGGGATCGAACCCGCCATCCTCAGATTACGAATGCCAGCGCCCCCTAACCACCTGATTATTTACGTAAAGGAGGGCTTAAGGGGAACTGTTGCTAATTTCTTAAATAAGTCCTTAAGACACATGTACATCCTTGTCTTTTAAGATAATGTTCGTTTCAGTCAAAATGAATACCAAAAATCAAATTACTTTAAGCTTTCTAAATAAACTCTATTTTATCCCTGAAAAAGCTCACATGGATTGTCAATGTGGCTATGTGTTTAAAAGAATGTTTTTGATTTTCATATTTAGTTAAAGCGTTGTCTTTTCACTAATAACAACGGATTTATATGCGTCCCCGTTTTCCAAAATCAAATCTACTGACCTCTGTACTGAAATGCATTTTGCATTGACTGTTGTCACTCGATGTCAAGCAGCAGCCATGTCATTAGTCCCTTAATTGTTAAGTGTAATCGCTTTAATGTTTGTTTGTTTTTGAATTTCGCGCAAAGCTACACTAGAACTATATGCACTAGCCCTCCCTAATTTAGCAGTATAAGACTGGAGGCAAGGCAGCTAGTCATTACCACTCACCACCAACTCTTGGGCTACTCTTTTACCAACAAATAGTGGGATTGAACATCACATAATAACGCTCCCACAGCCGGGTTGAATTATCTGTAAATATTTCATACTTTTCAATTTCGCCTATCCCAATTATAAAAATTTTTATCACTTCACTGTATAAATTTTACTTTATTTGAAAAAATCAAACATGTACATTTTGAATGCACAAATAATCACAACATAGAACATAGAACTTTAAATTTTATTATTTTCTTTTCATCATAATAACCCTTTCCAAAGAGTTGGCAGTTGGTGGTGATGACTTCCCTGTGGTCTTCCACTGATAAAGTAGGGACGAATAGCGCAGCAAGCCCTCTTGTAGCCTTGCGCAAAATGCAACCCAAACTATTCCAACAGAAATATTTTACATGGCATAGAATTTTTCAGCTGGCGAGTATACTTCACATCATATCTCTCTTCCAGGTGACCATGTTATTCCATTGTGGTTGTCAGAATGTCAGGAGTGCTCCTCGTGTCGACGACCCGACAGCAACATATGTTCTCAGCTCAGGTAGACAAACTTTTCCTTCCTCAATTGTTTGTTTTTTAGCTATTTAATTAGCTATTTCTCAGACACTTCACTAGCTATCGGTGCTTTCTATGCAGCAAAACTGTCTTGCGATCAATTTTACGCACATAAAACTTGGAATTTTTATTTCTTAAGCCATAGGCGTAGAGGGAATTATCCAGCTTTGCACACTTCTTACGAGATTACTGTGTAAACATATAACATACTATTATAGACATACGAACAAACAAACAACATAAAATTACACTTTTTTACTACTGTAATAATGGTTGAATTGTACAGTGTTACGATTTCACTGGCGCGGTTCTGCATTTATGGTGGGTATATGTGCAATAAAAATGTTTTATTTTTACATATAAATTGCATTAAAAGGATAATTTATCACACGTAAGGCCGGCATGGTCAGGTGGTTAAGGCGCTCTACTCGTAATCCGAGGGTCGCGGGTTTAAATCCCCGTCACACCAAACATGCTCTCCCTTTCAGCCGTGGGGGCGTTATAATGTGAAGATCAATCCCACTATTCCTAAGAGTTGACGGTGGATAATGATGACTAGCTGCCTTCCCTTTGGTCTTACACTGCTAAAATAAGGACGGCTGGCGTAGGTAGCCCTAGTGTAGGTTTGTGCGAAATTCAAAACAAACCAAACCTGGTAGTTGATTCTCTACACAATGTATTCTTCTATTTGTTTGTTTGTTTGTTTTGGAATTTCGCACAAAGCTACTCGAGTTATATGTGCTAGTCGTTCCTAATTTTGCAGTGTAAGGCTAAAGGGAAGGCAGCTAGTCATCACCACCCACCGCCAACTCTTGGGCAACTCTTTTACCAATGAAAAGTAGGATTGACCGTCACATTATACACCCCCACGGCTGGGAGGGCGAGCATGTTTAGCGCGAACCCGCGACCCTCAGATCACAAAGCGCACGCCTTAACGCGCTAGGCCATGCCAGGCCCTATTGTTCTATAAAATATAAGAAATATTTGTTATTTTTTCTATTTTGTCGGTTATATTAATATAAAAAACAATAATTATGGGAAGCAATTGGCATACAACAGTACTTTTCAAACAGTATTCTTCTTTTCTTCTAACGAGTCCAAATTTTAACATTTCTCAAACAGTGGATCACCTGCGTTTTCATTTCTTGGACACGTCAGTTTGGCCTTTATTATTCGATGATCTCTCGTTGAACCGCGATAAAATATGGTTGTGTTTCTGTTATGAACAGGCGGTGCCATATGATTGGTAGCTGGAGCTCGAAACGTTTCGAGAAAATATTCCATCAGTTTATTTTAACAGTTAATTTACCACATGAAGTGGTGTTTGATGGGTGTGTCTACTCGTTTAGCCAGAGCCACCAAATGGATATCTCAAGGTCAGGTCAATATAATTTTTCCCGTTGTCATACTAATCGTTTAATTTTGAGCTCTACAAAGTATGTGTGGTCTGTCCTTGATAGATTCACGTAAAAAGATTCCCCACACAGATAAGAAAAAAAATTGTTGGAACATATCTATCCTGGTTCTTCTATAGGAGTGGGTGTTTATTTTTGTATGCTCAGATTTCAGATTTTGTAAATACAGTGTATAACCGTATTCAAGTCAGGTTCCACTGCATTCCAGAAGAGAGTTATCATGTTTTTTTTCTTGTTCGATTGATAAACGGACAGTCTTTCTGGAATTAGTGTCTGTTTACTTGTTGGTAGACTATGTGTGCGTGTATGTGCATAAAGATAATGGCGGAACCGTGGTCCTGTTTTTGGAAAGCAGGAATGTTATCCACTATTCTGTCCGTGTATCAAAATTAACGAATAAGTTAAACAATCACAAAATTTCTTTTTTATATTTTTATTTTAAGGGGACATGTGTGTGTTTTCTTATAGCAAAGCTAAATCGGGCTATCTGCTGAGTCTACCGAGGGGCATCGAACCCCTGATTTTAGCGTTCTAAATCCGTAGACTTATCGCTGTACCAGCAGAGGACATCAAAATGATAAAGTTTCGAACTAATACTTTTACCAGATCGTAAAGGTATTTTACAACAACGTAAAGACCAGTAAGAGTAGGCTTGGCATTGCCAGGTGGTTAAGGCACTCGACTCGTGATCTGAGGGTCGCGGGTTCAAATCCCTATCACACCAAACCTGTTCGTCCTTTCAGCCGTGGGGGCGTTATGTCACGATCAGTCTTACTACTCGTTGGTGAAAGAGCAACCCAAGAGTTGACCGGTGGGTGGTGATGACAAGCTGCCTTCCCTCTAATCTAACACTGCTAAATTTGATGGAATTAGTGCACTCTGGTTTCATATTTCTGACTTCATATTTTTAATTTAAAAGAAAGCTTTTTATATTTTTTACCCGAGAAGACGAACTCAATTTATGATCTGATTTACATGGAAATGACGTCAGAAAAACAACAACTGAGATGTGAGCTGCCGTTGTGGTATCAGAATAAAAATTCATTAAACTTTGTCGTGTCTTCTGACAAACGGGACCAATATTGTAAAAGAATAGACGAGTTGATCCCGCGAAATTCTGCAAAAATAGAACAGACAAGTTGAACCCTCGAAGTTCTGAAAACAAACAAACAAAATACATAGGTTGAATCTGCGAAGTTGTGAAATATTTTTCTCTTTATTTGGGAGGGAAGTTAGGCACGATAAACATTTCTGATCTCAGAGTCAATTGTCTAGAAAAGAAAAAAACGAAACAGTTTACCAATCACAAGCAGTGAAACATATGTAACAAAAACGACAAAGTGAGACTCCACAAGAAAGAGGAACACGCCTTGACCGCGAACGAAATAGACAAGCTACTTATCATAAAGCCGAGACCGAATCAGAGCACCAGTTTTGAAGTAACGTAATTTGACCATTCAGGGCGTTGTTCGCAAAAATGTCAATATCACGAGATTCATTTGGTTCTTTCTGCTTAAAAATACCTAAACATTGGCCCTCTGTTCATGTCAACGTTGAGTAAGGATAGTTACAGTTGGATATAAAATCGGTAATGATTTGATCGTGTTCCATTTGATCACCTCAGAACTCCTTCTTGAGTGAGAAGAAAAAGCAGAAAGATACTGTTCGGTAGACGAATTGAAAGGTAATAACGTTCAATTTCTTGGGTAACAAAAATGGGAAAACGACTAGGAGTAGTAGTTGCTGAGAAGCTAAATAATCTAATGTAACTTAATGAAAAAAATAGGTGGAACTTGCCGTAACGGAAACCTCGTTTGTTTGTTTTGCGGTCAAACCTTCACGAGGGCTATCTGCGTTAGCCGTCCCGAATTTAACAGTGTAAGACCAAAGAAAAGGCAGTTAATCATTACCATCCACCACCAACTCTTGGGCTACTCCTTCACAAACAAATAGTTGGATCGGCGGACACATCATTAAGCCTGATGGCTGAAAGGGCGAGTGTGTTCGGTGTGACGAGGATTCGAACCTGCGATCCTAAAATTACGACTCAAGTGCCTTAACCATCTGGCAATGCCGGACTTTAAGCGTTTTGAGAAACGAGCATATGTATACAAAAGCATAAGAAAAAATAAAAATAGAAGTGAAACAGTTGTTTATATAAGAAAAAAATAAACAGCAGCTTTTTAGTTATTTTACAAATATTTTCATCCTATATAACACTGCTGATGTAGTTGTTTTGAATTAAGCACAAAGCTACACAATGGGCTATCTGTGCTATGCCCACCACAGGTATCGAAACCCGGATTTTAGCGAGTAAGTCCACAGACATACCGCTGAGCCACTGGGGGGGCTGCTGATGTAAGTCAGACATTTTTTCAAACGAAGAGAAATCTAATAAGACACCAGTCAATGTATTTCCAACATTGATATAACACTGAAAACTACAAGGTGATAATTGTTTTTTTAAGAAACATCATGTAGGTAAATTAATGTGTGAGATTATACGCTGATTTTTTTATCTTTACTTGCAAGCTTTCTATAATCAGTCTTGTTAATGTTTATTTGTAATATATACATATATGTAAAAACGGCTGATTTGGGTTGAGAAAATTTTTTTATGTGGAGGAGCGAACAACGTTTCTACCTTCTTCGGTCATCGTCAGGTTCACGAAGAAAAAAAGAGGACCAATAGATGACCACATGTTTGAAGGGAGTTGTGTAACTGAGTGTAGGAATGTAGAGAGTATACTTAGATGTTTGATTATATTTATTACCTATTTCTTTCTTTGTGAACCTGATGGTGACCGAAGGAGGTCGAAACGTTGTTCGCTTCTCTACGTAAAATCTTTTATCAAACCAAACCAGCCGTTTTTACACATATATTTCTCTCTAAAAGTAGGTTTTCTCGTCATCACTGTTTATATATATATATATATATATTACTTTGTGCAGTGACTCCCAGTCACGAGGACTGATGCCTGATGGTACAACGCGGTTCAGTTGTAACGGAAAACAGATTCATCATTTTATGGGTACCAGTACTTTTTCTGAGTACACAGTTTCACCTGAGGTTGCTGTCGTCAAGGTAAGTACAGTGTTGTAATAAGAAGTGATATAAACATTTCGCAATTGTGCATTTTAGTAAGCTTACAGTGCGATTGAATGAAGACAGTTCATCATATATCTGTGGATGTATATAGGTGACTGTTAACACCACCAATGTTTAATATTGTTTGTATCTAAATTTTGTCTTATCTTTAAGGTTTTAAATACTCAAACCAAGCAAGCTTGACGAAATATATGTTTGAAAGGTACGTTGATTTATTGTCTGTGCAAGAAAAGTCAGACAGACTATATATATAAAAATTCATATTTGTTACACCTTACCAAAGTCAGCGTGTTGCTAATTGGAAAACAAAACAAAACGGGGCGCACCAATTACGTTATCGCAAACAAGAAGTTAAGCCTAAAGGCTTCCAATACTAATTTGGTTTTGGTCCAATTATCGATGATTTAAATGTAACACGTAACTCAAACCAACTAGGGCTAATTTTGTTACGCTTTAGGTGAAGAGAAAATATCACATTCTAACCTTCGTTTTCTAGTCTTAATAAATTCAACCTCAACTTCGTCTTATATAAATATTTATTAACTTTAGTTTTGTGCGAATAATTTTCTTGCCAATTAACGATGAAAGTGTTTCTGCTAGAATCAGTGAACGTTAACTGTACATGTTTTTAATTATACTTTTATAATATATTTGTATCAGGGCTATTGGTTTTTAACACTACATTCTGTACAAATAATGTTTGTATGTCTATCGTATCCCTGACAACATTATTAGCTCGTTATTGTGAGAATGGTCTCATTAGCAATAAATATAACGTGCAAGGTTTAGTTGCAATGCAATTATATATTTTTCTTCATAAACGAAACAAAAGACACGACGTTATTGAGTGCATCTGAATAAAGAATGTTGTGTCCAACATGTAATGGGTCTAATAACACGTCTCATAATGAATTTGTTTAATTATAATGTTTCGTCAGTTTTAAAAAGGTGTTCATACCATAATTGTTGTGGATTATTTCATCTAGGTGTCGTAGGGTAAGTGATGTCAAAAAGCATAATTAATACGACATTTCCTGTATTTCTTACGAAAGATTTGTGTGAGTGGTTTAATTATTTTGTTCTCATACTGTGTAAGGCTATAAATGATGTAATGTTACATGGTAGGTGAACCCTAACGCTGCAATGACAGACATATGCCTTATTGGTTGTGGTTTTACCACGGGCTACGGTGCTGCAGCCAACGCTGCGAAGGTAAAACCCGGGTCAACCACGGCTGTTTGGGGTCTTGGGGGTGTAGGACTGTCTGTTGTAGTAGGATGTAAAGACAGTGGAGCCAGCCGCATCATTGGCATTGACATGAACCCCGACAAATTTGAGAAAGGTATGAATATAATATTCGTAGACGTGGTTGATTTTTCATAATATCCTGTCTACTCACCTGTGGCGCAACAGTTCTAAATATACATTTTATTTCATTTTTGGTATAAACTCAGACCGAACCAAGAATACACATTAAAGTGTAGAAACTGTCACTAGTTAAATTTATTACAAAGCAGTCGTTAACTTCAGCAGAAACAGAATAGAACATTATTTTTGATGGCTTTTTTTTCTTTTTAACAGTTTTTGTCACCATGTTATCAATAATTTTTTGTCAGACAACACTATGAAATAATTAGATTTGACACATAACAATCAAGTTATCCTCCTATTTGACCACCGATATTAAAAGAATTTCCAAATTTATCTTCCATAAGTCCCTATTTAAGAAACTTGTCGTTCAATGCTGATTTCTGTTGTTAAATGCAAAGCTATACAATGGGCTAACAATGCTATACCTGTCACGAATATTTAAGTCTTGATTTTATTGAGACAATGGTGAGCCAGTACACTGGATGACAGATAAAAGACACGATGAAATTACATTCATAAATGCATTATAATAATTTAAAATACTAGTTTAAACGTCGAAAGAATGTGATGTATTGAAAATAAAAAAACATATGCAGTTAATTTAATTTTGATTGTATATTTTTAGTTCTCCTGAGTTTCAATAGTTCACCGGCTTTAAGTTTGAAACGGTTACTGTTCTAAGATTTACAAAGGTAACGTAGTAATGCTTATTAACTGTATATCAATAAAATATATTGAAATAAAAAACCCCATTAAAATCGAACACTTCAAATGATCTGAAAACTTAAGTTTGTTTTTGAATTTTGCGCAACACTACACGAGGGCTATCTGCGCTAACCTTCCCTAATTTAGCAGTGTAATCTTTGAAGGAAGGCAGCTTGTCATCACCACCCACGCCAACTCTTTTACCATCGAATAGTGGGACTGACCGTCACATATAACGCCCCCACGGCTGAAAGGGCGAGCATGTTTGGTGAGACGGGGATTCGAACCCGCGATATTCAGATTACGAGTCGAGTGCCTTAACCACGTTGTCGTGCTAGGCCTCCTTAAAAGTGATGAAGCTAAGAAAATGAAATCTCCAATAGGATTATTTTCATTTCGATTTATTAACAATTTGGTTTAAGAGTTGTCATCAGCTTGTTTTATTTAAAAAGATAAAAACTGGATTAAGATTTTAATAAAATCACACAATTCCCACAAATTAAAATCGAGATAATTATCATGTTTCGATACTTTCATTAGTTCATGTATTTAAGTTTAATATTGTGAAAAACAATAAACTTTGTCGAGAGGGAGGTTCAGTTTATTTATGTCTGTTGTTTGAATAATAATTATTTATCTTTGCTTGTTTTTATTGGAACAATTCATACATACATACATATATATTTCTTCTTTCTAATTATTAAACGGTCCCTTTCTTACAGCAAAACAATTCGGATGCACAGAATGTTTGAATCCAACAGATTTTGACCGACCAATTGAAGAGGTTTTACATGAAATGACTGGAGGTGGTGTTGATTTTGCATTTGAATGTATTGGAAACGTGAAAACGATGGTACAAGAAATTCACGTGTTCGATATATTTTTATATCTTATTTGGCGAAAATGATTAAGTGTACTGAAAGGTTACATAATTCTATTCTAGAAATAACATGTATTAGGGATAGTTTTAAAAAGCTATTGTAAATACAATTATGAAAATTTGTATCTAAAGGCAGCCTAAAATTGATTATTGTGCAATGAAAATATTAAAAACGCCTTAGATATAAATTACCCAGATATGTCTAATGCATTACAATCAAAATATAGAACAAATCCAGAACCATTTTTAAATGTCTTTTTTTCTTAACTCGTAGAGATCAGCTTTTGAAGCGAGCCACCCAGTGTGGGGAGTTGCTATGATTGTTGGAGTTGCAAAAGCTGAAGATCAATTGGCTTTCCCGCCTTACAAGCTGTTGCTAGGCAGAACTTTGAGGGGAAGTTTTTTTGGAGGTAATCAGGTTATACTATACAGTCGTGTTTAAAGTCAAACTACAGACCTCTGAAGCAGGTGCTAAAATTGAATTACGTTCTTCTATACTGTATTGTATATTTTCAATGGTGTGGGTAATTTTAATTACAGAATAACGTACTTTCCAACTTCCAGGATACAAAGGTAATGTGGGGATCCCCAAACTCGTAGATCGCTACATGGAAGGAAGTATCCCCGTAGCGGAATTAATAACACACACCATGCCCTTTGAGGAAATCAACAAAGCTTTCGATTTGATGATGGATGGGAAATCGTAAGTATACTGTAAAGATGAAGGTTACTTCACAATATTAACAAGACAAAGGATTCTTTTTTTTATCTTATCAAAATTGAGTCGTTTAAATAGGGTTATTCATCCACATATTACAATCATAATTACTTGTGGGCAGCTTGAGAACAGAGCCGTGTTCCATTCCCGAAACAAACAAAACAAACCTATACATCATTTGGTCTGACAAGAGTAGCCCAATGATCGGGTTAATGACTTGTAGCCACCTTCACACTAGTGTATCACTTCAAATACTAAAACGTCTACACAGATATTCCCTGTAGCTTTAAATGCAATACAACACACACTGACAATATATTATTGTTACTAATCATATGATGTGTCAAGCAGGTGTCCTGTAAATGGTACTTTCATATGATGACTTATGTGCAAGACAATCGGTAAAAACCAACATATCCAACTTTGAAAGGGGAGTAATGATAACATTAGATACTTTACCAATCTTTTGAACGACTATTAACATCACTTATCAGTAAATCAACAAAGAAACCATTTCTATCAAATGTAAGTAACAAACCGCCAGAAGAAATTGCAGAAACTAGCGGAGTACATTTGGTTTTCATTTGATAAACCACTAACTCTAACGAATTAAGGATATTACAAAATTAACTTGTTTCGGACCACAAAGAGAAAGCACGAATTCAGTCGTGTTTGTGGCCAATGAACTTGATCCTAGTTGTCCGATTTCTCCAGGGTAAGTTTTAAAATAATTTAATGGAATTGTGGAAGGAGATAATTAGTTTGTTTCGCTTAGAGAAGCAAATAACATTATGATCACTATTGCTAACCGTGTTGTTTCTATCCTGATAGTCAAAGATGATAATGTTGTAATAGATTGTACTACGGAAAGAACGTGCCAATAACTGAAGCCACTTTCTACCCCGACATGGTCAAGGGGTAAGAGCGCTCGACTTGCAAGCTTGAATCTCCGTCACAAACATGGTCGCCTTTTCAGTCGTTATAATGTGAGAGATAATACCTGTTGGTAAAAAAAGTAACCCAAGAGTTGGCGGTGGATGATGACTAGCTGCCTTCCCTCTGGTCTTATACTGCTAAATTTGGGACAGCTAGAGGCGATACATTTCGTGTAGCTTTGGACAAAATTCAAAACAAACCAACCACCTTTCTACTGTACTAGCACACGACCTGGCTGGACATTTTTTAAATTTGGTTTAAAGTTCGGGATTATCATAGCTCAAGTTAAGCAAGTAAATTCCTAGACTGTCCTTAGTCCTATCACTTTTACAAACGTTTAAAAAATGTGGTCGATCTGTATAAAAGAAAAAACAGCACATCGTAATTTTATCTATTTGTTTATAAGTTTCTCAAAACTTCTAAACAGTATAAAAGTATTGTCACAATTAATCAATTATCTCACCAGAACATTTCAGACTTCTACACTAATATCAAAATTGACTATCTATCAATTGTATTTTATGTCGCAATAAGATCACATATCAGGATAATTTATATATCTCAATTTATCATAGTTGCAGAGATGCCAACTATTTCAAAGGATTTCAGACAGAGTCCGTTCAGCATGCTTGAAATCATTTTGTCATCTTCACAAACCAACATTTGTACAATGTCTGTGGTTCTAGCAGAGCCGTATTTTTTCGCTATATCAGTCTTGAAAACATTTTTTCTGAAAAGATGTCCTGCATGATCGGTTACAGCTTGGGGTAAATTATGAGCTGTGACGAATTGAGTGAACATCACTTCCGCATTCATGGTTTCATATTCTGAATTTTTACTCAAAAATGTCGTTATCTGTTGGCGAGACTTTGTATGTCTGGAACAATCGTTTATCCTGCCATGAGTCACACAAAAATCGATGTGACAAACTATACAAAGCGCACGACTGTCATTGAGTTTTGATGCAATGATCAGATATTTTGCACAATACTCATTCCTAAATTTTTAATTTAGTTTTATTAGACCTTTTAGATTTGCCCGAAGCAAGACAATCTAGTGAACGAAGCCTCTTTCTCCCCA
The DNA here is from genome assembly GCA_011833715.1 of Carcinoscorpius rotundicauda. Classification (NCBI taxonomy): domain Eukaryota; kingdom Metazoa; phylum Arthropoda; class Merostomata; order Xiphosura; family Limulidae; genus Carcinoscorpius; species Carcinoscorpius rotundicauda. Next base: position 118,913,385 of record CM022394.1, read on the forward strand.
TCTTGTGAACGATCGCATTAGAAAACGAGAAATACCCATCTACACGAGCGCTGATTTCCTGACAAGCATTGACGACGCAACAATTGCTTCTCTAACGTATCCAGTACGGAGAAGCTCTGCACATTAGCTGTTGGTAGACGTCGGAGATATTTTTATTCCAAGCACAAACATTATCGCAACTTGCCATTTGGATTCTTTCATTTATTATCAAAATTTAATTGTATCTCACTAGAAGTTTTCTTTTGACCCCTTTTAAGCACTATGGGAACAATTTATCACTTTATTGCGTATACACCAAAAATCGAATTAACTACGCTCATATCACTATGGTTGGCATCCTTGTTGTGTACACTTACTCAATTTTGAAATCAAAATAATCTTTTCACGAAATTATGTTAACAGAAACAAGTGCTCGCTTCCAATGATCACACTAAAATGTGGGTAAAACCAACATAAATTTAAGTTTTATCATTTGGTACAAATAACTATTTTTACAAAACTATTTGATGGACATTAGCGTCAATTAACCACAATGTAGAAAGCAACTAGTCACCATTAAAGTCTACTTTAGAGGTTTTTATATTTTGTTATACCAATGAAGAGAATGATTGACTAACATAACAGTCTTACGGCTGAAAGGACAAACCCGCGACCCTCAGATTGCTTGTCAAGCGCCCTTATCACCCGACCGGATATTTTGAAGTACTTGTTGGTGATATACAAAATTAAGACTACAGGACGAGATCAAATTGTTTGCATTCTTTGTCATCATATTTTAACCATACCTACAGTAACGTTTTTAAAAAATATATACTTTGTAAAAAATTAACAATTTATATAATTTCTTGCTCAATCCAAGTCCTTGAAAACAAGTTGTTTACACCAAGTCAAATTCGACATTCTAGTTAAATCACCATCCTAAGATGGAAGGGTATGGTTTGGAAGTTACACGAGGGCTATATCTGCACTTGCCGTCGCTAATTTAGCAGTGTAAGATTACAGTGAATGTTACTAGTTATCACCACCCATGAGCGTTACATTATAACGTCCACACGGCTGAAGGAGCAAACATATTTGATGTGATGGGGACTCGAACCAGGGACCTAAGGATAACGAGTCGAATGTCTTATCCATCTGACAAAGATAAAAGGGAAGAGCAACTGTAGCGAGTTTCACTGGATATGCTACAACTGCAAGACTTATCCTTTTGAAGCCCATACTTCAATATAAAATGGCCAATTCTGATATTACGCACAAAATATAGTAAAAGTGGTCATGACAATGTTTCGTTTTAATGCAAAGAAACACATTGGGAGTCTCGTGTCCACGAGGGGGAAAGTAAATATAAAAAGTAATGCGAATTGTGTCTCAACGATACCTTTTCATAAAGGTGGTTTATAAGCAGGATTTCTTTAACCCCACGGAGAAAATGTAAAATAACCAATTAAACATGAGATTAAGTATATTTATTTATTTACTGGTGTAGATAATAGGTGTTTGGGAGGAATATTTTCTAACCAATGTTATGCAAGTTGTAATAACACAGAATTGAAGGTAAAATACATCAAGGATTATAAGTAAAACGAAATGTATTAGATGCTTATTATCTTCACAAACACTGATGGACCTTTAGACCAACAAGAAACTTTAACCCGATTACTAGCCTTTTTGTTTTGGAAATTCGCACAAAGCTACTCGAGGGCTATCTGTGCTAGCCGTCCCTAATTTTGCAGTGTAAGACTAGAGGGAAAGCAACTAGTCATCACCACCCATCGCCAACTCTTGGGCTACTTTTACCAACGAATAGTGGGATTGACCGTCACATTATACACCCCCACGCCTGGGAGGGCGAGCATGTTTAGCGCGACGCGGGCGCGAAACTCGGATTACGAGTGTACGCCTTAACGCGCTCGGCCATGCCAGGCCCACATTAATTTCCGTATTATGTCGTTGTTTTGAATTAAGCACAAAGCTACACAATGGGCTATCTGTGCTCTGCCCACCACGGGTATCGAAACCCGGATACCGCTGAGACACTGGGGGGCTATATTAGTAGCCACCATTAATATCGAACTATGGTTTCAAATGCTTTAGAAACATTAATTAGCTTTATTCATGATCAGGGTGATTTTGTTTAATTACGATGAATGTTATCTACTTTGTTGAGAAGTATGGATAAGTAATTATTTATCAAACTTTAGTAAACAAAGAACCTCTTAAGTTTAAAATTTTCAAACTTCCATACCTATTGTTTTTTTGTTTTGAATAAAAAAATATGAAAAGTTGTATCTTTAATTTATACAAATTTATAGGTTTATGTCAATCAAGACATGAGAGAAAAATTGGAATTTCTGATGTGATACATAAAATACTAAGTCACTAGATGGTACCCTGATTGACTGACTACTAAAGCTGAGTTAGTGTTTACTAAACGGTACTTTATTTAAAGTGTTGTCATAAACGTTAAAACAATAACCGAAACTCGATAGGAAAGAGAGGTTCTTCTCTTGTAGTCTCAAATCTTAAGTTCACTTTGTAAAACATAAAGACTGATATTTTATGAATGGAAACAGTTAATAATGTTATTAAATAATATCTAATCATATTTTTAGGATTCGCACTGTTGTCAAGTTCAACTAGAACAAGGCAGCTTATGATCTTCCTACCAGTACTCTTGCTTATGTCAATACTTAAATACATGACAAAACACTATCCTATGGCATTAGTTTGAAGCCTTTTCAAATAATTCATTTTGCTGTAGTCTTTTTCAAAGTTGCAAAATAAAGTTGATCTAGAAAATGCTAAGTGTACTTGTCAAATGCTTTCCAAAACGGTCACAATAATTTAATGAACCTGGGCATGAAAGTTAAATTGTCCAAAAGTTATTCTAAAACAGTCAGAAAAGCTAACTGAAATCACCTTTAATGATTTGGTTAAATAAAATTCCAAGGACAACCACTAACAACTAAAACAAGCACATTATACAAGTGAAAAAAATGACTTAACAAATTTTTAACATATCCAAGTTTTACATCTAAGAATCAAATTCATAGCACTTCTGCAGAAAGTTTCATTATTATAAAAGAAACTATTTAATGATGAGCCCCCTTTCATACAGTAATTGTGGATTTAAAAGAAGTCAAACAATACATAAAATGCTCCAACAATAAAAATGAATCAATGGATTTTTAATTATTCATCATCACTGTCATTGTCACTCTCTTCTTTCTTGGTTTGGAATTTCGGGTTCTTCGGACCCAATCTTTTTCCAACTGGAAAGTGAAAAAAAATTTAACTAATGGTGCACAGAAAGTTAAGCTTGTCTTTAATTATTTTTATTCGAAAACAGCTGCAAATATAAGATAATCCCAGTCGTAGTTTGGACAGAACTTTCACTCTTTGAGTTTTTCACTAATATCTTAATTGTTTGTACTATAGAGTTGAGACAAATATTGAGCAAGCCAATCAGCAAGTTACACATCAGACAACCACCACAGCCCATATAAAAGTTGAAATGACATGCATTGCATTTTAACACTGTTTGGTGTTAAGTAGGTGGTGTTATGCCATCTAAAAACTGATCGAGTTTTAGTTAGGTGTGTTAACTTTTTAAAGCAAATACTTATACATCAGACATTTTTAACTCAAGGATTTAGAAATTAAGACAGGGATATCCTTTGTACTTAATAAATGTTGGTAAACCACAAAATATGGACCTTGTGACAATCAATGAAGACAAAGATCAGTGACAAAAGACATTCATGCGTCTCAGGCAATAGTTGTAACGAGATCAGATATGTTTTGAAAATCAACACAAATCACATGTAAGTTGCTTTCATGATAGCAAGAAAAAGAACAGTAAAAAAAACACAATAAATGGTAATTTCCCAAGGAAAAATGGCACTACAAAATATTAGATGGAGCTTACATGTACTTCGATAAAGAGTAACAAGTCTCATGCTATGGGTGAAACATTTCAAGTACACAATATGTTGTGAAATTTTCTCAGAGAGATTCAACATAATTGTTGGTTACTACGCTAAGGGCAAGACAAACTTGTTAATTTCAGAGTAATGTTCTGGACCTGAACCTCACCATTATAAGGTTACCTATCATACTGACAAAAACTTCAAGCACCAAGAGAGTGAAATGGATACACTGTTCTATACAAATAGCATGAGGTTGCTGGTTGCAAGCACTGTGGACTTTCATGCAACTGTTTTTGTCAACAAGATGGACCTTGAAAACCAGAGTATGTCTTTATTTCAGTCTTTTTGTAAACAAACTACAGGTTAGACTGTCAGGTATAACACAGACATATGGCAACAAGGACTAACAACTAGAAGTCTCCAAAATCTTTAAAACAATATACTCAAATGTTAATTTATTAAGATTTTAAAGGTCACAAAAAATAATGAAATTTTTGGGACAAAGAATAGTTTAATTATTTTGCACTTGGACTGGTAACAAAACAGTTTCAATTTCACACAAAAATATTTCATTGAAAAATCAGATTGGTACAGAATACCGATACTGCATCAATATTTATAGTATAAATTACTTAACATACAGAAAGATGTAGATGAATGCATGTATATTATACTAAGTCCTTCACAAAAGGATTAAATAGATATAATAATCCAAGAAAATATGGATCATAAGGTTGACTAACAGTGCCATACTTGGACACTCTATTGAGGCCTAAGTTAAGCCCAAAATAAAGTATTTTTCCCCCCCAGACAATTTTTTTTGCACTCTAATTTTATTTTACAGCCTACACAAATAAAATGTACCACTTTAGGACTTTCTAAAATGAAAATACAAATGTTATTTCTCCTGAAAACAGTACCTTTCCCTGTAATGTATGCAAGAGATAAGTCTTTCCAGCAAGGATGAAGAATATCAAGTCTTATCCTTGTTTACTATTTTAAAATGACATACCACTGACTAGCAACAATTAGGCTGTTTCACAAAATACAACATTTGTTAGAGAAAGCATTTTGTTTCAAGCAAAGAAACAAAGGCAGGGTAACTGTACCTAAAACATAAGTATGAAAAATTACACATTAATAAAAATGATTTTTTAGTAGCCAGTGGAAAAATGAGGTTGCTATCAGTGTTACAAAACAGTTAAATATACTAGAGGCAAAATACTAATATTTTACTGTGAAATTAGTATATAAAAATCTTAGTTTATGCATTCACTGAAAAACAAAATTAATATGCTTAGTAACTATATCTTTATACACAAAAACATTACCTGTTACTGGAGAAGCTCATAAGGATATTTATTAGCAGATTACTGAAAAACCAGAATGACAGAAGGCAATTTTAATCAGTCAGTCTTTACCTCTAAAAGTTTGCAGCACAATTACTTTGTAATCTTACAATTTTAAACTACGTACTGCTTAAGATCAAATTTCACATAATACTTACAGTCCTTCCTACGTGGCTTCACATTCTTTGGTTTCATCCTGACATGTGCAAATAGTACCGTCAAAGAACTGCCTTTAACCTTTAAGTTCCCAGCTTTTGAGAATGCCTCTTTCGCTGCTTCTTCAGTATCAAATTTCACATATACATTCCTAATCCAGAAATACAAACATTTAAGAAATCTGGAACAACATAAACCAGTTTCCACCTACCATTTGTAGTCCTCTTGAAGCCAATTTGATGTCACTGCTTAGTTAATAATGATAAAAAAGCACTTCATTGTTTATGTAAACTACAACTTACACTGCATGTTTCATGTGATTTTTTTCTTATAGTTAAAGGACACATTTGTGCTCACTGAAAAATATGACGTACATCATATTTCTTATTTATCCTTAGGCGAAGTAGAACAATATGCAATAGAATATAATTTTCCAAATAAACAAAGTTTGCTTCTGTTTTTAAGGTATTACTAAAGAGTAATGAATGGATTTTTTGTATTTCTTTGGTCCAATTATCATGTTTATAAACCTGCTTGCATATCAATTACTAAACTGATACCTTAAAAATAAATTTCAAACAGGAGATAAGCTCCTTGAAGATGTTTAAACTGAAACTACTTGTCCTTTTTCATTAAAATGTACATCACTCAAGGAGTACGAAACTTGTCAGAATATTTTATACTGATCTGTGAGATATTTAACTTTATATCAGTTCAACTGATTTGACTGACATCATAATCATTACTGAAATTTGCTGAATTGCACTCGAATATTTATTGAACTAAAATATTTTATGAATTAGTCAAGTTTGGAATCAAATTGTGTATCATAATTCAAACTAACATTAGTTAATTTCTCAAATGTAAGTACATATTAAATGCAGCACTGCTCAAAATTAGATGCTTATGATGTCAAAATACTAAGTCACATTATACACACACACACAAGCTTTGTACAAACTGGGAACTGAAATTACTAATATTGACAGGCCAGAATATAAAACAGAAACCTCTGAAATATGGCTTATGTACTGAAACACAATAAATCCATTCACGTTTCATTTCTCAAAATGGTCCCTTTCAAACATTTATCTCAATATCACACAACTAATTGACAACTTAGAATGTCCCCTTATTGGTTTTCTCAGCCATTTTACTCTGAAAAAGCTGCCATGTTCTTTGAAATTAAGATTTCTAAGAGGTAGATTGTATCTTTAGTCTGCTTTAAGTTATGTTTTTGACAAAGATTTACCAAAATCAACAAGTTAAAGTGAAATTGTATAGAATCAGTAGTTAGTTATGATTTTATGTGGTTATTCAACTATATGTAAACCTTAAAAAATTATATCTTGCACACGAAAAATGTCATGGCTACAAAAATTATTTGCTATACTTTGATATTTTACAAAATACACATTTAAAAATTTATTTTTAAGTTATAATCTATATACATATATAATACACAACTGAAATACAACAGTATATTACATAATACCAGTCCACTAAAACAAGATAGGAAAGACTAAATGTCAGTTTTATATTACTGGGCATGTAACAAGTGCACATGTATCATGTCAAATGCAAGTCATGTGATGTTACCTAGACATAACTGAAAAGTCATATGATAGGCAACATTAGATATATAAATACAAGACTAAAGCTATTTAGACCAAGCTTTTTAAATGAAGTTTATCAGGTTAGCCAATTAACAGACCCACAGTTAAGAATGTATTCAGGAACTTTTAATAGAGATTACATAAACAATAGTTGAGGTTCTTGGGATGTTATGTTTTTTATTACCATAACATGACTTTGCACTCAGACTAATGATGAAAGACTTCGTATTTTAACAAAAATCTTTAAAAAGAAATCGTTTAACCATTATAGGTTACCAAATTTTGTGAAAATGAGCATACTGCATTGAAAGTTATAGTATAAATTCTTAACATGTGCAAATATGTATGCAAACTTTGTTATATCATGCCCATTGAAAAGGATTAATGTCACAGTTGAAATCCATTGTAAATTAATGGCAGAAAGTTGTGTGCAAATTGTATGTTGTTTGGTTTGTTATCGTATAAAGTACTTGTGTTTGGTAGTCATTTCCATCAATTGCAAGATTTCATATAGATGACACCAGAAAATTTAGCAAGTAGCAATAAAACATTGTCAGAAATCAAGTGGTCACCTGTTAGTATTTTTTTCACAGCTAAATAAAGCACTTTATGATGACGGTTCTATCTGTAGAACATACAATTTGGGAAACTTGAGCATCATATGAGAAGATTGAGAGAAAATTTAAGAAAACTAAGTACATTAGTTCATTTCTCAAATTATTTTTATCTATGCAAGTGGGTAACGCATGCCCAGTATTTTGTCTTCAAATTTCTGCTGACTTACACAGGTGCATTAAGTCAAACAAGTGCTTAGGATGCATTCTTAAACTCCAAAAAAGTAACAGTGCTAATTCAGGGCTGACTTGCAGTGCATAACTTTACCAAAGTACCTTTAGTTTTATATTATTAAGTACCTACAAATAGTTGCTGATTAACATTAGTATAGTTACCTGCCAGAATAGGACCCAGGAGGATTGACAATGTCAACCTGAGCAGATCCTGGAAACACTTTAGCGAGATCTTCCACTGTGATATCAGAGGCTACACCACCAATGAATAAAACCTTCTTGTCTATGGCCTTCTTAGCTATGGGTGATTTCTTGTAGTTTGAGCTTTTCTCACCAGTGTAATCAATTACAATTTGCTTCCCACTAACAGTCTTCTTCTGCAGTTTCTCATAATTTTCTTCTGCTTTTTTCTCACTGCTGAATTCTACAAATGCATACCTAAAATCATGCACAAAAAAAGACCACGTCCTGAAACAAAACTTCTCAAACGCTGTACAAAGGATAATACAAGTTAAGACTGCATGATAGAAGTGCTCAGAAAATTAGACTGATAACCTAAAATGACATTAATATGAAAACTGTTTTACATCAAATACAGTAACAAATGGTGACTGTCAGTTCACTATAACAAATAAAATGAATATTTTAAATACAATAGATTTCAATATAAAAAAGTTTTAAAAGCTCTACAATTATTTAATAATGGAACCAAGGTCAGTTCATAAACAATGACAGAGTAGCAGAAACCAAGTTTCTGAAGAAATATGCAAGATGAAAGTAGTATTCACTAAAAATCATTTTCAAGCTTAAATACATACACAGAGCCCTTTCTATTGCTTCTCATAGGAATTCTACAAATTGTGATGTCTGGGGAGAGAGCCTTAACTTCATCTACTGTTGTACTGGGTGGTAACTGTCCAATAAACAAAGTCCTAGAATTTCTTTCTCCTGCAAATGATTTAGATAATGTAAAAAGGACTTTTACAAAAAAAAAAAACCACACATATGTCATTTTTTCTATAAAATGTATATGCATAATCACCATGCACTTTTGGGAATTTTTATTATAAATATTTTAGGTGAAAGCTATTTACAAGGTATTAGATAATAGCTCTACACAGTTTCAAAGAAGTGAATGTTATTACATAGGAACAAATGACAAAAAAATGGCTGAAAGAAGAAACGTGTATTAACATAGCTGTTAGCAGTGTTAAGAGTAATAAACATTAACATAAAAGTTAATATCTGTTATTAAAGACAAGAGAGCAAAGAAATGATAGCTTAGTCACTTCTGATGGAGCAGATGCCTTTGTTGGTTTCAGTTAACTAGGTGAAAATATTTTTGTGATTAGCATTGATTGTCAAACTTCTAACATTGAAAAAAAACGACTAAGAACTGATAAACAGACCGTCTTTATTACAAAATTTATGCCCAACTTGCAATTTGCATAACAAACTTGTCATTTCACAAAATCAAATTTTGTCTAATTTAAGACATTTTAGAATCAGTATATAATCATGACCAATCAGTAATAATTTGTATTTCAAACAAATGTGCATTTCCAATTACTATTGCAGATTGTTAACACCAGGGCATGAAAAACAACATTATAATAAGCATGTTTCACTGAAAAAATGCAAAACAATTTAGGAAGTTCTAGAGGTTGTGTAAATAAAGTATGGAAATGAAAATGGAAAAGAATTTTTTGTACTTAAAAGAAATCACTCAACACTCAAGCCTAACCAGAGTTTCAAGCCTGACTTTTTACATTTCAACCAGATCTTCAGTGACAATTTAACAAATTCAGACTCTCTGTAGAAAGAGCTTCTAATGTTTGTTAAAATCTTACCAAAGTTTAAGATACACTTAAAAGAAACGAGAGTTGGTGAAAAGTAACAATGGTATTCACAAAACCAACTAAGCAATGTGAAGAGAATATACAAGACTTAGTCTTAGAAATTCTATCCCACTGTTATACAAGTCACAATGATGACTAAAAATATCAGTAAATGTCAAAGCAAATATGGAAATACGTATCAAAACAAAAAATCTTGATAACTTACGAATTCTTTCTTCTGTCAACCTGTGGGCTTCTTCATCTAAAAATATAAAACAGTGTTGAGATTCCTCTCCATACAATAAACAAGTAATAGCTGTGGGATTCAGTAATACTAATTTAACTTCGCCTGGGGGTCTTCTCTCTTTAATTCAGTTTTTTAGCTGTAATACATTTCAGGTTCCAGGTTAGGTAATACATAAAGATTGATGTACTAACCACAGACTTGAATGGAATACAGATATGACTTGTGGTACAAACTTACTCTACAAATTTATCCTTTGCATTCCCAACTCACTAACTTAATTGTTGGGATTAGGAATTCAAAACATTACTTAGCTTGAGATGTGTTGATTTACTAATTACATCTTTCATAATAATAATAAAATGAAAAAACTCCTTAATTACAAAACTCATTATAATCTATTAAAACTGATAAAAACCACAATAACCGAGACAATTTCACCAAACAATACCATACAACAGTGATTAAACATACCAAGTTTGTTTCCTATACATACAAACATACTAACCCTTTGCTTTTTAATACAATTATCCTACAAATATGAAGGAATTACATGCCTAAATCCTTTGTTTTTTTAGCATCTACACCAGCATCATCTTGTCTTTTCCTCTTAACTCCTTTAGGGGTCTCTGTTTTCTCATTCTTCTTTAGAGATGGTGTATCAGCTTTACCCTGAATTTTCTTTTGAGCTGACATCTCTTGCTTTTTCTTCTGAGCTGGTGTCAGAGATTTTTTGCCTTTAACTGGCTTTTCTTCCTCACTTTCCTCATCTTCATCTTCTAAATCAAGCAAATCAATACAATTGTTCTCCATTTTATGAAGAAAATGATTTTAAAAAACCGATACGAATATTTAACACTAAAATTAAACCAACTGCTGCAGAAATGTTAAAGTCCAATATACTAGCACCTTTAATAAAAATTACCACCAGATATTTGAAAATAACTTCTAATCAAACTTTCAAAGAGTTTGTGTGTCTAGTAGTATGCGCAAAATGTCCCCGCTTCTCAAACACAAAAGCTAGAAGCAGTGTTGAATGACTTAAAATGTGGTCAAAATGCAACAGTTCTCAAAAAGCATATTTAAGTAATTAAAAGCATCACCTATTCATTGAATCATAAATTTACGTTAACAAAATATTCAAAGAACATTTTGACATTTACCTTCAAAACTTTCATCATCATCATCATCATCATCATCGTCCTCCTCCTCATCGTCATCATCTTCTGTTTAATATGAAAAAAACTTAATGCATTTAAGTACAATGATCATCTAGCTTTCTATATCTAACATGTTTTTACCATATACAAAGTCTGAAATCACTGTTTAACTTCCAGTTAAGCGAGCACCCACGAAATTTAGTTATCCAACAATTACTCTGTTTTAGTGCTATGTTTTGAATTTTGTGCAAAGCTACACAAGGATTGTATGCACTAGCCACCCTTAATTTTGCAGTGTAAGACTAGAGAGGAGACAGCTAGTCATCACCATCCACTGCCAACCCCTCTTGGGACACTTATCAATGAATAGTGAGACTGACCATCACATTATAACACCCCACCCCCATGGCTAAAGGGGTGTGCATATTTAGTGTCAGAGCAATGTTTTTAATGAAGTTCATAAAAATGTGAACAAGATGAACTGAAACATGAGCCCACAGTCTAAAAGTTTCAGATATAGTTTGGTTTATTCTTCAGAGATTTAAACGGGGATTGTCCACTTAATTCCACTTATGCACAGTTCTGTTAATTTACATTTTTGTAACAGTTCCAGTGTCACCCATCTTTAGTGATCAGACTCGTAATCACATGACACTGTGCTGGTTGATAGCCTCCACATGAAAAGTTGCATCTATTTATAATTTCCATCAGTAAAACTTCTAGATGGTTCCAAGTTCTAAGACAACATGACCCTAGATATACAAGTCATGAGAGTTTATTTTGTGACCATTAACCACATTGTGTTTAGCACTTAAACGTTTACATTAGGTTCATTACAAAATATGTATAGGTTCTGCGTTTCCCCATCGTGAAAGATACACCACCCTTTTGATTTGCTAATTTTTTTAAAAAAAAGCATAAGGTTGCAATAATTCTAGTCTTACCAAGATGTTTTCTGGATTGTTTAGTGACTCACAGAACACAAATACTTTTGCCCAATTCTTGTTTTTATGAGCTATATATGCTTATCATATCTACCTTTGAAAGTGTATACCTTATATCACCACTGGAATATGAATCACCAATAATATCATTCTAAGCCTGAAGAGTTAAAAAAAGAATGCTGGTATGATCACCTTTTCTGATTTATTTAATACTAAGTAGCTTATATATTTTATTCGGGGTCATACAGAGGGACTGATTAGTGTTTAGTATCAAAATGCTTCCCCTAGGCTTAAGTTTTGGCCTGGAAGATGATTGATTTTCATTATCCTTAGTTTACATTTTAGTTTACTTTTGAGGTTTCATTTTCTCTTGGCATCATTTAGCATCTGACATATGTCAATGGGTATTTCTCAGTAACACTTTGGTCTTTGTCAGAACTCAAACATTTTGTTTACAGCACTAAACCTGACAACCAAAGCAGTGTGGCTTATATTTAAGAAAAACCCATTAAAACTTTCTAGAACAAATAAATCTGTCTATTTAACTAACATATTTATAGGTAGGAAGCAATGATAAAAAAGTGACAATGCTAAGATCAACATATGACATTCTCTATGGAATTATTCGCATCAACTAAATGTTGGGAGACAGTATTTTAAAATGCTTTAAGATTTCAAAATTAAATTTTAAATGTAATATTGTGACACACTGTACAGAATTGCCCATAATCATAGGGTTCAAAACTCAATGTATTTGTGCAGGAAAAGTAAGCAACTTCTACTTAAAGTTTAAATTTACAAAATACACTTAAAATCAACAAAAATGACAGCTGTTCATGCAGTGCCAGAGCAAGTAAAAGAAAGCTTGATATACCAAACACAAACTTATATGCCTAGTGGCACAAACAACCCATGAACTCAGTCTATAAACTAGTTATCAAAATGCTAATATAACCTAATTGGGATTAATTTTGTTTCGAAATGTGAAAGTGTGATATTACTCAATTATATTCAATTAAAAACTACCCAAATGCCAAAAAAAAAAAATTTTCCCCAAACTTTCTGTAATATCACCTGAAAAAATGTACTAAAAACTGATGACAGGTGACAAATTTCATAGATTAAAAAACAATAAACAAGGCCTTTTTTTGCCTTCTAATACAATTATTCTCCATATACATTAACTACTACTAGAATCACATACCCAAACCCTTTGCTTTCTTAGCATTTTGATCTTTAACATCTTGTCCTTTCCTCTTAACTCCTTTAGGGGTCTCAGTTTTCTTTTGAGATGGTGTATCAGCTTTACCCTGAAATTTCTTTTGAGCTGACATCTGTTGTTTTCCTTGGATTTTCTTCTGAGCTGGTGTCATAGGTTTTTCTTTAACTACCTTTTTATCTTCCCCACTTTCATCTTCATCTAAATATTTTGACAAGTTGACATGTATGAGAGCAGTTTGACTTAACTCAAGAATGATTAAAAAAGACCAGAATTTTTCATTGAAATGAATTAAGCCTTGCAACATAAAAGGTTCACTACCATAGAATTTTAACTCTAAAATATACATTATGTAAGTCATGGGAATACCTTTACTTGTTTAAAATAAAGCTAGAAAATTTACTATAAAGTTACCTAATGCCCAAAAGTGAATTCAATAACCAATCCATAGAAACGCATCAATTGAAGAAAAATACCTTACCACATACTTCTACACAATGCAAGTACAAACATTGTTACCATTTGTTTCACTCCATCTTTACATTAATAAAATTTAAATATATGGACACTACCTAGGCCCATTTGACCCGATTCAACATTTATATTTGTTACAGTTTATACACAAGTCACAACTGAGCTATTTTCATTTTGAAATTAAAAATGCTTTTCTTAGTCTCAAAAGAAATCTCATCTCACTTTTCTTTGAAAAAAAAAAAGAAGCTGTATATTCATTTAGGAGGCTCTAGAAGTTATAGAACTGAGTAAAACTATTTTTCCGTTATTACTTGAATCTCCAGCCTGTCGATAACAAACATAAAAGAAAAATTTTAAATCAGAAATAAAATGAGCAACTGTTTTTCTCTTCATTAAGGTTTCAAAGTATGTACCCTGACAGTTAACTGTTAAACATACTCCATAAATTCTGCTCATTTTACTTAACACTGCAAATATAGCTCAAATCATTGCCCATCTGAGCACACCATATCACATTCAACACCCTTGAGAGCAAAAACCTACATGCAAGCAGAAGTGTCATTCATATGTCCTTAATCAAAGAATAAAATACTGGACTAATACTTACAAATTTCCAAGAGCAATAAAATTGCAATCAATGTGTGAAACCCTTTATTATATGGTTCAAAGTTGCACTGGTCCAATAAGATTGTAGGTTCTGAGCTTTGTTCCATTTACAACAAAAGTGTTTCAGTATTACTGCTCACCTATTTGATGTCTGTCAAATTTTACAGCATTTGTATAGTGTTATTTGGGTACACACTTATAAAAGTTACTACCCTTGTTTTAAAGCTGCCAAGTTTCAAAAGTGTTGTGATTTTAAATTTATCAGTTTAGACAATTAGAACAACAAATGTTTTAGGTGTAACTATATACTGTCCTACAAAAGTTAGCCAATTCAACTACTTTAGTTACATGAGTATAAATATACATATTCACCCAAAAGTTTAAATTTTGGTTACATTTCTTAAAACATATAACGTAAATTAGAAATACTGATTTTGTGCATGTACCCATGTTATGAAATTCTGCACTCAGGCATAAATACCATAACTAAGCCTAGTTTAGACTTGCTAGTGGTGTGTGTAGAGAATTTTTGTAGGCTTCAAATATTAACATTTGAAAAATAAAATTACTGCATTAGGATCCTCAAAATCAATGTAATTTAGAAGGATTTCTCAATATATGTGGATTGAAGATTATCTTCCTATTCTGACCAACGACTTACAGATCACACACATACAGTTTCAGAAAAATTTTATTTTGTCTTCAAAGTCACTTATAAACAACTGTCAGAATTATGTAGAAGGGAAAATTCTCTTTTTATTGGTAATAAACTTGAACTATTATAGTAGGCAATACGAGTTAAGAGCTTTCAAATGATTGGTTTGAAGAACAGAGCCACTTGTAGATTTGCTGAATACAGATACACTGCTGACCAAAATCTTAAGGCCAATGAACATAAAGAAAAAATATGCATTTTGCATTGTTAGACTCAACCACTTATTTGAAGAGCTTTGAAAGATGGAAATAAGAAAAGGGAAAATCAAAATCTTTTTAGCATTTAATAGGAAAAATGTGAACACTGAAATTAGCCTGAATACTACCTGGTCAAATGTTTAAGAACATACCAGAAAGAAGTCCTAAACAGGGTAGGAAATGCCCAACAAGAGGTCTCAGTAGTGAGTTGTACAGCCATCGTTGCAAATAACTTCATACATTTGCACTTTGGTATGGTCGATACAAGCATTCGCAGAAGGCAAATAACATTCCAAGTGGTGAAGATAATGGCTTCACAAAGATCGTGCACTGTTTGTAATTAATGTCCATTTCTATACACTTCCCTTGCCATCCACCCCAAACATTTTCAATGGGGTTCAGTGCAGGTGAAAACGCTGGATGGTCCAAAAGAGTCCTATCATTTGCAGTGAAAAAAATCCTTTGATCTGCAGGTATTGTGAAATGCAGCGTTGACCCGCTAAAAGATCCAGCCATTTCCAAAAGTTTCCAACATACACTTTTGTAATTAAAATAAATACATTTTTATAAGATAAGAAACCAAAAACAAAGTATAAGAAGGTTTTGCAATCTCTTCTTTGGAATAGTTCATATGATCTAGCTGTGCAAATTTTTCTGTGGGAATTTCATCCAATCTGGATTAGTGAGGAGGATTTTTTGTTGGAATATGTCCACATGAATTAGCCACAAGGAAATAGTGTGGAATTTTTAAATATTCAATGAAAATGTAACTGAAGTTAACTATTAACACTGGACCTTCAATGGCTTTTTAAGCACATTTTTATAACTTGTAAAAATAGTAGAATCAACAAAGACATTGGATATGTGGCAAATGTGTTAAAAACAGGAGAAACAAGAAATTGGATATGTAGAAAATGCATTTAAAATTGGAGAAACAAGAAACAAATAGGATATGTAGAAAACATGCCAAAGTAGCCAGCTGCTGTTTGATGCCCCTGTATAACCTGAAGCTCCATTGTTCCATGGAAGGAGAAAACACCCCAGATCATGATGTAACCTCCTCCACTGTGTCATGTATAAAATGTCTCCTGTGGAGTATCTTTATCATGCCAGTAACGTTGGAAGCCATCTGGGCCATCCAGGTTAACTTTTATCTCATCAAAAAACAAAACCTGTCCACTTTTCGATGTCCCATATTTGGTGCTTCTCTGCAAAGTTTGAGCTATTTCATGGCGTGGCCTTTGAAAATGTTTATGGTTTTTAAAGCGTTTCTCTTGAAGATGCCATCTTATTGTTCTTCAGCTGCATTCTGCATACATAAGGGCATTAACCTGGTTCTACAATCTCACCAGCTATGGCATGTTGAGAGAGACCTTGCTTTTACAGCGACAATTCTGCCAAGTTCAAACTCTGTACACTTTAGTCTTTGTTTTTATCCAATGTAACACAGGAAATGTCAGTGGGAGACACTGACAATGCTAATGCTTGAACACAAATGACTAAATTTTGTTACGTGTTTACCCATTAATGCTTTGTTTCAGTATGGTCTTAACTTTTGACCAGCTAGTATTTTTGCTAATTTCAGTGATAACATTTTTCCTATTAAATGCTAAAATATATTTTAATCTTTCTTAATTCATCTTTCAAAGCTCTACTCAAATAAGTGGTTGAGTCTAACAATGCGAAATGTATATTTTTTCTTTATGTTTATAGGTCTTAAGATTTTTGCCGGCAGTGCATCTCATCCAATCATAAAGGTGGGAAGTGCTTGTTTTAAATTTAGCTTGTCAACATCTCAAATTTGAGTTTTTAATTTGTTAGGTACTTCTACATGTCGTATAGTGGGTGTAATAAAATAGAAACTGACCAATAAGACAAAAACAGATACATTTTCTCTTTACATTTCCTTTTAAATTAAAAAAATCATAATTTTCAATTAGACGGTTTTGATGCCAGTCTCATTACCATTAGTATAAATATTACTTAATAAAAATTTTGAAAACAATGTTCCAAACATTGCAAATTTCAGAATATTTCAACATTTACCTTCAAAACTTTCATCATCTTCATCACCATCATCGTCATCATCTTCCTGTTCTGTTTAATATGAAAATACACTACATTATACACTGCTTACATCCCACTTCCTGCAATATAAGAATCTTGTTTCAACAAGATATTGCAGTTATTTGATATTATGAACTTTTACTTCTTTCTTTTACACTATATACTTTCAAGTGACAGTGCTTACCAATTTACGTAAGGGGGAATTCCTTTAAGCAAAATTCGAATAAAACTTAAGCATTATTTTTCAATGCTGAATTAGTTTTACTTGTACTGCTTATAATGTCCTAAATTTTTGCATATTTACCTTCCATCTCTTTGATTTTCATTCCTTTTTTTGCAACAGGTGTTTGACCTTTTCCTTTTGGAGTTTCAGCCTTTTTTTTCTGAGCTGGGGTCAGTAACTTGTCTTGTTTTTTCTGAACAGGTGTCTCAGTTTTTCCTGGTGACTTTGTTGCAAGGGCATTTTTACCTTTGGCTGGTTTTTCATCCTCACTCTCTTCTGAAAATTTAAGAAATTCCAATAAACTAAAAAACTACGTACTTGCAAAATGCTATGTTCAGTATCTAAAATCTGTAAACTTAAGAAGTTTCATACACTACAAAGTAGAATTTGAAAGTGTTTTGTGGTGAGTTTAAGAGAAGAATTCTGTAACGCTGCAACAGAAGTACTCTGCTTTAGTATAGTAAAAGTATAATACACTTCAAGCAAAGTTTTGCCAGTAACAATTATTTAAATTTTATCGACACCATGCTATGATAACAAGAAATGCAATTGGTTTTTGTTTCAAGTAAAAAATGTACTGTCAGAGGATACTTTAAAAAATAACTCAAAAAGTAGGTTGAACACCTTGATTTTTTTGTAAATGACATTTAGAGATGTAAGAATGTATGGTAAAAATCTGAAAAGGCTGAATAACTGGTGACGTGGTCAAACTGTGGCCCAAAAGTAGAGCTATTTTCAGCTAAATCATAAAATGTTGCATGCAACTGAATTCTTTTTGACAGGAGATCTAACAGACTTAATTACAACTGCAGATTTATCAACTAATATGTTATTGGAAATTAAAAAAAAATTCAGCTTTAGTCTTAGAGCTATGACTTATTAAATAAACCAATGTTTTATAAGATTTTGGGTTTTAAGGTAATTTTACTGCCTCACTATGAAAATCTTGAGAAATAAACTTGGTTGGAGACCATTTTTGAATTCTATGGGATTAATTCAGTAAGTGTAGCAAATTTCAGTTTTCTACCACCATTACTCGTATAGCTTTATGAAGCCAAAGTCGCCCAAAAATGAATTTGCCAAAAATACAAAAAAAACTTAATCTTACAGGGCTGTAAATCAAACTATTACTGTTACAGGTGTCAATAGAAAGGCAATAAGCTTCACTGAGGTGTGTACAAAGTACAATTAGTGATCTACCCACGAACAAGTCATTTCTTTAAATCTTATACAAGTGTTGCAAAAGACGTGTTCAAAAACAGATGTATCTCTTGCCCCCATTGTAACAAAAAAATGGACAAAAAAAACGTGCCTGATATCAAGTTGTGTGAAAAATTGTAAAGGAGGAACAGAAATCCTTGAAATGTTAACTTTGCAGGCATTAAGTGTCTGCAAAATTTGTTCTAACACTGCTGATCGATGATCAAGTTTTACCGTCGATGATAAGTTTAGGAGGATCAGAAGAGGCTAGAAATTGATCCTAATTTCATCAATGTCATTATTACTGGGTATACAATTATGACCCTGAAATGAAACTCCAGTCATCCCAGTGGAGATCTCCATCATCACCACATTCGAAAAAATCACGACAGTCTAGACCAAATGTGAAGACAATGTTGATCATGTTTTTTGATGTTTGAAGTATTGGTCATCATGGCCAGACAGTTAACCAGGCCTTTTATAGAGGTGGAAGAATGGCCACTGGTTTCTTCATCAGGACAGCATGTCTTCATACACTGCTGTGCCTATTCAAGAATTTTTGGCAGAAAAGCATTCCCGTGATACGTACCTGTATTGTACTGATCTTACCAGTGCGATTTTTTTTCTTCCAAAAATCAAAATTTAAGTTGAAAGGAAGAATTTGATGTCATTCCATACATCCTTAATAATGTGAGAATAGAACTTCATTGCATAAAAGTTGATGACTTCCAGCATTGCTTCCAAAAATGGCAGGAACTTTGGGAACAAGTGTATCAGCTGAGGGAGATTACTTTGAAGGGGATAACATATAATACTGATGTATATACATTATTTGGAACAAAAATGAAGTCTCAACTTTCTGATCACACATCGTAAATGTACATTTGATGAATTGCTACAATAGTAGCTGTAAATCATTCAGGTTCTGATTCACCTGGAAAAACTGTAGATAAATATAGTTTACATATGACCAATAATAAGTGAAGCTTTATACATTCAAATGTAAAAATGTTCATAAAACTTATTTCAGCCATGACTGAGATTTTGGGATACAAGTTCTAACAATGACCAAAATTATTATTCCACATTAAAAAAATTTAAATTTTCATGAATGTCTTGAATAATTATACAAGTTTCATTACTAGAATATACAAGTTTTCCAAGAACGTCTTTTGTCAAAAAGCATATGAGAAGGAAAGTTTTTTTTTAAAAGTCTAGTACAAATTTTATATAAAAATGTACCTTCCAAACTTTCGTCTTCATCCTCATCTTCCTCGTCATCTGAAAAAAGACAGTTGAAATGGTTTAATTTTTTTTTCAATCAAAACCAAATTCAAAAATATTTAGTTTTTACATATTGGATTTTCATAAGCATAAAAAATCTAATGCTAATTTCAACTGTGTATACAGTTACAACAATGACTGCAGAAGTTAATCAACCGTTTAAAGATGAAACTATTACTTCAGCATACCAAGATCTGAATCAAAGTCAGAGTCCTCTTCATCCATCTCATCATCAGAGTCTTCCAATTCCATTTCTTCCTCCTCCTCTTTAAGTTTTTTCTTTTCCAGTTCCTTCTTCAGAGCCTGAGAAGAACAAATGAGCAAACAATGTATTTACATTTTCTTGTAATAAATATGAAAAGTCCAATAAAACATAGCATAAAATAGGTGACTTTGTGAAAACTAATGGCCAGTTTTATATCACTTGACAGGGTAACCATAAGAGCACATGAACTATGTTACCGAATCTTTGGTATTGTTAACCAGGCATGGCTGACAGGTCAATATAATAAAAAACCTATGCAAAAGATTAATGTTACAAGATCAAAGTTATTTAGTCTTAACACTTCTTTATATTTTGTAACAGTCATTTCAGTATGAAAAATTCACAATTTATACTCATTTCCTAATTTTCAGTGATGGTTACAAGACTGGTCCAACTGACTGAACCCCTACAAAGATTTGTTAGTGAAAATAAAATATTTTATGAGACATCTGATAAAACTGTGCATAAGAATTTTGCAGGTGAAATCTGAAAATTTGATGCATAAAAGTATTTTTAATCTTAAAATGAAAATTACTTTGCATATTGGATAGGCAATGTGAAAATAAAGGCACAAGAAAAACTCAAAACTTGATTTAAAAGAATCTGATTTTTTTTTTTTTACAAGTCATGTGATGTTTAGTCCTAGGGACTAAACCTGTGTTCAGTTAAAATTATAAACTGCTCAGCTTTGTCAAACAAAAATTAATGATATAACATTTTGTATTCATTTTATTCCATATCACTCAACTTTTCCTTTCACAGTACTTTAATCACTTCTCTGCAATCACTTTTAGGGTAAAGTTTTATAAAAAAAACTTGGTATTTAAATTGTGTAAATAATACACAAAAATTAAGGTGAATACACAAGTCTATTTTATAAAAAACCTTTCAAACTGACTCCATAAATGTAATGTTAAGTCATTTTGTAATTTATATAATTAAGGCTACAGTACATGCAAGTTTCACATTTTCAACAAATCAGCTACTTTCATTTTAAAATCCCTTGTATGATAATCTAATGGCACTGCTTTTGTATAGAGGTTACATAGTAACTTAGTGACAGAAGAATCCTCCAATAAAAAACCCAGTTCCTGAAAAGCGATGTATTAACTTAGTTTTCATACAGTGAACATGCAGTAACTGAGTTAAGTCTCATCAGCCAATTATTAGATTATCATCACTTAAAAACATCACTATTGCATCACTGGCTAATTTTAAAAATTAATCATTACAACTTTTAGTCATATAAAAGTTTTCAAAAGTTAATTTATATAAAAAATTACAATTAAAATAGCATAATGAATGATTTTTACAAGACAAAATCCTTTGTAAAAACTGTTCTATTTCTTAGCAGCCTGCATACAGTCAACCAATTGCTCAATTATACAATTAGCAGCAAATTAAAATTAATATTTGTCATGATTTTTTGTATTTGTGATTAACCCTTGCACAACACATGGGTCGAAGGCCATGTCATCTCATTTGTTTTACATTCAAAATTTTATTGATCTATTATTTTTTGAATTTATGCAAGTTTGGAATCAAATTGTGGATTATAATTTAATCTCATACATTTATTTTGCTGAGATATGGTACATATATTGAATCAAACATGGTGGCCCCGTTCAACTTTACATTTCTTGAAATAATCTTGCATTCCCTTGCTACTGTACGACATGAATAACCAATCAATAGCTCAGAATGACATCTGTGGTCTTATAAGCCACTTTAATCTGTGAAAAAGCTACAACATTTTTTCAGTCCAAGTTTAAAGAGACAGGTTGTCTTTAGTTTGCTCAGTTTTTTGTAATCAGAATACATCTTTCTCAATAAGGTAAATAAATTAGTGTATATGGTATCAGTAAAATTAAGGATTTTTTGGTTAATCAACAGTATATGAAACCTAAAAAGAAAATCCTTCATTTGCAAAACTTTAAAAGGCTGAGCAAACTGTCTAGCAGCAAACACCCTGACAAGAAAATTTTACTTCATTTATCATTTTATACTTTAGAAAAAATAATTTAATTTATATAGATAATAACTAAAACAAAACTTACAAAATACTACTCCACTGTCAGCCAAGACAGGGTCACTTGGTAACAGCTAATGACCAGTTTATATTATTGGATATGTAACAACCACACATACATTGTATCAATACAAGTTCTGTACTGTTAGCCAGGCATAACTGGCAGGTCAGTATAACAAAAAATAAATATATCATATCATTGGGTCTAACCTACTTCTGCTGATTGTATTAGTGTATTATGTATTCACTGTAGTAAAAAAAAAAGCATTTTTTTTTAAATGGGGGTTACAAGGTTTGTCAAGCAAGACCTACATAGAGTAAACAAAATAACGTAGTCCTACTCAAAACAAACATTTGAAATGTATTCAGATATTGGAGGTTATGTAAATATGAGTTTTGAGACAAAGAATAGTTTAATTGTCACATTTCCTTTTCACTTAAAACCAGTAACAAGCCTATTTTCACAAATAAATCTATTAAAAATATTTCTATAAAAATTGAATTTTCTTTTCTACTAAATACTTGTATTTAGTAAAACTATGAATATGGGAAGACACTCCTGCTGTGCAAAAAGATATTGCAATTACTTACATATGCAAATATGTAGAACTTTTGTATCTTATACCAAGCTCATTGAAAGGGTTATATTTCATCTCCATACATCTGCAGACTTCTAAATGCTTTCCAAATGTTTAAATTTCAAATGCTAAACAATTTTACCCATATTAATAGGTGTATGAAGTAGCATTGTTGTAAATTTCATTAAAGCTCCAACACTGCCTTTCTGAAGTTTCGTTCCATATTAATACAATCCATATTGTGGGATTACAAATCACAGTAAAAGAAGCTTGACAACAAAAATAGATAAGAAAATCTGTTACCCCTCCTGCAACAGGCCATGTACAATACACAAGTTTGTCTACACACTCATCACTAAATATTTAAACCAATTTTTGATACATCATACGCACCTTCATAAAACTGGGAGACTGAATAAAGATTACAAATATTTTGTACATAAAAAATCAGATTTTTAAATCAAGTTTTTACTAAAGATTTTTGTCTGAAAATAATGTTTCATTACCAATCTCAGTGTAAAGTGAATGTGTTGTGATTAAAATAATCTGTTCCAAGAATCTCATATTTTTATAATCTTTAAAATCTTCTAAATACACTTAAAATGTGTTCAGTAAAACTTCATACTTTATGTGGAGCTATCACTTAACAAACATTACAAAAAGTTACAATATAAAGGGTCATTCCATGTCAAATTATCCAGAGGGCTGCAGGTGACCTCACAGAATGCCTTGAAAAAATTCACATGGGTTTATCTACCCATCTAATGACAAACTGCCAAAGATTAGATCAATATCTCTAATAGTTTCTGATTTACAGCCCCATAAAAATTTAATTATTTTTTTGGCTAACTTTGGTTGCTTAAAGCTACACTGACTGAATTAATCCCACAGAATTAAAAAATGGTCTCAAACCAAGTTTATCTCTCTCTTAGGATTTGCATAGTAAGGCAGTAAAAATCACCTGAAAATCCAAAATCGTAACAAAATATTGGTTTATGTAATAAGCCATAGCTTTAAGACTTAATATGATATAAAGCTGTTTTGTTCAAATATCCTATAACATATCAGTTGATAAATATATTCTTAAATCTAACACCTGAATTAAGTCTTTTGTCAAGTACACAACGTATGGTCAGAGGATACTTTAAAGAATAACTCAAAACATAGGTTGAACACAGATTTTTTTTATAGATCATATTCAAGATTTAAGAATCTACAGTAAAAATCTGAAAAGGCTGAATAACTGGTGACATGATCAAACTATGGCCCATGGTAGGGCTATTTTTAGCTAAATCATAAGTTACATGCAGCTATATTTAACACAGATCTAACAGAGTTGTAATTACAATTGCTGATTTATCAACTAATATGTTATAGGATATTTGAACAAAAATTCAGCTTTGTATCATATTAAATCTTAAAGCTATGGCTTATTACATAAACCAATATTTTTTTACAATTTTGGATTTTCAGGTGATTTTGCTGCCTTACTATGCAAATTTTAGGAGAGAAACTTGGTTTGAGACCATTTTTTTTTAATTCTGTGTAGCAAATTTCAGCCTTCTATCACCATTACTCTTGTAGCTTGAAGCAGCCAAAGTTACCCAAAAATGAACTAGCCAAAAAAATAAAAATTAAATTTTACAGAGCAGTAAATCAGAAAGTATTAGAGAAATTGATCTAAGCTTTGGCAATTTGTCATTATATGGGTAGATGAGCACATGCAAATTTTTTCAAGGCATTCTGAGGGGATCACCTGGAAAATTTTCTAAAATCTGGATTTGACAGGAAATGATCTTAAATTGTTTTTCTTCCTATTAGTTGCTGCTTATCACACAAAAATACAAATGTTTAGTCTTAGCAGCTCAAGTCTCATAACACTATTTAAATATACGTTTGATATTTTTGTATTATAATGACCTTCCAGTCATGCCTAGCTAACATCACATAAAACTGATGCACAACATGTGCTTATGTTACACATCTAGTAATATTAAACAGACCTTTAGCCTTCCATCTTGACCATGTAATATACAGTCACATTTCAATTATGTAATATACTAATATAGGTAATTAAACTTATTTTAATTAAAATATAGAACAAATAAATTGTAGCAAATGCTCCGATTTTAGCTGCAACCTTTGAACTCTGTTGTCAAGTCTTAAAATTTTGCATGTGGAGTTAATACAATTTTTTTTAGGTTTCTCGCACAGTTGAATAATCAAAATCTCCACCTGTCATTAACTCAGCTTACTTAAGTACCTAAGTTATTTCAGTAAATCAACAGCATTCTCTTAACATAAAAGATTAGTAGAATCTGCAAATGTAAGTAATTTAATTACCATTTCATCTCTTAAGTCACTGATGTAAATAAAGAACAATGGTCCCTAGACTGAATCTTGAAAATTCTTTTGATATTAATCCCGTTTAACTAAACTCCATTTATAACAACCCACTACTTCCTTCCAGCCAATCTTTCTAATTTGCTAACTTATATCCCATACATTGTTTTTTCAAGCCTTTTATGTGGGTCCTTAACAAGTACAAAATATTTTTCCCTCATTGAAACCTTGTTAATTATTCAATAAACTTTGTTAACTCTCTTGGCACTGAATAACATCTTTTAATGTTTGGCATGACGCTGAATATATACATTTGATACTTTAACTAATTACGGTATCAGTACTAAAAGCATGATATCTCAGCAATAACTCAACAAAAGTCCTTGAAATATTCATTGATTGTACCTAATACTATATATATGTTAAATTCAATACATAATAACAGGAATAAAGGAAAATCCCCTGCTACGCTGAGCCTTCAAGTCAGCTAACTATATTTAATTAAATTTTCCAAACATAATATAAAAATACCAGGTTAATAATTACTAGAACATTCCTGATAACGAGAAATCTGCTTGAAATAAATATGTATCTCAAAATGGCTGATACCGGCATTTACACTCAGTGATAAGCAGAGAATATTTCAATCTTCTTAGGTCATCTTTAGGTTAACAAAAGAGATTAATTAATGCTTAATTACTCATTCTCTAGTACCTGCCTTTTATTAAGTGATTTATAAAAAAAGTTATTCATATATACAAAGTATTACAAAAGGCAATGTCTAACTTTAGACAACAATTATTAATTTTGGTTAAAATTTTGATATACTTTTGTTACAAATACCCATATTAGTCCTAATTCATAACCGTGAAACTTCACGTTACATAAAAACGTATAACGTTTTAAGAGTATATTCATAATTTACAAGATAAAGACAGTAATAATACAAGATATGAAAAATTTAACTTTAAAGATTGGTATACGTGCAAAGTTACTTAATTTAGAACTCAGCGTCAACAATAATTCATAAAAAATACACCCAATTAAAATATCGTATACTTAAACAAAAATTATTGAGTTACTTAAGCCTAAAAACTTGGAAGAATAACGAAAAGATACAAGTTGACACCATTATTAGGCTTAACAAATTTGCTACCGGATAACAAAGCCAGTTACTAAATTCTAAATAAAATAGTAACAGTCCTAAAAATCTGTTGTTTTTTTCATTTGAAATAATAAATTAATTACCTCTGTTGCTTTTCCTCCTTTCTTTTTATTAGCCATTACTCTCTGAAATGTTTGCCTGTTAGTTTTTACAACCATGACGTTAGACGTAAAACTATCGATTTTCTTAAAATTTATCTCAGAATGGCCACCAGATACCTCTCACACCACGTGCGGCTTAATAAGAAAGACCTCATCTACCGCGCCAACAGAGTACAATGATTCGGCATTCCTGAAAACCCGAAGAAAGATAAAATACAATTTCATTTATATCAATATTTTCAAATAAATATCGACATGAACATTTAATTACTCACAATTATTCACAAATTAGAGTTTATGAAACACTTTAAATAATAATGAAACCATATTTTTCCGACATATTTTCACCTTTTACTTTCTTATAACCAATTCAACTATAACATGTGGTAATAACAATCTGAAAAACTTTATATGCAAAAACGACTCGTTTGGTTTCAGAAAATATTTTAAATAGAAGAGCGAACAACGTTTCGACCTGACGATGACCGAAGAAGGTTGAAACGTTGTTCGCTCTTCTATTTAAAATATTTTCTGAACCCAAAACGAGCCGTTTTTGCATATAAAGTTCTCAACAAGTGGGTTTCTCGACATCACTGAATCTGAAAAACTAATAATTGGAAAAGCAGATATGATAATTTGATAATTGTTTTGAATGCATCATATATCCAAAACTTATAAAAAGGTTAAAGTAATACTGTAAAAATGCATTACTTGAGGCTATCAATACAGAGTACTGACATATGCTTAAAGTATAGAAAGCTGATGCTGGTACATCACAACATTTAGCTTCCGTATGTATACATAATTTGACGAAACAAGTAATATGTTGTATTTTTATGTTGATATCAAGTTTTTCATTATTCTGTAACAAAACTATTTAAACAGGCAAAAAAGAGAAAAACCGACAAAAAACAGTGAAATGAACTTCTTGTATACAATGTTCCCTATAATGTTGGATTCGATGAGAAAGCAGTAAGTTTACGAGCTTCCAACGCTAAAATATGGGATTCAATTTCCCGCTGTTGACACAGCACATACATGTAATTCAATACGGCATTTCGGTAAAACCACGGCCCAATCTGTATTATTGAGCAATTTGAGTTAAAACTGGCTGAAAATGAAATAGAAACTGCTCATATTATGAATGTACTACCAAACGCAAATATCTAAAGTTTTTATAAAAACTTTGTTGAACATATTTAGATAGTGAGTTTCACACGATAATTCTGCTGTAAATGTTTGTTTCTTTTCTAATTTCGTGCAAAGCTACTCGAGGGCTACCTGCGCTAGCCGTCCCTAATTTTGCAATGCAAGACAAGAGGGAAGGCAGCTAGTCTTCACCACCCACCGTCAAACTCTTGGACTACCCTTTCACCAACGAGGCTCGGCATTGCCGAGCGCGTTAAGGCATGCGCTCGAAATCTGAGGGTCGCGGGTTCGCATCCGAGTCGCGCTAAACATGATCGCTTTCCCAGCCGTGGTGGCGTTATAATGTTACGATCAATCCCACTTTATAACGTCACATTATAACGCCCCCTCGGCTGAACGGACAAGCATGTTTATTGTGACCGGGATTCGAACGCGCGACCCTCGGAATACAAGTCTAGTGCCTTAACTCACCTGACCATGCTGTGCCTTGTCGTAAAAGACACTTGTTTTCTCGTCCTATTGTTCAACATAGACCACCTAGCGGTGAAGATATTTTCGAAAATATGTAGAAAAAGGGCGTCAAGTAAAATCGCACAACATTTTCTTTGGCAGGCTTGAAAGCGAGTCTTCTCTGTAGGACGGTAGAATAATCGTTTACATTTATATAGTACATCTTAATAGCAATAATTATTAGGTCAATATTTTATTGTAACTAGCAAAAAAAAATGTATTCAGCACCTCCCTGTAGGTCCAAATCGTAATAAATGTTTCTGCAGATAAAAGATAGTGGTTCATTTTTTATTACAATGCTTATTTTGTAGGATATTTTTAATATTTCAATTTAAATATGTTGTTCAGTGGAGAAAATTTTTAGCATCTCGCAATAATAATGGGACGTATTGAGCCTTCCAGATGTATTGTTTATAAACGTCAGAAAAGTGAGTTAGTTGGTCAGTGAACTAGGGAGAAAATTAAGCAAATATTATAAGAACTTAAGAACGTTATTCAATGTTTAAAAGTAGGTGATCTAATTTGCCTCGCTTATATAAAACCAAGTTCTTTGCCACAATCTCTCATTCATGACTTCTTGCTTATCATCTAATAAAAATTTCTCAAAACCGTAGACACAGCACTGTAAGCACGCCCAGAGTCTTTGATTTTTTCTGCTTTTCTGCAAATCTTTGACTGTTTGTCCAGAGTGCCAGATAAATGAGTTTTAACCATCTTTGCATGATCTCTAGTCTTTCCATAATCTCAGAGAGAATCATCAGTGCCAAACGGTTCTCCTATATCACCATTTGTTGCCCACTGTTACACCTGTTGGTGAAATAACTTCTATTTGTTAATATCATCCAACGATGCATTTTAAATCTGTTAATGGAATTTTTTATGCTTTGAACAAAATTGGCACTAAGTTTTCTGGTTCAAAATGGCGTGGGAGCCCTAAACAGACTATCCCATTTAGTGTCAGACTTGCCAGATGACATATTATTGTAATGATGCCCACTTGTTCACGCTTCTCAGTACAATACTGAAAATGGTCCTCAGGAGAAGAAAATGAACAGCCATTTTGGATACATCAGACATTGGTGGATCTTAATCCCGAGTTCTTGGTTGCAATGAAATGGAAGTCATGGACCTTTGACGCGTATACAAAAGCCTGATGTCATGAAGCTGATTTCTTCTGGGATAAACTTACTATTTTTGCAACCATTTTCATTTAGTGAGTGACTTCTCAGTTGACCATAACTAATTCAAGCCAGGGAAAGTGCTAATTTCCATAACAACAAAGTTTTTCTTTTTAATTTAACAGAAAAATAACATAAATTAAGGGCAATATAAACGTTAGCCAAAAGCAGAAAACTTAGTGATAAGATATTGTATGCTCATGGCACCAAAATTGGTCGAGCTTATTTAAAATTCATTCAGTTTGTGTGAAATATATATATACATTTAAATATTTGGAGAAATTAATAAAAAGTTTCGCAGCAATAAATCAACCAAGTATCATGGGATTTCGCTGGCAAAATTTAAAAAAAATAATGCTTAATTAAAGTGTTTTAACTTGGTCTCAAATGGTTTGATGGTGTTTTTGAAGTTGAATACAAAGCTACAGAACGAGCTATCAGTCTTTCTGATATATGAGTATAGGAACCTTATTGTAACTTTGTAGGTCCGCAAACATACCTGTGGGCTACTAGGTTTTATTTGTTTTTAATCAAGCACAAAGCCACATAATTGGCTACCTGTGCTATGCTTACCACGGATATCGAAACTTGATTCTTATCGCTCTAAGTCCGCAGAAATGTCGCTTTGCCATGAAACGTTTCATCTCAAAAGCAGGTGGCGTATGGACATTTTGTTTAACCAAAAACTTTATTCTGCAAATTATGTTTTCATCTTCACTGTATTTCCTCTTCTCAGTTTATTAAAGTGTATCAACAAGAATAAGGATAATTTCAATTTGGACATTTTTGAGGTTTTCCTCAAACATTGCACATTTATTGGAAAGCATGTCTTACGTGTGCTTTTTATTATTGTAAAGCAAGGTATCTTAATATTGTGTGTGAAACGAATATATCAAAGAGTTATTAACCCGAAAAATCATGAATGTGACTGTAGAGCTTCCTGTTAATTGTGTTTGTTTGTTTTCAGAATTTTGCGTAAGGCCACAAGAAGGCTGGCTATCTGTGACTATTTTTGAAAATGAAATTCCATCATTGCATCAAACTACAGGATCAAAGCGCCAAACAAGAGGGTTTCAGTTGTCACAAATTATGTATTTGTGTTTTTGCACCATAAGAATTAAAAATGCCTCAAGAAAGGTTTTTATATTTAGTTCAACTGTACTGCCCTAGATGGCGCGGACTTTATAATAAATTGGTAAACAAAGATTTTTAATTATGAGAATTATTTTCATGTGTCTTGCTGTTATTGTCTTTTTTATTTGATGATTTCATTATTCTTCCTAACTTATTTATCATATCGCTCTAGACTTAGATAATTACTATTTCTTAGCGGATAGTTACACCATGGGCTATCTGAGCTCCATCTACCGTGTGAAATCGAAGTCCGCAACCACTGTCACAGCAGTTTCTCTGTGGGTCTCTTTGCACTTGGAGCCCGCATGACATAGTTGGGTAAAGGCGTTCGACACGTATTCTGAGGGTCGTCGGTTCGAATCCTAGTCACATCAAACATGCTCGCCCTTTCAGCCGTGGGGGCATTATAAAGTCACAGTCAATTTCACTATTCGTTGGTAAAAGAGTGGCCTAAGAGTTAGGGGTCGGTGATGATGACTAGATACCTTCCCTCTAGCCTTACACTACTAAATTAGGAACGGATAGCGCAGATAGCCCTCGTGTAGTTCTGCTCAAAATTCAAAAACAGTTATGAAGGAAAATATAAGAATTGATCTTTACTTACGTATATGTATTTATAAACCAGCATATATAATATGTGTAAAAAAATTGAAATAAAAGCATAAACTTGATACAATTGAAAAAGTATATTAAATATTTCTCTTTTTGTTTGATGACAGTTGAAAATCCAGGAGAAACTAGCTCATTTCAAGACTTTTTCTAATTAATGTAAAAAAAATTGCTTGAAACCAAATAGTTGAAATGTAGCGCATCCTTCGATTATTGGATTTTCCACTACATTGTATTTTTGGTTTTGCTTTTCATTTGGGGTATGTGTTTGTGTGCATTTTTCGTGCAGCAAAGCCACATCGCGCTATCTGCTGTATCCACCGAGGGAATCGAGCTCCTGATAACAGCATTGTAAATCTGAAGACTTATTGCTGTCCTAACGGATGACTTTCCTTTGGTAAACCAAAACTATTAGTGTCACTAAACAAAGAAAAAAAAATCTAGGTTGGTCAAAAGTCCTACTTTCCGTGATTTGGGTATTAAAACTTACATAAATATTGAATGTTATAAAGTACAGATAAACCATGCTGGAAAGATGTTACATAACACACAGATTGCAAGTTTACTAAAAATGTTAATTCTGTACATTGGTTGTGCTTCTGAAGGTGTTTGTATTTATTTCATTTATTTACTATCATGGCTTTTCTGTCTTCTAAATTCCAAATACGAAGAATAGATCATTTCTAGAAGCAGATCCTTCAGGTAAAAACTGTCCAGTATCGTCATTTCTACTAATTTCTTCTGGACTAAATTCTTCAGACGTCCATGTTATGCATCGTTATGTACAAAAATGGTTTGTTTGTTTTGGAATTTCGCACAAAGCTACTCGAGAGCTATCTGTTCTAGCCGTCCCTAATTTAACAGTGTAAGACTAGAGGGAAGGCAGCTAGTCATCACCACCCACCGCCAACTCTTGGGCAACTCTTTTACCAACGAAAAGTGGGATTGACCGTCACATATAACGCCACCACGGCTGAAAGGGCGAGAAAGTTTTGCACAACTCGGGCCCGAACCCGCGACCCTCAGATTACGAAGCACACGCCTTAACGCGCTTGGCCATGGCGGGCACCACAAAAATGGAAAAGAGTAACGTGAGCAAACAAGTCTCCTAGACAACACAATATGTTTACGATACACATAATTGTGCTTGTTGTGTTTTTCACAGGTTATGCTGTTCTCACAAACTGTCAGATTGTGTGGACTGAAAGAACGAAATAAAACTATAAAGAGCTGTACAGACTGTGAACCCGCTAGCCTCTCATTGTAAATGCGAAGCTATTTTAATACTTAAATACTATGTATACGTTTCTTGCCCATTTCAAAACGTTCAAACGTGATATCTTATGGTACAACAGTATAATAAAAGTAACATCAGCTTTCAACTATGATATCGTATGAATATTAATTACCTTTACTATACCTTGTTTCATAGAAAAATATCATTTTGTTGTTGTATTTACCATGGCGTGCACGTGCAGAAAGCTATTATTCATAACTTGTGAAAAGAAGACGTGTCTGTGAAAAATTGTTCGACGTAAAAATTGGGTCACATATAGCTCATTCCAGAGACTATGAAATAAACAGCTTTTATTATTATATTGAGGAACAAAAGCTTTGTTCTACGGATAAGTTTGTTTGTTTTTGAATTACGTGCAAAGCTACACCAGGGATCTCTGCGTTAGCCGTCCCTAATGGGAACATGTTTGGTGTAACATGGATTCGAACCCACGGTTCTTAGATTACAAGTCAAGCGCGTTAACCACCTGGTCATGCCGGACCTGAGCACAAAGAAGAAAAACGTTGTAGTGCCTTCTTCCTGAAACATAGGAAAGTTTGTGTTAAGATTTTATTTCATATAATTGTTCCTTATTTTATCCTATATTATTGTATTGTATTTTATCTATTTTTCCAATGTAAATAAACAGCTACTTTTAATTTAATCGATTTCTTTAGTAAGTCTGTTGTATTGGTTCTTGTTCAACATGCGTGCCTTCTTGACAAATCTGAGGGTCGCGGGTTCGAATCTGAACTCCATCTACCGTGTGAAATCTACCCGTAAAGCAGCAGTTTCTCTGTGGGTCTCTTTGTACTTAGGGCCCGGCATGATCAAGTGGGTTAAGGCATTCGACTCATAATCTGAGGGTCGCGGGTTCGAATCCTCGTCACACCAAACATGCACGCCCTTCTAGTCGTGAGGACGTTATAACGTTACGGCCAGTCCCACTATTCGTTGATAAGAGAGTAGCCAAAAAGTTGGTGGTGATGATAAACTACCTTTTCTCTGGTCTTACACTGCTAAATTCGAGAGGGCCAGCGCAAATATTCCTCGTGTAGCTTTGCGAGAGGCCTGGCATGGCCAATCGCGTAAGGCGTGCGACTCGTAATCCGAGGGTCGCGGGTTCGCGCCCGCGTCGCGCTAAACATGCTCGCCCTCCCAGCTGTGGGGGTGTATAATGTGACGGTCAATCCCACTATTTGTTGGTAAAAGAGTAGCCCAAGAGTTGGCGGTGGGTGGTGATGACTAGCTGCTTTCCCTCTAGTCTTACACTGCTAAATTAGGGACGGCTAGCACAGATAGCTCTCAAGCAGCTTTGTGCGAAATTCCAAAAGAACAAAAACAAAAAACAAGCTTTGCGCGAAATTCAAATCATACCTTCTTAGAATAATTGCTTACGATAAACACAAAATCAACTTAAAATTTTATGACATCGAAATTATTCAGTTTCACATTGTGTGTTTATCTTTACTCATACACCTTTCTGTTTTTAATTTCCTTCTTCTGTGGTTTGACGTTTCGTATAACTAAAGTGCAATTAATTAATATACGTTGTTCTTTTTTCTTTAAAATATTAATAACATTTTTTATGTTCAATCTTCGGCTTCTTACTTCAGAAAAGGCATCAAACTGTTGAAATGGTTCAGAGAAAGATTATCAAAATGGTGCCTGGGATGGAAGGCATTTGAGGAGAGGGTAAATTCTTTTAGACTGTTTTCTCTTAATGAAAGAAAAGAGAGTGGGAAACCAATTGGGTGTTTAAGATCGTAAAGGGAACTGACAGTGTTCAACCATTATTCAAATTTAGCAGTGAGAACGGTAGGACTAGGGAACACAAGTATAAATCTTGGCAGGGTAGAAGTAATTTTCAGTTAAAACAATTTTATTGTTCTAACAGTACAGTTGGTCCTTGTAATGGGTTGACCCCAAATGTTCTACAGGCAGTAAATTTAAAACATTTTAAGAAAAGCTTGATAACTATATAGGTGATAAGAGTTAGCTTTCAGTTTTTAAAAGTTATTTAGTTTAGAGTTTAAAACAGCCGAGATGGACCCAAAGGTCCCATGTTGTCCTGAAACTTTATGCTATATTATCAGTATCAAGAGACAAAAGTGTTCAATACGATATTGTCTTATGCTGTTGTTTAGTGTTGAGAAAGATTGGACTGCTGAATAGGCAATGGATGTACAGAATACAGAAGAATGTAGAATTAGAATCAATATAACCTTGATAAAAGCTGAGTAACAATGGATGTACAGAATAATGAAGAATGTAGATTAGAGTCAATACAACCTTGATAAAAGCTGAGTAACAATAGATGTACAGCATAATGAAGAATGTAGATTAGAATCAATACAACCTTGATAAAAGCTGAGTAGGCAATGGATGTACAGAATAATGAAGAATGTAGATTAGAATCAATATAACCTTGATAAAAGCTGAGTAACAATGGATGTACAAAATAACGAAGAATGTACATCAGAGTCAATATAATTTTGATAAAAACTGAGTAACAATAGAAGTACAGAATACTGAAGAATACAGATCAGAGTCAATGTAACCTTAATACAAATTCAGTAACAATGGATGTACAGAATAATAAATAATGTAAATTAAAGTCAACAGAACCTTAGTAAAAAACTGACTAACAGTATAATTATAGAATACTCAAGAATGTGGATCCGAGTAACTATCACGAATACATTATTGTATACAATTGAATAAAAAATGAATAGCTGGAAGAATACATGTAATTTCTATTTGTTTAAATAAAACACGAAACATGTTTTGTTCTCGGGGTAAAACACAATAGATAAGAATATATCAGTACCAGTTAACACTGATGGTAATATTATGTTTGGTAAGATTTTAAAGATTGTTGTTGTTGTTTTGAATTAACCACAAAGCTAAACAATGGGCTATCTGTGCTCTGCCCACCACGGGTATCGAAACCCGGATTTTAGCGCGTAAGTCCGCAGACATACCGCTGAGCCACTGGTGGGCAAATTCAAAGATAAAGTTGCAATATCAGCTTCAAATTTTATTTCTCACTCTTCTATATCGACGGTTTCCTCGAGATCCGGCATGGCCAGGTGGGTTAAGGCGTTTGACTTGAAATCATAGGGTGATGGTTTCGAATCCCCGTCACACAAAACAGAGTTGGTGATGGGTGGTGATGACTAGCTGCCTTTCCTATAGTCTTACACTGCTAATTTAGGGACGGATAGCGCAGACAACCATCGTGTAGCTTTTCGCGGAATTCAAACAAATTTTTTCTTTAATTTGTTTGTATTTTTGTTAACAAGCATAATAATAAAAATATTATTAGTAGAAATAAAATAATACAATCTGATTTTAGCAAGAGTTTTTTTCTTCTTCTTTCCATTGTGTATAAAAATTTTACATGACAGAAAATATATTATTTTCAAAACTTGCGCAGCTGAATTATGTAAAACTCGTTATATGATCAAAACAACTTTTATTAAGTTTAAATTCGCAGACCTGTATTATCCCTTCACAAGTTGAATTTGGAGTCATCTATAAAGAACATTACCCATCATCCTTTGTTTCTTCTACTGTTTAAAATCTGATGCTTGTTTAAACTTTGTTGTTACCATTTCAATCAGTCAGTGATGGTTAAGGCTCTATGTATTGTTGAGAAGACGTTTTCTACTAATATGTATCTTATTGTGTTTCTGGTAATATTCACGCCTATACTTACACATAGATCATTGGAAATATCTACCATAATTTGTCTCTTGTCACGCGAGGACCAAACCTTCAGTTTCTTAACGCTTTTTAAGAGAGTGAGAATTTAAATATCGCTCTGAATAAAAAAATGAAGTTTTGAGCTTTTTTTCTCTCACTAGAAAATACTTTGAGTTTTGCATGTAGATATTTGTATCTACCATTCACCACATTACTGCTGAGAATAGTACCATGTCTATACATTTATAAGCATCGTGCTTGTGCGGCACTATGTAATTTGTTGGATAATAGTCAAATGGTAGGATGGCAGTAAACTCTGTGAGATAGCAACGTTATTTTTAAACTAACTTTATTTAAACATTATAATTACAACACCATCACACAAACCTTAACTTGAAAAATTTAGGTTTAATTACTCATGTTTTAGTTCTGTTCATTAAATATTTGTGACTTCTTTTCCTTCTGTGTCTGATGGGTAATGAGGAAGACTGGATACTTTTAATTGTTTCTGAGTGATTTTACATCATGTTTAGTGTTATGCAGAAGTATAACTTATATTTATTTGTTGTATATTGCACGAATTCAGTTATATATAGTATAGAACATAAAGTCGGTGTTTTCTCTTCCACTGTTTTTAAGATAAATTCACAATCGTTTTGTTAGAGTATCTATCATAAAACTCAATATTGTAAAGTTTTTGTTTTTATTTTACAACAGAACTTTGGCATGCAAATGTTAAAGACTGGTATAAGCAGGAATAGTAAAGCAGTCCAGTTTCTAAAATCTGTGTTTCTTGTGGATAATTGAAGATAAACCAACTGTCATTCATGTGATTTATGTGTCAGTGACTGCGAGTTTGAAAACTTCAAGGTGACTGTTAATAATAGAATTCTAATAGAATTGCCTAATAAAATAGCACAAGTCACAACTAGAAAACAAGTTCTTATCTTAATATTGGTTATTCAATTGTGTAAGATATCAGATTTATTTTTCAGTCAAATATTTATACAGTATGTAGAGCATAAAATAACATTATGTTATTTAAATTAAAAACTACATAATGTGAAAACATAAGATGCGATAATGTGATAATTGTAAAATATCACACTTGCAAAATGTCATTGAGAATTAATAAAACTCTGAAAACAACACTCTTGGAAAAAACCAACAACATCGAATAAACCATTAAACTAGTTTTTTTAGGAACTTCGTGATAATTTCTACTCTTTTACTTAAGATTTATTTATTTATACGAATTACAAATGTCCTATAATTATTTATATACTATACGCTACTGCAGGTTAAAATGCTGTTTTTATATTGTAACACTCAAATAATAAGGAAGTTTTCATAGTGAATTTAGTATAGTGTCATTGTTACTCCTTCTGAGACATCTTCAAGATTTATGGAGATTTGTAGCAGCTTATACCCTAAATGTTTATACCCACTTTTTCTGATCGTTATCCCAATCAAGGGTTACTACCTCTTTCCCAAAAAAAAGTACTACGTGATCTGTGAGAGTCAAATCTAAATAACCCATAGCTGCTGTAATTGGAAACGACTTGGTGGTCACATAAGCTTGAACTGTCCGAACAAGCTCTGTATACTTGAAGAGCGCACCTTGGAGATTATGAATGACACTAGTATTGGTAAAGTAGAGGCAATATTAAGATAAGAACTTGTTTTCTAGTTGTGACTTGTGCTATTTTATTAGGCAATTCTATTAGAATTCTATTATTAACAGTCACCTTGAAGTTTTCAAACTCGCAGTCACTGACACATAAATCACATGAATGACAGTTGGTTTATCTTCAATTATCCACAAGAAACACAGATTTTAGAAACTGGACTGCTTTACTATTCCTGCTTATACCAGTCTTTAACATTTGGAGATTATGAATGACACTAGTATTGGTAAAGTAGAGGCAAGAGTCAGTGGGAAACAAATCCACGACAGCAGTCACTGAGTCACTCATCTGACACTCAGATGGGAGCGTGGGGAAAGAAATGGGAAGGAACCCGTTTGTGAGATCTAAAACAGCTGTAAAGAGAAAAATAAAGTCAGTTTTTAAGTGTTTTATAAAATACGTACCTAAGTTTTTAAATACACAGTTAGAATAATCGTAAAGTTTATGTTGATTTTGTTATTTCGTGGTACACCTATCGACAATATTTGTTACTAATTTAATAATGTTTTTTTATCGTCATTATTCTGAGGTATTGTTATTGTTGTAGTTTTGAATTAAGCACAAAGCTACACAATGGGCTATCTGTGCTCTGCCCACCACGGGTATAGAAGTCCGGATTTTAGCGTTGTAAGTTCACAGAAATACCGCTGAGCCACTAGGGGGCATTATTCTGCGAGAACAGCTGTTTTTCTTCAAAATTTTAAAACACTTACTAAACATTTCTTTGGATAACAATAAATTATATTTGAGTAGTCGATAAACTATTTGCTGAACAACTTTTATTTTACAGCATGCTACAACTTTTACAGTGATGGTGAATATTATAAAAGTAGGTTTAGATCATTGGTTCTATTGTTTTCAAGTTCAGAAGTTTTAACGATAAAGAAGGTTTTAGTATTTAAATCAGCATTCGATTGAGAATCATATATCTACGTTGGGGAACTGATAAGAATTTACTTTTGAATTTGCACACACACACACACATATATATATATTTATATTTATTTTAATATACATATTTTTATTTTAATAATGATCTTTCTTTCAGTTAGATATGTATTTAGAAACTCATTTAACCTTATGCTAAACGTATATTTCGAAATTTCCATCTACTGACGAAGTTGGTAGAAGATTCTTGAGTGTAGGAATTCACAACGTACAATGTATGTGTACAAAATACCATTGTTGTTACCTTAGCTGAAATTTCAAGAAAAACATTTTCTCAAGCTTATAAAAAGTGACCAATGCAACGCGGAGAGACAGTATATATTGTTAGTTTGCTACAGAAGTATACTATAAAACTCGGAGGCTATAACTGTATTTTACACTTAACAGTCGGAAAAGTACAGACACTTGACCAGAAACGCTCATAAGTTTCAAATATTGCACACCATTTAACTTCAGTGAATTAATTTCAAACGCTAGTATTTCTACGAAGACGTTGCATAACTTCAGTGGAAAAAACTCACGTGTGAAAGGATAATGAGCTACTCGTTAATTATACTGTACTGATTTCAACTCGGAAATAATTCACTCATCGTGAACCGTCGATAAAATATTCGGTTTCAGACCAGATAGAAGACTTGATGTTGTTTATAAATTTAGAAAACGTTTATATATAAATCAGTATTTGTTTGTTTAGAATTAAGTCCGAGCTACACAATGGGCTATCTGTGCTTTGTCTTCCACGGGTGTTGAAACCCAGTATCTTGTGGTGCGAGTACGCTGATTTATCGCTGTGCTATTGGGGGGTAGAATTATTTCTAAAAATTACTTGTGCTAACCGTTACTATAAAATGTGTTATTGTTTGCATATTAAAATGTATTTTTATTAAGAGAAACCTTTATGCACCAGTACTATTGTCAAATTTCATAAATTTGATTCCTATCAACATTTAATTAATTGCTAAATCAAAATTACAACTTAACTCATTTGAGTCTGTCTGAAATTTTATTACATAGAATAAAATCGGACAATCGTCTGGAATAAATTATAATACATATTGTAATAACAAAAGAGGGCTTATAATTAGTCTCCTAGCGACAGACTTCGAAAGAGGCTCGTGTTCTTACATCAGAGGGTCATGGATTATAAACATACGAAGGAGTGCTCCATGCAAAATTCTTTGATGGTCAGACAGCAGCTGAGACGTTGAATGACCTCGTGTGTATAGGTCATGGGAATGAGCCATGTGTCAATAACGGTAACTGTTCTCAGTACCTTACGATAGCAACAATGATCGTGTACATTGAAAATCAAATTAGTCCTTGTAAAATATACGTTAATCATATGCAAATTAATGCACATAAATATTTATTAATTCATATGCTTTCTTATTTATGATTTTGACTTAAACCGTACTGGAGAGTTTGTGTCGAACATTTGTTATACACATTACAAGTACACTGATTCAAGTTGTCAGGGGGTACTGGTGTATTTCTTAAGAATAAATTATTGCAAAGTTATTGTAAGTTAGGTTTATTTTTGGAGTAAGGAGAGACAAGAACTGAACATGTTAATTTGGAAATGGTCAATATACCGTGGGGATAATTGCTGTCAACAGCCACTATGTGTCATGTCACTTCTGAAATGGAATAACCTTAGCACAATAGTAGAATATTACAGTCTATGTCTGCTTTGAAAAGTAGAAGTACAGAATAAATTTTGGTTTAATCTCATTGGCTCACCTATGTTGTATATTTTGGTACTAAATGTGCATGGAGAGCACAATTTGTGACGTAGCTACTTCGTATCATGTGATTTTCCAAAGCAATCGTAATACGTTTTACAGGGGATTGAGCGTCATTAAAATTTAAATATTTTATAGACTGAACAAGAAACTAAAACAGAGTTTGATATGCTACAGGGACGTTCATCTATCACTTAGGACACTTTGTTGCTCTGTGCATAGCTGGCTGATTAAGTCGAAAATAATGTTCATTCTACTCTGCTTGCCTGTAGTGAGTCAGCTCAACACGAAACTATTAAGTATTTTTCTGTAGTTTATAAAATTATCAACGTTATCTTATTTTGACAGCCACACTGTATTACAAAGTGTTTCTTTTAGGTAATTTTAATCCATGTTGATGAAGTGGTTCATTACGAGTCCGAAGTTTGTTCGTTCTGTGTTGTAGCGCAATGAATAGTTTGTTATAGCCAATGCTTTTATTAACTAATTTAATTAGCTCACTAGTACCACACCACCAGGCTTTCACTGATATATATTATTCTTTCAGTTATTTCTAGAAATATGCTTTCATTAATCAATTACTCTCAGTTTAGGGTAAAGATCATTTTGTTTATCTCCTCGAAATTATATTCCAGTGATAGATTGCTCTTACAATAAAATGAAGCCATCCTTCGATGTTAGTTTATCCTTAGAATAAGGATATAATAATTTATTTGGTATCACAGAGCCATGATCCTATACAGGTAACGTTTGGAGGTAGGATGTAATTAAATAGAACCATGCTTCTGTCATAAACATAGTTAGAGGTGTTATAATATAAAACGTAATAAAATACTCCCGAAATTCATGGTGTATTTATTTTTCAACTGTCACAAATCTATATTCTCAACGTCGATTACACTTTCTATTTAGCATGTAATCAGTTTGTTTTGTACAATGGACCCATGTTACAAAATTGATAAACATGTGATAACTCTTTAACGAAAGTAAAATTTTGAAACTGCAAATACAAAGAAACGAATTCTACTCTCTTATGTTTGAATTAATAAAACAAGGGAAGAGAGGACGACTTGAGTTATTTTTAAGTTTTTTTTTTGAAAAATGTAATGAAAAAGTGTATTTTGTCAGAAAAGTGGGTGGTTGTTTTCTCATAGCGAAGCCACATCAGACCATCTGTTGTGTACCCCGAGGGGAATCGAACCTCTAATTTTAGTGTTATAAATCCGAAGACTTACCGCTGTCCTAGCAGAGTACTTAGGCAGAAAAAAATTAACTTTAGACGTGGCACGGCCAGGTAGGTTTAGGCGCTCGACTCGTAATTTGAGGGTGGCGGGTTTGCATCCCTTTCGCACCAAACATACTCGTCCTTTCAGCCCTGGGGGCATTATAATGAAACGATGAATATCACTATTTGTTGGTAAAAGAGTAGCTAAAGAATTGGTGGTGGGCGGTGTTAACTAGCTGCCTTCCCTCTAGTCTTACATCACTAAATTAGGAACGGTTAGCGGAGATAGTCCTCGTGTAACTTTGCGCGAAATTAAAAAAACAAAAACAAACATTTATGACTTACATTTTTCTATTTCAATAACAATATGCATAAATCTTACTTTTTGTTATGGGACCCTGAGACGTTTCACAGAAAAACTTGTAGTTGTTAGAACAAGAAAGATCTTCCAAATTCATACTTCTTGTTCCCAGAATAGGATCTTTATATCCTGCGGCTGCGCAGTCCTTTTGAAGTCCATTGTCTGGTTTATTTAGAGCCCATATTGTGTTGTCAGTCACCGGAGTTCCGTCTTCAAAGTACCACACATTGTTGGTATTTGTATCTCTAACTCCAACCCAATAGTATTCGTTAAATGATGTTTTGGACCAGAGTGCAGTTAACAATGTTATGGTTCTGATGGCTGCTAACATCCCGCCCTCCCCCACGCAATGTTGTCGAGCGTCTTCGTATGTTTTTGGAACATCCGAAAATAACTTGTAACATCTTCCTTCTAATTTCGAATAACCATCAGGGCAAACTAAAGAGAGAAATCTAAAAATGTCTATGATTAATGACAAAAAATTGAATAACGTTATTTTGAATTATTAAAAAGGGAATTTATGGGTTTTTGTGCACCAAATCACGCTCAACTTTATCTATTTTTCTTTATAAATCTTTGAAAACAAGGAAAAGCTGTTAAAGACTTTTCTATAGAACTAAATCAGGTGAAATCACATGTTCTCCTAATTTTTAACGCGGTAAAAATATTCAATGCTCATATAATAAATCATTATAAGTTTCGTACAGACCAATTTTTTAGGTGCAGTAGATATTGCAAGATATTAAAAAAATAAAGTCTTCATTTAAAAAATGTCTTTAATGCCATAAACTGATAGAAAATCAAACATTTTTTTTCACGTAACATTTTTATACCATGATTGTCAATATACTGGTAATAAATAATCAGAAACGATTCTTTTATGGTGGATAATACCGCACGTTTCAACAGAACATTCGTCTGTATTTTTCATTGTGCTCATAAACTGTTCTCCAGGTATTGTTGTTATATTACCATAATGTGCTTTGCTACTCAAGTGTAATTTAGTGCTTGATAACAAAACAAAAAAAGAACCACAAGTTGGAGTAAAAAGTCGGGAATTTTGAGTTATCAAACAGATCAAACCAATGAGTTGATGCAAGAAAACTAGCAGTTGAAGTTGTTTGATAACATAAGTATTATAACTGATGAACAGTGTTTTAAGTACTGTAACAACGAAATAGAAACAGAAACAAAATACTATAAGCAGAGTAAACATTTATTTTACATATCCGAGAAGTAGCAAGAAGTAATATTGGAAACTAGTGTATTATACAAGATACCAACAGAAATATGTTGTGTTTTTCTTTACTTGTGAGTTTTTCAGATGTGGTGACAATAGTTTCAGGGGATACTCGATGGATATGTAAGTATTCAGGGCTGGATCTCAGGTTT
Source organism: Carcinoscorpius rotundicauda (assembly GCA_011833715.1). NCBI lineage: Eukaryota > Metazoa > Arthropoda > Merostomata > Xiphosura > Limulidae > Carcinoscorpius > Carcinoscorpius rotundicauda. The sequence goes on from CM022394.1 coordinate 118,956,795, forward strand.
TATTACATATAGGAAACAATATCTATGGAGCATTATTGTCCCTTCATTGTTATGTTGTGTAAAATATAGGTTGTTTTTTTTTTAGAAAGGCTTGTACAAAAATATTTCACGTGTTTGCGACCAAATATAAAAAAAAACCTATTTTTAGTTATACAGTGTTAATTTTCAAACTTCTCAGGCATTTTAGTTAAAAGTGAACAATAATAGTTTGGTAGCCAAGTCCATCATTAACTCATTATTTGTTGTTATTTTTTCAAACTTTTTACGTGTTTTAATTAAAGCAAACAACAATAATTTCTGTATATAAAGGTAAAATGTTTTCTTACTGTCGTATATGAAGATTGATTTCAAGCCATTCTCATACACACGAAGAGAAAGGATGTTATTTAAAGGATTTATCACACCTTGAAAAAAATCTGAAATTTTTGCACCCGTTGGAATGAGGCCAAAAAAATTCGGTCCTGTGTACTGCTTGAGATAAAGGCCACTGAAAAGAAAATACGACGTGACGCCCCCTATGTTAAGAACACCCCCAGCATCGATATCTGTGTCCAACATTTGTCCTGTTTTAACGACTATTGGAGCAAGTGTTGAAAACTGCTGAGCCAACGCTGGCGTCGTAACTGTTGTCGGCTGGTTAACTGATATTGATTCTGGTACCTGGTTATAAAAAAACATACTTTGCATCAACTTGAAGTTAATAGAACTGTAATTAAAATTGAACAACTTTATTTTAAAAGTAAGTTAGTATTTTCTCCAGCTATTGTCTCGGACCAATCAGCAGAGTTCATGAGCCCAAACTAACCTTTGTTTGTTTGTTTTCAATTTTGCGCAAAGCTACAAGAGGGTTATCTCTGCTAGCCATCCTTAATTTTGCAGTGTAAGACAACAGGAAAAGTAACTTAGTCATCACGACCTACTGCCAACTCTTGGGCGATTCGTTTACCAACGAATAGTGGGATTGAGCGTCACATTATAACGCCCTCACGGCTGAAAGGGCGAGCATGTTTGGTGTGACGGGGATTTGAACCTGTGACCCTTAGATTACGAGTCGAGTACCTTAACCACCTGGCCATGTTGGGCCTAAACTGACCTTTATAGTTTCTATAACATAACTTCTAAAATATTTTGTGTATCTTCAGAAAATTCTACAAGCTTTTTTTGACCATTAAGAGTCTTGTAAAATCCTCCTCAATAAAACCCCACAGAATTCGTAATGATATATTAACATTACAGTACGAAATCTGCTAAATATATTTCAAACGTTTAGTAAAACTTTATGTATTTTTTGCTATTTTCCATCCTAACTCTAAACAGGATCGTGAAATTTGACCAACCTTGTAACTATCATAAAAATACGAAATAAATCAAAATTATCACCCTTTTTTCTTTTCAGAATGATTTCAAAATGAAATAATTGAAACTACATTTGTTTATCAAAAATAGCTATAAACTAGTCACAATATACGTCTGTTTGTATTGAAACTGTGTTGTTTTATTGACCTTTGAAGGCCCGGCATGGCCAAGCGCGTAAAACGCGCGACTCGTAATCTGAGGGTCGCGGGTTCGCGCCAAAGATGCTCGCCCTCCCAGCCATGGGGGCGTTATAATGTGACGATCAATCCCACTTTTCGTTGGTAAAAGAGTAGCCCAAGAGTTGGCGGTGGGTGGTGATGACTAGCTGCCTTCCCTCTAGTCTTATACTGCTAAATTAGGGACGGCTAGCACAGATAGCCCTCAAGTAGCTTTGTGCGAAATTCGAAAACAAACAAACTGACCTTTGAACTGTGTCAAAATAATATTCCCGTCATTCAAGCTGTAAATCACTTGGCGAACGTTAGATCACTAAGGAAATCACACAAACTAAATTCACTCATCGAATCTTTAAACAAGAAATTTAATTTGAGAAATTTGAGGAAAGTTAACAATTTTATCAGCACACAATGTTAAAGGTTTGTTTGTTTGTTTTACTCTTTTACCAATGAAAAGTGGGATTGACAGTCAGATTATAACGCTCCCACGGCTGAGAGGGCAACGTTAAAGCTTCTGTAAGGATAAATATAGAATTAAAACACAAGCCAATTTAACTAATAAACTAATAGAAGGTGTTAAAGTAGTATTTTAGATTCATAGGGGTCTTCTAATTATGTACACCACCTTTATGGCTAAGAAGCAAATAAACTGAATAAAAGCTTTTTATGGTTAACAGTTGTCTTTTATTCTATACAGAGGGAGTTATATTAATATGTTTAGTCAAATAGCTGATTTGAAACTGGATGTCTTTGCTGATCATAAAATATTCTCAAAAAAGAATTTCTCAGGTCCTCACGTTTGAATTTTATTTTAAAACATATATGATCAAATTATAGCAAAATAAGGTAGAGTGGTGAGCCATAGTTACACGTATACAAGTTGCTATAAAATTAAGCTACAACCATCATTTGTTTCTAAAGTTTCTTCTCTCGTGAAATCAGTTTGGCGACTATAAACGTTCCATACTCAAAATACTAAATAATCTACTAATATAAAATGGAAAAGACTTTCTTACCTCATAGTATCGAACATTCGGAATGTTTACAGCGTTCTCAGGGGTAAGTTTTGTAGCAGTGATTCGACATTTTCTCTCAGTGGGTTTCAGTTTTTGAACATCAAATCCTTGACAGTTGTTCTCGGTACTGTTCATGCAAACTACAACGCATTGTGAGAGAGACTCCACTGTTAAGGCTTGAAGAACATGGTCATCTGGTAATCCATAGTCTGAAGGAATGTCTGTTTGTCGGATTAATTTTACTGAATTTATTATGCTTCCTTGAATCTCCATGGGGAAAGTACCGAGTTTTAAGAATAGAACCAGATGTAGAACATTGTGGCTTAAAGACAACATAGTACCTTGTCCAACAGGTTGATCCACGTAAGTTATCTTTCTTTCAAAATAGGGTTTTCTCGAAGTCTAGTAAAAGTTAAAGGCATTAACCAACTTTTATTAGAGTTTCCAATATTAAAGAGCTTTTTCGTGAGAAATGTTTGTTGATTGCGTGCCTTGTATCTCTACGAATTAAATGTTTTGTCCAGCAAGATTATAAAGTATAGCACGTGATCTAATGATGTATACAACAGAACAAGGCTTTGGAAGATGAAAGGCTGGAACACTTTGTTAATATCGAATCACACATGTCGATTCACTTTTCGGCGCAGAAAGGGCGTTGCATAAAGTTTAGCCTGATGAAGTGAAGACTTGAGGCTATAATGTTTACCTAGTTGTCTGGAAAAACTAAATAAAAAATAAAACGATCACTGCAATTTAGGGTTGTAGGTCTGTTGGCAAACACCAATGTTTTGTTAATGCAATCTGAGGGTTGTGTTGCTGGCCAGCTGTCTTTCCCTTCGTTTGATCATTTCAAAACAATGTGTTGTTTTGCCTGAATATTCCGAAATGAACAATCACTTCGAAACGATCTATTTTCAATGTAGACACAGCCTGAAAACCTCAGTTACCTGAATATATTAAAAATGAATTTATTCCATTTGTTTAATTACGGGAAAAACAAACAAACCTAGATATATTCTATTTTTAGTAGGAATTGTATAACAATGAAAACTTTTCTTTAACTTTTTATGTATACATTGTTTTTCCTCACTATAATATTAAATTATTTTATTTTTCGCTGATTAACCTTTTAAGATTAAAAACATTATGTTGAAACGAATATGCAACACAATAAATCTGGTGATATCCACATCCGATATACAGTCGAAGTAGAATAGCCTGTATCAGAGTTATAGTTAACATTGTTTGACTTTACTTAAGTATTTTGATGCTGCTAAAAACTGATCGCAGGTTAAAAGTGCATGTAGCATTTTTTTTCTTATGCAAATATTTATATCTCAGATCTTAAAAATGTGTTTAGTTTGGCAGTCTAAAATTCCCAAGAAGGGTCTATATCTTGTACTTAATAGTATTAAAAATCAAAAGAATATGGATCAACTGGAGGTATCCAGACCATCCAGAATTAGAGCTGCAGCAAATCGAGCCCCAAATAAAGAAAAGCAAATTCCAGCGTCTCGTAAGAGACGAGAATTAAAGTAGATGTGATAACATTTTGATGGAGACTTTTGTAAAGAAAACTGTCCCTGCTGATCTAATGCCAAGATAAGAAACGTCAGACCAAGTAGAATGGGGGTTGTGACATGAAATATAACAACGTTGTGAGACTACAAATTTATTTAAATACAACATATTAGATCTCTATATAAATTGACTGACTGACAGTTATTACAGTGAATGTATCCGTTTGTACATTATTGATTATCATTAAGATTGCTTTAAAAAACTTGATTTTAAAACCACATGTATGAGTGAATTTTATTTCATTAACATGTCGTGTTTGTTAAGAAGGTTATTTCGTAGTCGGATGAAATTATTGTGCTTTTATTCATAAATCACTTTCACTCTTTCATTGGAGTTGATAACAGCAGTTATAGTTTCAAAATAATTCAGTTGACTGAGTGGAACTATACGACAGAAAATCCGTTTTCAGAATGTCAGTAACACTTTCTAAAAAATCATTCCTAAGTTTGAAACATTTAGAAATGCCAACTTTATTTATGAATCAAGGACTGTTGTCTAAATATTTGTAACAACTTCCGAATGAAAGTACAGAGAAGTAGTTTGTTTGGAATTTCGAGAAAGAACAATCAACAAACCAAACTTCTGTTCTCACCTATTTGTCATGAATAAAATTCATGTTGTAATCGTATAAAAATAATCGTATGTCATTTGCAACACACATTTATATGATAACCTTGAAAATAAATGTGGTTAACTAAATATTTTCACAAAAGTATTCAATAATAACCTATGTTATAATATAAATATTGTGTCTTATTTTTGTCGAAATTATTCAGTGTAGGTTAGCTTTTTGAAAACTGTGTCACTGTTTACTTATATTGTGTGACTTCACGTGCACCGTAAACTCTGATAGCCAAAGTGTGGACACTATCATTGACTGATAGGTAATTTTTAGAACATGAGTTATACAACCATAAAAAAAAATATTGTTGGGTATTTCGCTTTTTTTTAAGGCTAAAAGTAAAAACACGTGTTATGAATCATGGTTCATGTTAACAATTAAGAAATACATGACTTTTCTATGGAAAAAAACGAATAGTACTTAATTTACACGTGTTCGAAGAACTCGACTTGATATGAAGGAAGGCGTTCTAATGTGATGCAAGTGTACGTGTGATACAGTGTTTAATGTGTCACTGAGAAATTAAACTGTAACAGATGAATATCTTAGTTTCACAAAACAGGACTTTAGTTTCTAACCATCGTGTACAGACCTTCAGGACTTCTTTTTTTAATCCTCGAGAGAGAGATGTTTTTAAAGTTAAAGACTGGACTATTCAAAAATGGTATAGCAATTTTCAAGACCCCCGCTAGTACAGCGGTAAGTCTCCTATTTACAACGCAAAATCAGGGGTTCGATTTCTCTCGGTGGGCTCAGCAGATAGCCCGACGTGGCTTTGCTATAAGAAAACAAAGCAATTTCTAATGGCTAGCTAAGGTAACTGTGGTCTATAGATTCTGATTAAAAAGTTAACACATAGGACCACGTGTAAAAGTCATAATAGTTTTCGGTTTCCAAAAAAGACCCAAAAGTGCATTCGAATACTTCACTATTATTTTACAAGTATGATGACGTTAGATTACAGGTATTTTAGGGTCAAGTAAAATAAAGCGGTGATTCCATATATAAAAAAAATCTGATACCGAAATAAAGTTATGAATTTGTGAAATAAAAGGCAAACTTTAAATTACTCTTACACAAAAGAAGTATTAATATTCTTGTAGTAATATCGCTGTTTTGTAATTATTTAAAAATGGAGCGAATAATGACATTGATGTCATTCAAAATATCACCAGATAGAAAGAATTCATGGAACATTTAGGGATTACTAAAACTTGTCGTGACAAGCTCAGTCATTTCAAAACAGCTGTAATAGCTTCAAACGTTCACATCAAGAGAACATGACACACGAATATGATTGTGTATATAGCGTGAGGTAAAGGGGGGAAATTATGCTTAGAAACATGAAATATAGACAATTTAGAACAAGTGCTCAGACGTTTGCGTGTTTATCTTTGTAAATATAATAGCACTGTTTGTTGAATGTCCATGTAGCTACTTATATGTAAAAAACATAATAGTACTGTTGCTTGTTTGTCCATGTAACTATTTACCTATATAAACATAATAGCGCTCTTTGTTATATGTCCCTGTTGCTACTTAACTGTACAAACATAATAGTACTGTTTGTTCTAAGTCCATTTAACTACTTACCTGTCAAAACACAATAGTACTGTTTGTTATATGTCCACGTGACTACTTATCTGTATAAACATAATAGTACTGTCTCTTGTATATCCACTTAACAACTTATCTATATAATCATAATAGTACTTTTTGTTGTATGTCCATGTAACTACTTATCTATTGAAAAATAATAGTACTGTTTGATGTATGTCCATATACCTACCTATCTGTACAAGCAAAATAATACGGTTTGTTTTTTCTCCATGTGACTACTTATCTATATAAACATAATAATACTGTTGTTATTTGTCCATGTAACTAGGCATCTATATGAGTATAATAGCACAATTTGAATATCTCCATATGACTACTTATCTGTATAAATATAATAGTACTGTTTGTTATATGCACATATAATTACAGTACTTATCTGTAGAAACACAACGGTAGTTTGTTGTATGTCAGTCAGTGTTTCTACTTATCTGTAGAAACGCAATAGCACTGTTTTTTATATATCCTAGTGACTATTTATCTGTATAAACATACAGTACTGTTTGTTATATGTCCATGTAACTACAGTACTTATCTGTAGAAACACAATAGTGCTGTTTTTTTTATATATCCTTGTGACTATTTATCTGTATAAACATATAGTACTGTTTGTTGTTTGTGCACGTAACTACTTATCTATATAAACATAACCTTATTGTTTATTATATGCCCATGTGAATACTTATCTATGTAAGTGTAACAGTACTTTGTTTTTATGTGTCAATGTAGCAACTTATCTGAACAAACTTAACAGTAGTGTTTTTTGTATGTCCACGTAATTACTTTTCTGCATGAAGATAATAGTAGTTTTTGTTGTGTTTCCATGTAACTAGTTCATGGGATGTGGACGGTTCTTTACCAAAATTGTTTGTAGTCTAATTAGGTCCATGCCGGGTTTTATAAACATTTTCAACTTTGCGGTTTTTATGGGTATTTTGACGTTTTTAACTACTGTTTTGTTGCCTTACACAATGGTGTGTTAGATCTACACTAATATACATGCAAAGTTATGATATCACGTATTCTGTTTTACATTTATTATGGACACTGTGTTACAATTAAACTTAAGGAACTAACATTTAATGCACAAAGACATATTTTAATCAGTGATATACCAGCAAAACTTACGTCCAGGTTTCGGATAGTTCGGGGATTAAGTGATATACTAACATGACTTCCGTCCAGGGTACGGATAGTTAGGCTAGTAAGTAACACACTAACCTGACTTCCGTCCAGGGTACGGGCAATTAGACTAGTAAGTAACACACTAACCTGACTTCCGTCTAGGGTACGGGCAATTAGACTAGTAAGTAACACACTAACGTGACTTCCGTCCAGGGTACGGGCAATTAGACTAGTAAGTAATACACTAACATAACTTCCGTCCAGGGTACGGATAACTAGACTTGTAAGTGATATAATAAATGTGAAATATGTTGTGGGATGTTTTTTCTTTTGTTTTTATTTTTAATATTTAAAAATAGAACAAAGAAATTCAGAAACAAAAACATGTATCATAAATTTTTTATGAAGCTTCTAATAAATAAAAAATACATGAAAATGTATTTATAGTCTCCCAACCAAGTGGTACAACGTTATTTCTATGGACCTTTAACTCCTGAAACCACGTTTCCATAGTGTGGTGGGCACTGCACAATTGTTTGTTTGTTTGTTTTGGAATTTCGCACAAAGCTACTCGAGGGCTATCTGTGCTAGCCGTCCCTAATTTAGCAGTGCAAGACTAGAGGGAAGGCAGCTAGTCATCACCACCCACCGCCAACTCTTGGGCTACTCTTTTACCAACGAAAAGTGGGATTGACCGTCACATTATAACGCCCCCACGGCTGGGAGGGCGAGCATGTTTGGCGCGACTCGGGTGCGAACCCGCGACCCTCAAATTACGAAGCGCACGCCTTAACGCGCTAGGGCGTGCCAGGCCTGCCACTGCACAAATCACCCTCTGTGTAGCTATATGCTTGACAACGAACAAACAAAACATTTATGGTCGACGAAAAGCTGACAACATAATTCTCTCAGAACTTTATTATGAACGTTCAGCTTATGAGTTTTCAAACTCGCAGTCACTGACACATAAATCACATGAACGACAGTTGTTTTATCATGGATTATCCACAAGAAAAGCAGGTTTTAGGAACTGGACTGCTTTACTGTTGCTGATTATACCAACCATTAAGATTTGCATGCCAAAACGTTAAAATATTGAGTTTTACCATAGATACTCTAACAAAACGATTGTGAATTTATCTTTAAAAAAAGAGGAAGAGAAAACACCGACTTTATGTTCTGTACTGTATATAACTGAATTTTTACAATATACAACAAATAATATTAGTTATATTCCTGCATAACCCTAAACATGATGTGAAATCACTCAGAAACAATTAAAAGTATCCAGTCTTTCTCATTACCCATCAGACACAGAAGGAAAAGAAGTCACGAATATTTAATGAACAGGACTAAAACATAAGTAATTAAACCTACATTGTTCTAGTTAAGGTTTGTGGGATGTTGTTGTAATTATAATGTTTAAATAAAGTTAGTTTTATAATAACGTTGCTATCTCACAGAGTTTACTACCATCCTACCATTTGACTATTATCCAACAAATTACATAGTGCCGTACAAGCATGATGCTTATAAATGTATAGACGTGGTACTATTCTCAGCAGTAATGTGGTGAATGGTAAATACAAATATCATATTAAACATGCAAAACTCAAAGTATTTTCTAGTGAGAGAAAAAAAACCTCAAAACTTCATTTTTTATTCAGAGTGATATTTAAATTCTCTCTCTCTTAAAAAGTGTTAAGAAACTGAAGGTTTTGTCCTCGTGTGATAAGAGACAAATTATGATAGATATTTCCAATGATCCATGTGTAAGTACAGGCGTGAATATTACCAGAAAAACAATAAGATACATATTAGTAGAAAACGTCTTCTCAACCATCACTGACTGATTGAAATGGTAACCACAAAGTTTAAACAAGCGTCAGATTTTAAACAGTAAAAGAAACAAAGGATGATGGGTAATGCTCTTTATAGATGACTTCAAATTCAACTTGTGAAGGGATAATACAGATCTGCGAATTTAAACTTAATAAAAGTTGTTTTGATCATATAACGAGTTTTACATAATTTAGCTGCGCAAGTTTTGAAATAATATTGATTTTTTTCTATCGTGTAAAAATTTTATACACAATGGAAAGAAGAAAAAAACTCTCACTTAAATCAAATTGTATTATTTTATTAACTCTAAGAGTATTTTTATCGTTACGATTGTTTAAAAAAATACAAACAAATTGAAGAAAAGAAAAAATATGCTTGGTTTGAATTCCGCGAAAAGCTACACGAGGGCTATCTGCACTAGTTGTCCCTAAGTTAGCAGTGTAAGACTATAGGAAAGGCAGATAGTCATCACCACCCACCGCCAAATGTTGGGCTACTCTTTTATCGATGAATAGTGGTATTGATCGTAACATTATAACGCCCTCACGGCTGAAATGGCGAGCATGTTTGGTGTGACGAGAATACGAGCCCACGACCCTCTGATTACGAGTCCCGTGCCTTAACCACCTGGTCATGCCGGACCTGATGCTCTTTGCAGACGACTCCAAATTCAACTTGTGCGACAATTATCAACTGTAGTTGTTTAATATAATTTGCTGATTTAGTGTACAAGAATAATAACATGTAGAAATTTCAAGACAATAAAACCATCGCAGACCTGTGTATCCAAGTGTGGTTGTTCGACAACAGAAGCAAATGGTTAGACCATTGAGTATGATGGGAATTGATTAAAATGCGGGCTGCGTATCAACCAGTGATGTTAAAAAGATAATATTACCATCAATGTTAACTGATACTGATGCATTCTTATCCACCATGTTTTCCCCGAAGAACAAGATATATTTTGTTCTTTAAAACAAAAATAACATTCCAGTGTATTGTTGACATTATTAAATTGTTTTCTTTGCTTATATAATAACTTATTGTGTTCGTTACTTTTACCAACCTGAGCGTTTCTTTACAAGACTAAACAACAGTATAAATTAGTATAAGTTGGAATACTATTGCCTCTTGGTATTCCTTGCACGCCTTAACATTCCTATTTGTACATAAAGAAAAACACTCGGCAAAGCGAAGTGGTTAAGGCGCTAGACTCGTAATCCGAAGGCTGCATGTTTGAATCACCGTCTCATCGAACATGCTCGTTCTTTCAGCCATGAAAGCGTTATAATGTTACGGTCAATCCCACCATTCGTTGGTAAAAGAGTAGCTCAACATTTGGCGATGGGTGGTGATGACTAGCTACCTTCCTCCTAGCGTTACACTGCTAAATTATGGACGGCTAGCGCAGATAGCCCTCGTGTAGCTTTGCGCGAAATTAAAAAACAAACAAATAAATAAGAGACTACACTTGTTTGTCCTCCTAGCGGCATACATTTGTATTTGCTTTAATAATTTTTATTTTATTTCCCTTTGTGTGTGTGTTTTTACATCGAGTTATTTGTTGTGTTTGCTGAGAGCAATCGAAAACCTGACTTTTGCATTGTAACTCCGAAGACTTAACGCTTTCCTGCAGGGTTACTATCACTTGTGAACTGTATTTAAATGTTAATCCCACCATCTATACGCTTAATATGAGATAATCTGCTTATGTATTACCACGGCGCTGGATTATCAGTGACGTAGTGGCGCCAGTGTCCCAGGGGGTGAGGGGCTTCTACTGTCGAACCGAACTGTCAGTTTAACATCTCTTTCTTTCAATAAATCTTCTACTTTTGTTTCTTATTTGTCCCAATCTCGATCAATACAGACTACATCAATTTGACCAACCCCGTAACCACCTGGTGGTTGTCACAACCATACAAAAAATGCAAAATAAATCCAAATTATCATTTTTGTTTTCCACAATTATTATAAATTGTAGCAGGATACAACATTCCTTTATTCTAAATCTTTTAAAACTTCTCAACGATATACGATCTTTTATAATTGCATTTTATTGTTTTATTACCATATGGACCAAGATTTTAAAAATTCTTACCATAAAATATGCGGTGAAATGATAGAAATATTACAACAGCCAAATTACATGAAGTTCGTGCTACTCGTGAGCTGTTAGACCTAGCGAGTTTATCTTGCAGAAAAAGTTTATTATTATTAGCATTATTTATTAATATCACCAAATTTAACCTTATCAAACTTATAAGTTTCCAAGTTTTACATTTTTAGTTATTTTTACTATGTTTGAAAAAATCAGCTAAATCGGCATTGGGAGAAGTATTTTCTCAAGATTTGGACAGTTGTTTTCCCGATAAAACGACAGAGTTTGCCAAATATTTTGATAGTGAAATACCATCCGCAGAACAATACACTAAAGTAATCGAAAGAAACTCGAATCTGCTTTTATTGATGTTGATGTACCCCGCTGGTACAACGCTAAAATCAGAGGTTCGATTCCCCTCTGTGAATTTAGGGGTTAGCCCGATGTGGCTTTCCAATGTGAAAAACAGGCACACACACACATACACTATAGTTGATTGCCTGGCGTGGCCAGTTGGTTCAGATGCTTGCCAAGTAATCTGAGGGTAACGGGTTCGAATCCCCATCACCCCAAATTATTCTTGCCATTTCTACCATGGGGTTGTTTTAATGTTACGGTCAATCCCCTTGTACTTTGGTAAAAGAGTAGCCCAAGAGTTGGCGGTGGGGGGTGATGATAGAAAAGTAACATTCAACTAATACATAATGTGCTAGATCGGAACAGAAACTCCGCCATCGAACATATTCGCATTTTCAGCAAGTGGTGGCGTTATAATATTATAACTAGCAAAGCGCGAAATTCAAAACAAACCAACAGTTGCAAGTCCACAAAAACAAATGGAAGACACCGATTACAATTCATTGAGGATAATAACATAGCACTATTAAATAAAAATACACGTACTTATACTTCGTATGAAACAAATACAAGTTATATCTTAGATATCTGTCTCACCTCCTTTAATATCAGACAAAAGCTATTGAATTTAAAGTGGGGAAAGATGTAGACAGTGATGATCTACCTGTATGGTATGTCTTCGACATCGCTCCCCAAAAAGATAAAACCTTTAAACAAGACAAATTCAAGTATAAAAAAGCCAGTTGGCTAAAATATCAAAGAGAATTATAGAACACATTACCAGATAACATTAAGTATACAACCTATAATAAATCAGAAACTGACAGCTATAGTCAAATAATTACGGAGTGCCTACTAAAAACCAACAATGTACACTATACCTGAGCAACAATATAAAACAGTTCATGACGCATGGAAACCAAACAAACAACGAAGACAATTAAGAAGACAGTTCATGGTAAAAAGAGATAAGGAGATAAAAAAACTAAGAAAAACAGTATCACAAATAAAATCAGAACAGAAATTAAATTCTTAAAAAACGAAAAATGGGACAACTTCTGCTCCAAACTAAATGAAAAACTGAACATGGGATGTTTTGGTCTCGTCTGAAAATACTCACCAACGAAAACACAACACGAAAATAACCAACCCAAAAACATAATAACATCTCAGCGCACACCAACAAAGTTCAGAGAACAACAACAAAACACTTTCAAAACCCATAACGATCCAGACAGAAAAAAATATTTTTTTATAATGCAGTAAACAATCATGTAAAAATAACACAGAGATACACACCATATTTCCCAGTCAATATCAATAGCAATAACACCATTAACACAGATGACTATAGTAATCAATTGCTCATCACAAAAGTCACTCTAATTGAACTCAAACAAGCAGTTAAGAGCTTAAAAAAATCCCAAGGAAATGACGGCAGACAAACAATTCTCATCCAAATGGCACTCCGAAATTGTTGGATCATCTGCTAGCAATCTTTAATTTATCACTTCACTCTGGCTACATTCCAGTTTCTTGGTACCAAGCTAATATATTAATGTTCCATAAAGAAGGTAAGCCGGACAATAAACCATAGAGTTATCGACCGATAAACCTGACCAGCTGTGTAGGCAAAATTCTTGAACGAATAATCAGTAACAGAGTCTCCACATTTTTTAAAATAACATTAAAATTGCTTGAGGAACAAAAAGAATTCAGAAAATTTAGACAAACGACAAATCATTTAGTTAGATTAACTGAAACAATAATAAATAGCTTTGATAAAGAAGAATGCACTGTCGCTTGCTTCCTCGACCTCATGAAGACATTCATCACTGCAGGGCACAATGGTTTCCTGCTCCGTATGAGTGAAATGGGACCATCGCACAGAATTACTCCCTGGCTCTCTAATTTTTGGAAAAAAAAATAATGTAGAGTAAATTTAGATGGAACTTTCTTGGAGTACTTCACTCAAGAAGCTAACGTCCCTCGAGGAGGGGTGGATAGTCATATTCTCTTCAAAATGTATATCAATAATATGCCACTTAAAGATCCAAATCATGAACACTCGTCACAGTTTGCAGATGATGTAGCAATCTGGAAAAGTGCTCCAACACCAGCAATAGCAGCCACAAACACACAACCGCAACTAAACAGAATATGCAAATATTGTCAAAAATATAGAATTAAAATAAACATACAAAAAACACAATTAGTGGCATTTTAAAAATCAACGAAAGATTAAAAAGCACAACCACAGATTTACATGAATGGAGCACTTTACCAGACTGCTACATCTTCAAAATTCCTAGGATTAACGTATGATTCTAAACGTGCATGGGCAAACCATGTAAATAATAGAAACACTAAAATTTGGCGAAGGACAAACTATGCTAGGAGTGTAACTGGTAAAAACATTGAAGCAGCACCTGAAAATATTCTTGAAATATACAAAACATATATATATATAGGATCTGTAATAGATTACGCAGCTCCAGCATGGATTAACCTAAGTAAAGAACAACTGAAAACCAAATAACAGTTATTACAAAATACACTTCTTAGGACTGCATATAGAGTACCTAGAACCACATCTTCACCGTTTATGCATAAATATTCAAACACACAAACAATAGCAGATAGATTTCTAAATAGTACATTAAAATATTTTGATAGAATTTGGGGGAAAAATGAACCTGACCCTCCTGGGTATAAACACATGTATACCCAAATAACGAGAGAGAAAGAGATGTTGATGGTGGCGCCATCTAATGTGATTGGTAAAACAGTAAAAAATATTGTTGAGACTTGTCGACTACTGTGATATTAAGTTAACTACAAGTGCTAGAACTCGTCAAATAGTTGTCTCTAAATGAGATGCTAAATTTTTAAATACAGGCAAATGGATATCAATACAATTCCCAAGAATTGTACTTTTATTATTAACAGGTAGTTATTTGTTAACTAGTTTGTTATCGTTGGTATAACGTGTTATTAACAAGTAACATTCTGAATGAGTATGTTTACATTCTTGTGATATTTTCGTTTAAAATCCGTTGAAAATTGGATTAATAAATCTGAGCTGATCAAGTGGTTAAGACATTGAACTCGTAATCTGAATTCATGCTCACCCTTCCGCCGTGGGGGCATTATAAAGTAATGCTCAATACCACTGTTCGTTGGTAAAAGAGTAGCCCAAGAGCTGACGGTCGGTGGTGATAACTAGCTGCCTTCCCTCTAGTGTTATAATGCTAAATTAGGGTCGGCAGGCGCAGATCGCTCTCGTGTAGCTTTGCGTGAAATTCAAATAAAATGCAAACGACTTTTAAAATTTCAAACAACAAAACTTTATTACTTACTCGAAAGGGCATGGCATGGCGAAGCGTGTCAAGGCGTGCTACTCGTAATAAGAGGGTCGCGGGTGCGCGCCCTGTCGCGTCAAACATGCTCGCCCTTTTAGCCGTGTGGGCGTTATAATTTTCGGTTAATCCCAATATTTGTTGGTAAAAGAGTAGCCCAAGAGTTGGCGGTGGGTGGTGATGACTAGCTGCCTTCCCTCTTGTCTTACACTGATAAATTAGGGACGGCAAGCTCAGATAGCCCTCGAGTAGCTTTGTGCGAAATTCCCAAACAAACAAACAATGATTCACTCTGATCCTGCCTAAAATAATTTTAATCTGAGGGTAGGACAGTAGGAATCCTGATCAATAATAAAACTGAATAAAATATACCCACTTCCCGCCCCTGGTATTAGTCGTGTGAGAAAATATAGCAAATAAAAAGATCAGAAAATGGTCTCGTAGATTAATTTACTCTAATTCTGCTAAACAAATTTTGAAGTGCCCATGGCTGTTTAGGTTTTCCTCTTGTTTTATGAAATAATGGTTCTGATGTTAATAGATATGTTTTTTAGTTATGTCTTACTGGAACTATCAGATTTAACATCTCAACTGTTTGATTAGTTTTTGATTGTCGCACAAAGCTACTCGAAGGCTATATGCTCTAGCCGTCCCTCATTTAGCAGTGTAAGACTAGAGGGAAGGCAGCTACTAATCACCACGTACCGCCAGCTCTTGGACTACTCTTTCACCAACGGCTGAAAGAGCGAGCATGTTTGGTGCGACCGGGATTCGAACCCGTGACACTCGGATTACTAATCAAACGCCTCAACCCACCTGGCATGCCGGACCCCTTTTCTTGATAAGGAGAGAACAATGTTTCAACCTTCCTAGATCATCATCAGGTTAGAAAAATAAGTTTGAATGTGACCTAGAAAGGTCGAAACGTTGTTCTCTCCTTATCAATAAGAGTGTTAATACCCGTACCAGCCGTTCTGAGATACATTTTTATTTCAAGTGGAATTCTCGTTATGAAGGATGTTAATAACTCTGTCCGCTAGAGGGAAAGTAAGAATAAATTAATGAACATTTTTATCGTAAAAATACAAAACAAATTTTATTTTTGAAAATAGAAAGCCTCAGTTATTATTAATAAGGAAAAATACAGAAGAGAAACAAAACGTAAATTTTGAATTTTCATACTTTTGACATGTACCAACTTTTATAAGATGTATTCTGTAATTTATCTATTTTGTCCCCTAGATGGCTGTATTTGTTTTGTTTTGTTTTTTTGGAAATTCGCACTAGATGGCTGTAACTCATTAATTTAACACTGTTTTTCTTGGCATATATCACCAGTGTTTGGCTAAAAAGTAAATTTTAGCCAAGAATCAAGGAGATGATTTTTCATACTTTCTTTTAGTAAAGCCGCCTCCTGATTTATAATTAACTGAAGTTTAATTATCTTGAACTTAGAGTCTTTGAAGCTGATTTAAGATTATTAATATGGTCTTAAAAATAATTGAATTACGATAAAGGAAATTTTTTTGCATCAAAAACGACAAATATCATCAGTTTTTTTTTTCAATTTTAACAGAAAATTTATTAGGAAATTTTCAATTTAAGAAAAAAAGTTTAGAGATTTGATTTATTCTCGACTGCCAATTATCTGTGAAAAACAAATTTAATGTATCACTTCATTTATTTTATTGAAAAGAACGAAAGAAAAAAACATATTTGATAATAATTCCCATCATGGCTGTTCTCATAAATATTCACTTCAGGATGACTGGTTTATATCACCTTCGCTATATAAATATGAACATTTCATGAACATTTTATCATTACCAACTAGTTCACAGCCAGAATCAACTTTACTTCTTTGCAACAACATGAATACGAAAACAGTGGTCAGTGTTCTAAGGATCATGCTGGGACTTAATAATGTTGCCAAACTATGGTTACATTCGTCAGAGACAAGAGTTTGGATTTGTTGCTTGAGATGATTTCAATATAATAGACAATATTTACTTTCTTCTCTAAGCCTGTCTTTGGCTAAGTCATAAAGATTAGATTTTATATGTTAGAAATCAGGTATGGATATTTCTCGTAGGCTCAGTTCAAATAATTCCGTCTGGATGGACCCTTATGATTAATCTCCTGTTTAAAATTATATTTGATCTTAAATAATTAGATTAATGAGTTATTACAAATAATTTGACACAATTATAGAACAACGTGAATCAAACAAAGTATAATTAAATATTTATTAGAAAAGCTCGAGATATTTGATGTTTGATATTCAACTTAAAATTAGCAATTCGTTGTTGGTGTTTAGGGTCAATGTTTGTTTGTTTTTGAATTTCGCGCAAAGCTACACGAGGGTTATCTGCGCCAGCAGTCCGTAATTTAGCAGTGTAAAACTAAAGGGAATGAAGCTAGTCATCACCATCCACCGCCAACTCTTGGACTACTCTTTTACCAACGAATTGTGAGATTAACCGAAATATTATAACACACTCACGGAAGAAAGGGCGAATATGTTTGGTGTGACGGGAATTCGAACCCGCGACCATCAGATTACAAGTCAGACGCCTTAACCCACCTGGCTATGCCCGGCCTAGGATCAAAGACTTCCCACTAACGAGCCAAACGGCAAACGGTAACACTAGATGTACTGATATTTGTTGAATTTACAGAAAAACTCTTCGAATGATATACACTTCTACAATAACAAAAAAGTGTTGACATGAACTAAACTCAGTGAATTAAGTTTGGAATACCATTATAGCTAATTAATGGTCATGTCGGCTGTAATTTCAAAAATACTTATTAAATCCATGTAGATTAAAGTGATTTATATCAAAGTGCAACAAGTTTTTACTTAAAATTTAAAGCACCAATCTGATAAAATTTAAAAATAGAAATTAAACAAATAATATTAAAAAACTTACAAACCAGAAATGTTATACACACAAGAACCTTTTATTTTATATTCTGCATAGGCCCTGCATAGCCATGTGAGTTAAGGCGTTCGACTCATAATCAAAGTGTCGTTGGTTCGAACTCCTGTCACACCAAAACATCCTCGCCCTTTCAGCCGTGGGAACGCCATAATGTGACGGTCAATCCCCACTGTTCACTGGTAAAATAGAAGCCCAATAGTTGGCGGTAGTTGGTGATGACTAGGTTCCTTCCCTCCAGTCTTACACTGCTAAATTAGGGACGGCTAGCGCAGATAACCCTCGAGCAGCTTTGCACGAAATTAAAAAAACAAACAAACAATACATTCTACACATTTTATTCGCCGATGGAATAGTACAAACAATTGTAATAGCTTTTAAAGTAAGACGAAACTGACGTTTCACTTTATTTCAGATTGCAGGTCTGTTTTTGATTGTCACGTTCTATACTACAGAAAGTAAACAAAACGTTTTTGAAAGTGATTATATTGGAAACGAAAAGATGCAAAACACAATGAAAATGAAGATTACAGCGGTTATGACGGCGTCAAAATAAAACATGACATAACTAAAAGAAGTAGGGGTGATTTAGATTATGAGTTGTCCCCTAGTTTTCCCAGGAGCTTCAGAAACGTTGGAGGTCGCAGAAGAAGGTTATTGCGAAGAGACGGATATAGTAGCTTGTTTGGAATTGGTGGTGGTGTGGGACGTTACTTCGACCCTTATACTGGTAGGGGATTTAAAAATAGAATTCATAGACGATTAGGAAATAGTAGTGGTTTAAACGATGGCTTGGCCACTGGTTATCGTGGAGATGTCGGAAACGGTGCAGGTCGCAGAAGTGAGTTATTACCAGAATATAGTAGCAGATTTGGAATCGAAGATGGTCAAGGATTTGTGCCTGGTGCTCTTGATGGATTAGGAGGCGATGTAGGACTTAGAAGTGGGTTGGTTGGTGGTTGAATAGTGAGTGGAAGTGATAGGACAGGCTTTGGTTTACTAAGTGGTGCAGGTCTTGCCAGTGGGTTGGAAAGTGGAGCAGGACTTAACGGCCAGTTAATAAGAGGTTATAGTTAAAGGTATACCGCGCAGTTTGGTACTAGAGTGCCTAAAGAAATGGAAAATTTCAATATAAAGGCTATGATTAACTTTCATCCAGGTAAGTAGAAATGGCTGTCAAGTAATTTAACAAAAAGATTTGAAAATCTTGTTGAGATTTATTAATGATGAAAGAAATACTGAACAATTATTTGGGATATTAAAAATAAAATTATTGAACCATCAGTGCGTTTAAAGTTAACATTTCATAAGTACACGTTCTCAATGTTTATTCAGAGCTCGAACCGACATGGCCAGGTAGTTAAATAACTCAACTCGTAATCGCTCGCGGTGGGTGGTGATGACCATCTGACTTTTCTCTCGTTTTACACTACTAAATTAGTGACCGCTAGCGCAGGTAGCCCTCGTGTAGCTTTGTACAAAATTTAAAATTAACAAATGTTTCAGTAATTTATATAAAAAAAATGAATGGTTGGTCAATTAATGTTGAGGCCCGGCATGGTCAGGTGGTTTAGGCACTCGACTCGTAATCAAAGGGTCGCAGGTTCGAATTCCTTTCCCATCAAACGTGCTTGCTCTTCCAGGCGTGGGGGCGTTATAACGTGACGGCCAATCTCACTCTTCGTTGGTAAAAGAGTAGCTTAAGAGTTGATGCAGGATGTTGATGACTAGCTGAGGCCTTTAAGTCTTACGATGCCAAATTAGGGGCAGACAGCCCACCTACAATTGTTTTTAATTTCTTATAAATTGTAAGATTAAAGTGCTTGAAGCAACTCAAACATTCGCAAGAATTAACTTTCTGTTTAGCTTTAAAGTGATAGAAAGGGATAATTAAAAACAGGACAGGCTATGAACATTATTAGTTACACAAGAAGAACAACGTTTATAAATCAAGGTCACATAAAGAGGTAAAATACATCATTTAACACAGGTGTCAATTATTAAGAGTGCAGTTTTACAAGTACTAAAAACTTAAGCCTCGCCTTGCCAGACACTTAAGTTATCTCTTGAAATTTGGTGTAACCGGAAATCGAACCAATATACACATTTACAATGATTTACAATAAACTGGATTTAGTGATAGTTCTACATACGGTTGTGATGAAGCAAAGGGAAAAAAATTAGCGGATCCATTTCTTGAACTGCCTGACAAACATGTGATATTCACATTATTAGATCTTTCCATACGGCTGTACAACGACTGTTGTGTTTGGACGTGAACAAACACCGGTTAAAGTCATGCATTGCTGGGTGTAGTTCTCTCTTTTGTCTAAGGCAATTGATTCAAATCTATGCTTCACAAAATGGAATATAATAATTTTTATAATTCTAAACACTCGAGAAAAAACGACAACTTGTAACACTGATCTACCTAACTTCTTTGATACGTTTTCGATCAACCAGTGTAGCTTGAAACCACTACTTACTAATTATGTTTAACAGCATTTTAGAAACCATATTTATAACAGTGTGTTAAATAATTGTACTGGACCACTTGACTACGTAACAATGTAAGAAGACGTTTATTATTTGATTACTTAAACACTAAGTACATTTATGTGATATGATTCAGAACTAATAACAATTGAAGTTCTCATACACAGCACAGACTCTTATTGGATATTGGATGATAAGAACTTAGCCTGTCTATTTCTGTCTTCATAAATGGCCATAAGACTTGTCACAAAACACGACTTAGCCTTTACTGGCCTATACTTTCAGAAATCATTATCAGATAAGATTTTATCATTGGCCATAAGACTTATAATGAGACACGACTGATGCTTTACTGATATCTAAATTCAGAAATAAATATCAGATATGATTTTTTCATAAACTAAAATTAAAATATCAATTATCGATTAGTATCGATCCTATGACAACAATCGTTCTTGAATATCCTACATGCCCCCCGCCAGTTCGGTGGTAAGTCTCTGGATTTATAAATAACAATCAAGAAAACAAATATTTCTAAGCATAAAGATATGATTTATTCTGAGAGAACATACAAGATTTTTCAATATCACATTGGTTTGACTTGCTCAGACACATTAATGTTTCGTCGAAATATGTAGTATGTTAGCTTAGAACAAATAACTTCATTATGTTTAAAAATCGTTCTTTGCTAACTTATTATTAATTACTATAGTTTGCTTTAACGGCACACTTTCGTGTTAATAGAAATACTACTGTTTTCGTGCATACAGAGAAAATAAATAACTTTTACAGATATATTTAAAGTCCCCCAGTGGCTCAGCGGTATGTCTGCAGATTTACACGCTAAAATCCGTGTTTCGATACCCGTAGTGGGGAACGCACAGATAGCCCAGTGTGTAGCTTTGTGCTTACTTCAAAACAACAAAAACAGCAATATATTTAAAGTAGATGTCCAAATTTACAATTTTTTTTTCAACGTCTAATTACATTCAAAGTTCTGCTTCATTAGCATTCATTCATAACATAACTGTTGTGAGACAGGGGAAGTCGATCAGAAGTGAAGAGATGTAGAAATCTAAACTTGGCAGAAGTGATGAAGCTTTTCGCCAATTGTCGCTCGAAGCAGCCATCTTTGCTGTAGAGATGTGCTCGAGATTTCTATTGTTTGAATTTGGCGCATTTAATCCATTTAATTTAATTATAATTTTGGTACTTTTTTTATATTCCACTTCGATATGTAAGAAATGTCCAAAAAATATTCAGGCTTAAGCACTTATTTCAACATCAGTATAAATGGTAGTTAAACGGCATGGATCATAAAAGGGCGGGAACACATTTGTTCTGAAAAGGACCAGATAACATTCAGTTCACAGTCATAAATATCAATCAGCCAAGAATATAAGTACAGGGAGGAGGAAGAGGTCATAGAGAACCTGACCCTCCAGGGTATGAACTTTTATTAACCAAACACCGACGACATCCATTCATTCATTCTACACACTTTAGCTACGTATTCTATTATTGCATATATTGGTTATTATGGAAAACAAGTTAACATTTTTATTTACATTGTTTGATTTGTAGAATATTTTTGTGGTGGGACCTTTGTTGAAATTTAAATATTTACAAAAGTTCCTACAGTAACGACATAAGAATTAATATATGCAAAATATTTTTAAATTTTTTGACATTTTCGAAAATTTGATATGAATTTTGTTTCGGACT
Source organism: Carcinoscorpius rotundicauda (assembly GCA_011833715.1). Classification (NCBI taxonomy): domain Eukaryota; kingdom Metazoa; phylum Arthropoda; class Merostomata; order Xiphosura; family Limulidae; genus Carcinoscorpius; species Carcinoscorpius rotundicauda. Next base: position 118,979,110 of record CM022394.1, read on the forward strand.
ATTGAATTAGCAATCCAGATTGGGTCTGGATCGGTCAACTCGTCAAGAAGGAAATATGTTTACAGACAGAACCAAAGTTTTACAGAGTTTTCTAAATAAAAAGGTACATTTGGCAAATAGTCTTACCGAAGTTTTACCGTTTTCGTGAGGTCAGTTTATGATAATTTCTGTCAAAGGTCTCCACGTAATATACAGGATGCAGATAGCATCATTGTGAAGTTCTGGTAGAAAACTGTTATTAATATGATCCGTCAATGAATATTTCTATGCTAGCAGTAATACATAAGAAAGTTTTGTAAATGGAGAACTTAAAATGTAATTGAAAGGAAACTGCGAGAGAGAAATTTAACTTATCTATGAATTTTCAGTCTTTACATACAAAAAAACAATTATTTTGTATGTTCTGTGTTTCTTTTTTCTCCAATCTTCTGTTACGTATTTTTTTGTTTCATATAGACTGAACGCAACAGAAAGACACAGATAACAGCTATTATACTATTATATATGTAACAGATATAACGTAAATTATATATTAATAATAACAGATATTCAATTTCAACTTTCAAAGTTAATTACAACACAAAATGGTACTGGCCTGTATCTAATATAATGATTTAGAATGAAAGTCCAGAAACAATTCACAGTTCAATAAATTTGATGAAGTTCCTTTTACGATGTTTTTGATGAATGTCCCAAATTTGTTGTTTTCCAATTTGCCTCGGTTTCTCTTAAACAGTCCCGTACGTGCCGACCCTCAGCACAACCAGTAATTCAAGTGAATCGCAAAGATTGACGAAACAAAATCACAGCTTCTGTAGATCTAGCTCTAATCACAAAGTTAAGTATAATAACCACACAGCGAACGTTGAAAACTTCTCGAACAAAGACACTATTTCTTGAATTAAATGTAAACTAATGACTGACTCTTCTTCTTCTTCTTCTCCTCGCGTCACCGTCTTTTTATACTAGAAGGCCTACTTTTCTCGAACATTCGCAGGAACTTCCACAGAGTAATCTGCGCATGTCTGTTTTTGCACGAGACTCTGCGTCTAGACACTAGGCTGCCAAACATTTCCATTTATAGTCATATATTTGATCTAGCTAATTCTAGAAATTTCTAAATGTTATTTTAAATTAATAACAACATATTTTATCGGTTTAAACTTTGAAACAATAATATAAATATGGAAATATAAATCATAGATACGGAAATCCACACAACATGACATGTTGTCGTTTACAAAACATTTACGTGACATTTACATAACACTTCTTACATAAGTTCTGATAAACTCAATATTGAAATTCTCGATGAATAGTTTAGTCAATTTGGAAATGTCTTACTAAAGGATTAAGACAAAAATAAAAGTTTTTCAAGACGTTATTTCAGAGAAAAAGTTCTAAACCAGTAATTAACTGATGTTTACTGAACCTTGAGTTTTAGTGAAGTGAGAAAAATGTTCATGAATCATAATTCAATAACAGTAACCAGTTGTTTCTCACTTTATAATCAACAAATATTTCCACATAATATAATCAACGCTTCTTTCACATGAAATGATAAGATTTCAGGGCTAACTGGAACTTCATCTTAATGCAATTATAAATTTATTAAAAGTTCAAACATCATCTTGATTAGTTGGAATGAAGTCAAACATTCAGTGTACGTCAGTATGAAATAAAAAATTAACAAATTTTCTCTAACATTTTGTAGCTTTGATCTGTCTTCGTTTGAAATGCACATGAGAAAAAGCCAAATACTGGGTACTCTTTTGTTATTAATTAAAAACTAATAAGTATAAATTTGTGTATTAGCTGTTTTGTTACTTAATTGTAGAGCTTTCAGTGTGATTACGTCATATCACTCCACTATATAAATACGAAAACTTGAAGAATACTTTTTACATAATCAACTAACTTACAGCTGATATCAACGTCTTTCACCTAATCGCAGCCCAAAGCACATGAAGACAGTGGTAAGTGTTCTACAGTTTATTCTATAAGTTAATTGTATGCCAAACTGCAACACAACTCATCAGAGAGAAAGAGCTGTATTTGTTCCATGATATAATTTCAATATCAGAAGTGACATTCCTCTACGTAGAATAATGTAAGATTATTTGACTAAAATTACTGGGCCTGGCATGGCCGAGCGGGTAAGGCGTGTGACTCGTAATCCGAGGGTCGCGGGTTCGCGCCCGCGTCGCGCTAAACATGCCGTGGGGGCGTATAAATGTGACAGTCAAGCCCACTATTTGTTGGTAAAAGAGTAGCCCAAGATTTGGCGTTGGGTGGTGATGACTAGCTGCCTTCCCTCTAGTCTTACACTGCTAAATTAGGGACTGCTAGTATAGATAGCTCTCAACAACACAAGCATTCAACCCCACAGATTTCACCACAAACTTGCTAGAAATGCTAATAGAATTGAGTGATCTCCCCTCATTCGAATCGAGTCACTCATGGACGTTTGCAGCCTTGCAAGTTATTATTTTAACCTTCATTACCTCAAACCACACAATCTTTCACTCAAAATTCATGCAAGGGAAATAAAACAACACAATGATACAACACATTAAAATCTTACACATCAACTACCAAGGAAACCTCAAAGACAAAAGGATAGAAATATACAACATAAACAAACATATAAACACCAACATAATCATCGTTTCAGAAACACTTTGCACAGAGAAACAAAACACCACAATCCCTGGATTCATCTCACACAGCATACCTCACTCAGAAAACAATAGAGGTATAATAGCTTACTTTGATATAAAAATATCGCATTTAATCTCGATAGAAGATTCCTTTAAATCTAACATTAATGAAACCATTTTCTGTAATATACACTTTAACAATCGGCTAACTATTCCGATTCTAACCATATATTGCTCACCAACCAAAGATATTGACATTAACTTCCTTCAAAAATGTGTTAATCGTAAACCCAAAACAATTATTATTGGAGATTTTAATTCACCACATTCAGAATTAAAGGGTAACAGAGACACACGCAGAGGATCATGCTTAAAAATTTTTATCTCTAGCAATAATATGCACCTAATGAATGACCATACACCTACACACTTCTCAGCTGCTAACGGCTCATACGATGTACTCGATTTCATCATCGCACCCAAGGACGTGGTAAACAGAATATCTAACTTTAAAGTGCATGATGAAATCACCAGTGACCACTTCCCCATGTCATGTATGATTTACCCGCGCTACCCTGCTGTGGCTTACGTGACTCCTTCCGCATACACCTACACTAAAACAGACTGGCTCACTTTTAATGCCTCTCTGGACTCATACCTACCCCATCCAATTGAACATGTAAATAACAAAACAGAACTAGACAACTATGTTGATCAAATTACATAAGCCATAAAGAAAGCCTTTAAAAACACAATTCCTAAATCAAAAAGAAAACAATGACTTACTCAATGGACTCTAACACCAGAAATTCACGCACTACGTCACACGCGATCCACACATCAAAACAGAAATCAATAAAACAAATACAAAAATTAAACAAGAAATTAAGAAAGTCAGAGAAAACAATTGGCATAACTTCTGTAAAAACTTAGAAAAAACCAAGAACAATCCAAAAGAATTCTTGAAAAAATTCAAGAGTATTGCTTCAGACAAAAACACAAATCACATGCTACAACATATCACACACAACAATAAAATCGCAAGGACGGACATAGAGAAAGCCGACTTATTAGCTGACTATTACAAATCCTCTTTATGCGATTTAAACTCAGTAGATTTCGACACACAACACCAACACCATGTCAACAACTTCATAAATACAAACCAAGCATTATTCTCACCACGATTCCCCGGCGAGACACTAGAAGCATACTCAAGTTTAATCAATAGAAAAATAACCATAACCGAACTAAAAATTAATATCAAAAACTTGAAAAACGCTTCCCCCGGACATAACTAAATACCAAATATTATTCTGAGAAAAAGCTCCACTCTCCTATTACAACACCTCACAAACATCATGAACATTTCACTAGCGACCGGGTACTACCCTGACACGTGGAAAAAGCCATCATAACAACGATCCCCAAGAAACAAACTAATAGAACAAATCCAGATAATTTCCGCCCCATCAGTCTGTTAAGCTGCCTTGGCAAACTGATGGAGAGAATTATCTCCAACCGTCTCCTGCATTTTTGCAAATCGAATAACATCCTTCCAGAATCTCAAAATGCCTCCAGAAAAAAAGAAACAAACAACAGATCACCTTACACGACTCACCTAATCAATCTACAAAGCTTACAACAACAATCAAGTAACCATCGGGGTATTCCTAGATGTCAAAAAAGCATTCGACAGCGTATGGCACAACGCCATCATATACAAACTAAATCACCTTCAAATAAATCCCACGATAGTCAAATGGATTTCAAATTTCCTAACCAACAGAACAGCACAAGTAAAAGTCAATAAAACTATATCCAAATCATTTAATATAACGGCAGGAGTGCCCCAAGGAATTCAGTCCTCTCTCCACTTCTATACATAATTTTCGTCAGTGACATACCTTTTCCAAATCTAACATACACACACAATTCACAATACGCAGACGACATCGCAATCTGGAGCACCTCCAAAAACCCAGTAATGGCCATGTCTCGCGTACAAGAATCACTAAACAACGTCTCAACATGGAGCAACAAGTGGAAAGTCGTGTTAAATCCAACAAAAACACAAGCAATCACCTTCTATAGGAAACTAAAGAAGCAAAGAAAAAATCTAGAAAAAATAAAACTATCACTTGAAAACACAACCATTAACATGAGCAAAAACATCACATTCCTTGGCGTCACTTTCGACACAAAACTAACATGGAAGAAACATATAAACAACATACACTCATCAATCAGAAAAAGGATTTCATATCTAAAGACTATAACTGGAAAACAATCGAAATGCGCACCGAACACCATTATACAAATATACAAGGCTTACATCTGTCCACTAATAGAGTACGGATGTCAAGTAACATACAATATGTCAAACAAAACACTCCAGAAAATCCAAGTGAAACAAAACAGAATATTAAAATCTGCATTCAGCCTACCATCATTCACACCAACAAATTATCTACACCAAATCAGCAATTTACCAACTATAAGAGATAGAATAACAGAACTTTCTCTCAAATATTATCTAAAAGCAAAAAATAGAAACAAACTAACGGCATCACTACACAAATTATCCAGTGCACCAACAAAATACATTTCACTTTACAACATATTTCAAGAATCACAATCTACTCAACAAAGAATGTAAATAAATAAAATCCATGACATTAACATGAATTCCTTTTTCTTTTCTTTTTCAAATACAGGGCACACGACAGGCAAAACTTTCGGCGCCTGTCCTGTGAAAGAGGGTTTTCTCGGGATACTCCCGTTTCCCCCCACATCAAAATCTTTAGGCATTGGATTTCTAGATCCTTGCCCAGGCAACTCTTTTGCCAGACCCTGAATCGTGCCGTTTGATTTGATCTGGATTTGAATTATATTCATGTTTACATCTGCTCAACTTCTTCCTTTCGGGACAGGTCCGGGTCTTTCTTTCCGGTGCTGCCTTTGCCTCCACCCAAGACAACATTTAGAGAGACATCCTCCACCCAAAAAGTCAATAATAATAATAATAATAATAAATTTATTTTTAAAAAAAACACCACTTAATCTTAATAACAATCCACAAAAGGGGACGAAGAGGAACCAAAACGTTCCTGAACACCCCGGTTGGGGAGAGAACTCTGATTTCTCTCTCTCTAAACTGAACCCCTGCCACGGAAGTTTAGTTTAGTTAGATAGCCCTCGAGTAGCTTTGTGCGAAATTCTAAAACAAAAACAAACAGACTAAAATTAAAATCTCATGATACGAGACCTGATCTTGTTGTGGGATATTGTTAGTGAAATATAAATTTGATTACAATATTTTTCGAAAGTTATTCAAATTTAGTATAAAAGAATTACCAGTAAAACAGCAGTGTGATAAATGTTCTTATCATATAAAACAACAAACAGAAGAAATTGTGTTGAATTTCCCACCAAGCTACTCGAGTGGTATCTGTCACAACACTAGTATGATAACATTCATGTTGACTAGATTCACTAAGTTAATCAACATTTGTAATTTCAATTACAATTATTAATATAAATTAGGCCAAACGATTCAGACTAAAAAAATAATGCTATTTATTTTATATTAATCTGTTCTATCTAAGAACATTTCACAATAAAACCTTAAAGCTTTACGGGGAAAATGTTATACGATAAACTACTTTATATTGTAACAGTTTGTGAGTGTTTCTGTGTCTGTTTTTCATTGTAAAATATCTTGGTTCTACATAATTTCTTCAAGAACCAAGCCAGTAGGTTGTTTGTTTTGAATGGTCATAGTTTTATAAAAGATATGATGTTGATATTTAATTTTATTACAGATTTTCCTTCTGCTTTTGATGACTACGGTCTTCACTGTAGGAAGTTTCGCTAAAAATGGAAATAACAAAAACATCCGGAACATTTACGATGGTTATGGTGGTCATGGAAACAGAGGGAGAGGAAGGGGAGTTATTGACCTACATGACTTTGACGTCGATCCAGGTTTTGGAAACCATAATGGAAAAGGCAGCAAAAAAGGGTTGAGAAGAGACGCCATTAGAGACTTAGACTTGGAACTTCATCCCAAGTTTTGTTTAACAAGCGGTGGACGTTACCATAGTGAGTTGGGAAACGGAAGAGGATTGGGTAGATTCCCAAACGGGATCGACGGTTTACATTTTGGCGGAGGAAATAGTAATAGCAGAGGATAATTCGTGACAGCTAACTGAGGTAAGTATTATTGAGTATTTCAAACTTTAAATATGAAAATATTGCAAAGTTCCACTTTTCTCTTAAGAAGTGTAAATGATTTAATCTTCCAGCCATGCTGTTCGACAAGCAATCTGAAGAAACAAACTTGAACCGGTTTTTACTAATGTTGATTCCCCCAGCTGGTACAGCGGTAAGTCTATGGATTTACAAAACTGAAATCAGCGTTTCAATTTCTCACGGTGGACTCAGCAGATAGCTGGATGTGGCTTTGGTGTAAGAAAAAAACAAAACACACAAACACACGCTGATGTTAATTGCATGGCATGGCCAGCTGGTTAAGATGCTTGACACGTGATCTGAAGTTCACGGGTTTGAATCCCCGTCACGCCTAATTATTCTCGCCCTTTCAACCGTGGTGGCGTAATAATGTTACAATCAATCTCACAATTCCTTTGTTTAAAAGTAGCCTAAGAGTTGGCGGTTGGTAGTGGTGACTAGCTTTCATAATTTGATAAATTAGGGATGGGTAATGCAGATAGCCCTCGTATAGCTGAAATTAAAAACAAGAAACAAACTAATTCAGTAATACAAACTTGAAAGGAGGTAAAATGATGAAGTGGCTCATAATTTTTGAACAGAAACATATTGATTGACCGACATTTACCCCCACATGTTAAAGCGGTTTGTCTGCGATTTCACACCAGTAAAACCGGAATTTGACACTTGTTGTGGGTATGCGTAATGTATAAGAACTTAAAATTTATACAAACTAAATAAAATGTTAAGTATGCAATGAGAAACATAAAGGTCTTAGTTCACGTGTTTTCTTAGTGCAAAGCTACACATTGGGCTATTTGCAATTTATCCACCGTATATAACCTGAAACCTGTTATTAGCGTTTTAAGTCCCTAAAATCACCGACAACTTGTTAGGAGAAGAAAGAGAACTATCGTATTTGTGCAGCATAAGTAATTGTCAGGTTTAATAAAACAGTAAAAAAGAAATATTGTAACTTCTACTTTACAATTAGCTCCAAAGAAATAGGAGTATACTCCTTAAGGGAATTGGGTTTATGATATACAATAAATAAATAACTAATTTTAATTTAAAAACAAATTAATCAAAATTCGATTAATTTATTTTTTGTTTCGGCTTCTTTCAAATATCATTTCTTAACCTCAAAATTATAAGAACCGACACACAATTCAAAACAGAAATCCACCGAAAAATCACCCATACTGGACTATACATTCCTTGGGACTCAGCACATGAAACAAAACAAAAACTCAACATACTAAGAAACCAGATAAACACAGCCATAAAACTATGCTCACCAGATAAAATTAACGATGAATTAGATAAAATAAAACAACACTTCATCAACATTAATAAGTTTCCTCCACAAACCGTAGAAAACATTATACGCACACACCTAGACAGAAAGCAAAATCAACCAACAAAAGTAAATATATCTCACGAATTAAAAAATCACGAAACCATATACTGCTGTATACCATATATTCCTGACATCAGCAAACAAATAACCAACATTTGGCAAAAACTAGTAACAAAATATAACATTCCAGTTAACACTAAATTTATTCAAAAACCAGGCACAAAACTAAGGTCTATACTATGTAAGAACTACACTGACAAACACCACACCAACATTATTTATAAAATACAATGTGATAACTGCCACGACTTCTATATAGGAGAAACAAGTAGAAAAATGGAAACCAGATTCAAAAAACATAAAAAGTCACCTTCACACGTTTTCGAACACTGCAAGTCAAATGGACACAACATAACCATAGAAAACACTAAAATACTAAATAAAGAAACAAACATAAACAAACGAAAAATTAAAGAAGCCTTACTTATACAACAACTTAAACCCAAAATAAACCAATATAAAGGAACACCATTATACCTATATTAATATTATAGACAAAATTATATATTCAAACCGCGCCCTCTACATTGCAACACTCAATTATACAACCCCCCTCCCAAACATGTGGTCAGCTTCCGACCAGTAACCCTTTCTTTGTGAACCTGACGATGACCGAAGAAGGTCGAAACGTTGTTCGCTCTTCTATTTGAAGTGTTTTCTGGGCCCAGAAGAGCCGTTTTTGCATATAAAAGTTCTCAACAAGTGGGTTTCTCGACATCACTAATATATATATATATATATATTACAGTTATTACACGTGTTAAAGCGGTTTGTCTGCGATTTCACACCAGTAGAAACCGGAATTTTATTACAGAATAAATATAGTTACAGTTGTTTGTATGTTTTTGAATTTCGCGCAAAGCTACTCGAGGGCTATCTGCGCCAGTCATCTGTAATTTGGCAGTGTAAGACAAGAGGGAAGGCAGCTAGTAATCACCACCCACCGCTAACTTTTGAGCTACTCTTTTACAAACGAACAGTGATTCACTGTCACATATTAACGTAGACTGAAAGGGCGAGCACGTTTGATGCGACCGGAATTCGAACCCATGTATATATTTACAATAAATTGTAATGAACTGGATTTAAAGATAATTCCGTATGCAGTTGTCAAGAAGCAAAGAGAAAACTTAACTGATCTATATCTTGAAATACATAACAAACGTATGATATTGATTTGATAAGACCTTTCCACACGGCTGTACAACGATTGTTGTGTTAGGAGCTGAAAAACAGCAGTTGAAGTCATGCATTGCTTGGTGTAGTTCTCTGTTTTGTTTAACACAATTGATTCAAATCTATTCTTCAGAAAATGGGATGTGATATTTTTATAATTTTAAATACTTGAGAAAAAAAACAACTTGTAACACTGATCTACCTGACTTCTTTGATGCGTTTTCAATCAACCAGTGTAGCTTGAAATCACTACTTACTAATTTTGTTTAACAGCACTTTAGAAACCATATTTATAACAATGTGTTAAATAACACTGGTTTACAAAAAATATTTTTTGTTTGAGGGAAGAATGTGAATAGGTGTTTTTTTACTAATTTGGGTGTGCTGAATTCAAATTTATAAACAGTTTTGCTCTATCACCTCTAGTTTTCTGGCTTTTAAATAGTCTCATTTCAGTATATACAGAGTATATACGTGCTTATTTCAACAGTTGCAGCAGCTTATTACAGATAAAACAGGATAGATAAAGAACATTGACGGAATAAATATACTTGGATGACTCAATGTACACAATTCATAGTACCGCAGACAGTTAGAAGTGTTTTTTTAGATGATCTGGTGTATTTTGCCTCCGGGATGTCACGCAAGAGCATCCAGCAGAAGTCTCCCATCATGCTGGGGTTCCACTTGCCTTGGTAGTTGCTCTCCATCTTCGTAATGTCTTGGTGGAATCTTTCTCCGTGCTCATCACTCACTGCTCCAAGATTTGGAGAGAAGAAGTTGAGGTGGGAATGGAGAAAATGAATTTTGAGTGACATTCGGCATCCGATATCCTCATAAGTCTTTAGCAACTTCTCAATACAGGCTTGGTAAGTTGGTGTGCGTGTGTCACCAAGGAAGCCACTACAGACTGACTTAAATGCTTCCCATGCTCTCAGTTACTTTAATGTAAGAAGCTCCTCAAAATCAGTATCCTTCAGCACTTCTCGAATTTGAGGTCCGACAAAGATGCCCTCTTTGAGCTTAGCAGCACTGAAACCTGGGAACACAGTAGACAAGTGTTGGAAGGTGGCACCATTTTTGTCCATGGCCTTCCCGAAATTCTTCATCAAACCAAGCTTGATGTGAGGAGGAGGAAGAAGCACCTTCTTCATGTCAACCAGAGGATTCTCCTTGACGCTGTGTTCGCCAGAAACGAAAGTGCTTCTAGACCCCCAGTCTTTCTGCTTGTAATGCTGGGATACAGCTCGACTATCCCAGAGACAGAGAAAGCAACAGTACTTTGTGAAGCCCGCTTGCATACCCATAAGAAGACCAATGACCTTGAGGTCCCCTCACAGACTCCACTGGTACTGGTTGTACTTAATAGCTTCTAAAAAAAGCTCCATTTTGTCATAGGACTGCTTTAGATGGACAGAGTGTGAAGTGGGAATGCTGGGATATTTATTCCCGTTGTGCAGAAGCACAGCCTTGAGACTTCGCTTGGAAAAGTCTATGAAAAGACGCCAGTCTGAAGGATTATGTGGCAAACCAAGGAAAGTGAACAAGCCAGGTACATTTGTGCAGTAGCACAACTTGTTTTCCATGTCGAAAAATGAAGCAAGGTCTTTGTTCCAATTCCTGAAACTGGTGATCCGTCTTGAAATATAGCTATATATATATATATATATATATATAATGTAATGCTATCACTTACATTTATTGCATAATAACTAAAGAAGACATAAGTCACACAATATTAGAAATTAACCCTGAATGCATATACGCCTTTATGTACAATATGTGTACAAAATGTACAGTATGCATATCTAAAAAAAACTAGAGGTGATGAGTAAAAACGGATTTCAAATCTGAATTCAGCACCCCCAAATTAGGTTAAAACAGCTATTTTTGTGCTTGCCTCAATTTCTTTGTAAACCAGTGTAATTGTACAAAAAGATTTAATCAGTATTCGGAGATAAAATACAATAAATCTACATAGTTGCGTTATTTGTTCTACGTTAGTACAGCGGTATGTCTCCGAATTTACAACGCTAAAATCAAAGGTTCGATTCCCTGCGGTGGGCTGAAGCGATAGTTTGATGTGAGTTTGTTATAAGAAAAACACACACACACACACACATTCGTTATTCTAAAAGTTCAGGTCGAGACCGTTAATAAAAAAATGATCACCTTCTGTTAATTTAGTAATTAAGCCAAAAATGTTCAATAATTTGTATTGTAAGTTATTTGAAGAAAGAACGTTTTGCTATAGAGACAGAATGTAATAACATTCTTATATCACAGGAACATCTGCTTTCAAAGCTTTAAAAGTGATTACCAAACTGTATTATTACGTAAATAACATTTTTGGAGTTCTGATATTCAATACAAGTACAGAAAGCTACACAATGTACTATTTGCGATCTGCCCAGCACGAGTCTCGAAAATTTTTAGCGTTGTAAATCCGCAGACATACCACTAAGCCACTGGGGGCCACATGTATATATCTTTGATTGTTATTTCTCCAGACGTTTTCAATATTTTGAAAATGTTTGGCATATCGTATCGTATCCCATACTTATTTGTTGTTTATTTTGTGTTGACTGTTTTTTTTCTCTGTTTATTGAAATTCACACGTAAGTAATTTATCTACTAACACGATTTGATATGAACATGAATAATCTGTCCACTCACATGATTTGATATGTACACTTTAATAATCTGTCTACTCACACAATTTGATATGCACACTTGAATAACGTGTCCACTCACACGATTTGATATGCACATTTGAATAATCTGTCTGTTCTTACGGATTTATATACATGCGTAAACAATGTATCTAGTCACACTGAATGATTTTCACACTAAAACATCCTGTCTATCTCACAATTTGTATATTCATACTCATAAGTAGTCAAAGGTTAAATCTATTGTTAAGTTGTTGAATCTTTAGTTAAACACTAAATCATTCTTTACCGTTAAAACACGAGTATATGAGAATGACCACATCAGTGAACGGTACCTGATACTTGTTCTAAAAACAAACAAGTACATTTTGTGCCAGCTGATATTATAGAAGGTCACTTTTTGTCTTCACTAACTCAGGAATATGTTTGACTAACAACAGTTAACAGTTACTAACTTTATACTAATACGGTGTTCTTCAACATTGATATTTGTAAACAAAAAAGGAACATTTTATAAATAGTATTACCGGTATTTTACCGTCTTCTTGAAGTAATTATTATAATAATTTCGGTAGAATGTCTCTGTGTACTATACAGGAAGCAGACAGCATTATATTGATGTTCAGGTTAAAAATGTTGGTAGCATAATACGTCAAGGAATATTTCTATGGTGGCAAAAATACGTGAAGTTTTGTAAATGGAGAATTTAAGATGCTATTAACACTCCTACGAAAAAGTTGTTGTTGTTTTTGAATTAAGCACAAAGCTACACAATGGGCTATCTGTGCTCTGCCCACCACGGATATCGAAACCCGGATTTTAGCGTGTAAGTCCGCAGACATACCGCTGAGCCACTGGGGGGCATCTTACGAAAAAAATATTTACATCCACTAAAGTGATACCCTTAGTGGATGTTTTAAAAAAAAATTAAATATCATTTCGCAAATGTCTGAAAAGTCAAAATATTATTGCTCCTTAAAATATAAAGGGATAAGGTCAGTTAATGGCAATTTCATTTAAATACAAAATTATTAGCCTAATATTAATAACCTTTCAAGTTCCTCTGGGGCCTGTTAGGCCCCAATTTTCGTAGGAGTGTTAAAAGGAAACAAGCGAGAGAGAAATGAAACTTATCTTTAGATTTCCAGTCTTTTGATGTAAAATATCCATCACGTTTTCTAGACTTTGTTTCAGATAAAAAATGTTGCTAAACCGATAGTTCACTGATGTTTATCGAACCTTGAGATTTTTTCTTACTTTACAATCAACAAATATTTCCACAAAATATAACCAACACTACCTGAAACATGTTCTTAATGTAATTATAAAGGTGTAAAAATGTAATTTACTTTTACAAGAACTGATTTATCTTTGTTTAATAATCCATCTGGGTAAAAGTTAAATATAAGGTACGTCTTTCGTTATTAATTAAAAACCAATAAATATCAATTTGCGTCATAGATATTTTGTTTATCACACATAAAGCCTAAAGTATGATTGCGTCATGTCACCCCACTATATAAACACGTGGCTTGTTATAATCAACTAACATACAACAGATATCAACGTCTTTTACCTTATTGTAGTCTAATGAACATGAGGACAGTGGTAAGTGTTTTACAGTTTATATTATCTGTTAATTATTTACCAAACAGCAACATGACTCACCCAAAATAAATAGTTGTATGTGTTGCATGGTATTATTTTAGTATGAGAAGTAGCAATCCTAAACGTAGAATAATGTGAGACAATTAAATTAAAATTAATTTCCTATCATAAGAGACCTGATCTCATAATGAGACATTGTTAGTGAAATATAAATTGATAACATCATTATTAAAATGGTATTTAAATTTAATATAACAGAATTTTTAGTAAAACATCACTGTGACAAATGTCCTCATCTTATTCGGAAATGAATAATTTTACTTAATTTATATTTAAACTATTGTTGTTGTTGTTTTGAATTAAGCACAAAGCTACACAATGGGCTATCTGTGCTCTGCCCACCACGGGTATCGAAACCCGGATTTTAGCGTGTAAGTCCGCAGACATACCGCTGAGTCACTGGGGGGGGGCATATTTAAACTAATCTATTTAAAAATAACTCTCAATGAAAGTTAGAAACTTTAAGGAGAAAATGTTATGCGGTAGATCAGTTAATATATTTGTGTGCTTGTGTATCTGCCTGTCTGTGTAAAAACAACAACTTTGAAACTTTCCACGATGAGGGAGTGGATTATTTAAATTGTCATAATTTCGAAACAAAGTTAAATTTTGGTATATACTTTTATTACTGTAGGAAGTTACGCTAAAAGCGGAAATAGCGACACAAACTGAAACCAAAGGGGAGATATGGGCGGTAATGACAGACATGGGTGTAACGGTGATCCAGGTTTTCATAAAGTAATGTAAATAAAGGAGACAATAAGAAAGAGTTAGGAAGAGACACAAATAAATTATTAGATTTTATCATTGGCGTTAAATGTAACAGTTGTAAATTATTAGATTTAACATAGGCGTGAAAGGTGATGGAAGTTAAGACAGTAGGTTGGGAAATAAAAGAGTATTGGAAAGTGAACTAACAAAAAATGACGGTCAAAATATGGGTGCAAGAAATAATAATGGCAGAGAATAATTGGTAACAGTAAATTCAGGTGACTGTGAGTTATGGAGTATTTTTTACTTTTAACATATAAATGTTGCAAAGTTTCACTTTTCTCGTAAGAATGTTGAGAACTTTAACTACCTGGTCATGCCGCTTGATTCGTTGCGTAAACGTCGTGGCTTCAAATATCCATCATACAAAACATGCTCACCCTTTCAGTTGTAGAGGAGTTATGATGGTAACGGTCAGTACTACTATTAGTTGGTAATATTCGACCCCAATAGTTGCTTTACACTGATTTATTGGAAATGGATAGCGCAAATAGTCCTAGCATAACCATCTGTGAAATTGAAAAGAAGAAACAAAACAGTTCAGGAATTCAAAATTGAAAGGAGGTAAAATTATTAAACAGTTTATAATTTTTTATTAGAAACTTACTGATTGACCAACATTTATCCACAAGTGGCACAGCGTGATGTCTGTGGACTCACACCAGTGGAAATAGGGTTTTGATAATCGTTGTGGGCAGGGACAGACAGCCCACTGAGTAATTTTGTGACGAGTCTCATATATTTAAAGCCTGATGTTTAGAGTTAAACGTTCTTGAAGAATTATGGTTTCTTTTAATGATAGAATATAATTGAATATATCTCTAAGGAAGTAAAGTGTAAGTTCACAGACTAACAACATAATTTATGGTTTGATTACCAGGAGCGGACAGACAGCAGTGTTTTCACATTTTCGTACATTAATCACATAAGACATTCTTATGCAACATATCTTTCACGATAATACTTCATGTCACGTAATAAAGTTTTTTTTAAATCTCTGACTCATATAATGTTTTATTTTTTAATGTGAATATTATCTCACATGAATTAATAATGTATAGTCTGGTCTTTTACAAAATTTCACACCTTATCGTTTCCGATGTGCTAATGTTTGCAACAAGTTGCGTTGTTAACTTTATTATTTTTAAATATTTGTTGAATATTTAAAAAATTCGCGTCTTTCTGATGGTTGATATAAGTAATTGATTTCACTGGTCAACAAATTTTTTCGAAATCTCAGTTGCATAAGATTTTTTTACTTATTCCTACCCTTTGTGACCTGCTAAATTCAAATATGAAAACGTTTCAGCTCTACATGCTCTAGTTTTAATGCAGTTTTAAGTTTTTCATTCTAGCCGTTTGTGGTAAAATTAACACGTTTCCTGCAATGCCTATATTGGCAAACCGGCAACTGCTGCGATGTTCTTGTACATCTGACAGCTTCAGTGCTGCATGAGCTATGATAACGTGAGGTTGTCGTTACTCTTGTCTCTAGCCTCTGGCGATCCTTCTTATGAGACCCCACAGTCATTAAGTCCTCAACAGTTTAGCCAGCCAGAGTTGAATGACTTTGTGCGTGATTTGGGTCTCTCAAAAAATGCAGCTGAAGTGTTAGCTTCCAGAATACAAGAAAAGTGTCATACTTCCGAAATCGGGAACAGGCTTTTGTGCCATTTTTAACAGAGGAAAATATGTTTCTTTATTTTCATAATATCTCAGGTCTTCTCCAGGAATTAGGGATGCCATTATACCATTCAAATGACTGGCGATTATTTCTAGATTGTTCTAAGCAAAGTTTGAAGTGCGTTCTACTTCATAATGGCAATGTCTATACAGCTGTTCCAATTGTACACTCTGTGTATTTACGAGAGGAATATAATGACATCAAGACTGTGATTGACCAACTAAAATACCACGAGCACAACTGAACAATTTGTGTGGACCTCAAAATGGTTGATTTCCTCCTAGGTCAACAAAGAGGATTTACAAAGTACACCTGCTATCTTTGCATGTGGGACAGCCGAGCTCGAGAAAAGCACTGGAACCAGAAGGAGTGGCCCATACGTGAGACTCTGAACGCAGGTATGCCAAATATTGTCAACGATCCAATTGTCAGTCGAGAAAAGATCATATTTCCTCCTCTCCATATCAAGCTGGGCTTGATGAAACAATTTATGAAGACGTTGAATATTGATTTTCAAACACCTTGATTGCAAAAAAGTAGAGCATTGAGGAAAAAAACTGACTTCAGATCTGAAATCAGGGCAAGAAATCATGTAATACAAAGCGTTTGATATAATGCAACAAAAACTTTGTTGACCTGGTTTTAGCTCAGATTTATTTATGCAATTTTCTACTCTTTTAAATGAAAATATCACAAGAATGTAAACATACTCAATCAGAACGTTACTTGTTAATATCACGTTATACCAACGAAAACAAACTAGTTAACAAATAACTACCGTTAATAATAAAAGTACAATTAACTGATATGTATTGATATCCCTTTGCCTGTATTTAAAAAGAAAAATTCTTATTAAGAGATAACTATTTAAACGAGTCTAGACTTGTAATTAACTTAAATATCACAGTAGTCGACACGTCCTTGACAATAATTTTTACTGTTTTACCAACCACATTAGATGGCGCCACCAGCAACATCTCTCTCTCGTTATTTGGGTAGACATGTGTCATACCCAGGAGGGTCAGGCTCATTATTTTTTCCAATTTTTATTAAATATTTCATTGTACTATTTAGAAATCTATCTGCTATTGTTGTGTGTTGAATATTTAGGGCATAAGCTGTGAAGAGGTGATTCTTGGTACTTTATATGCAGTCCTAAGTAGTGTATTTTGTAATAACTGTTATTTGGTTTTCAGTTGTTCTTAACTTAGGTTAATCCATGCTGGATCTGCATAATCTATTGCAGGTCTTATATATATATGTTTTGTATATTTTAAGGATATTTTCAGGTGTTGCTCCAATGAGTTTACTAGTTACACTCATAGCATAGTTTGTTCTTCGCCAAATTTTAGTTTTTATATTATTTACATGGTTTGTCCATGTACGTTTGGAATCATACGTTAATCCTAGGAATTTTGCAAGTGTAGCAGTCTGTTAAAGTGCTCCATTCATGTAAATCTGTGGTTGTGCATTTTAATGTTTCGTTGATTTTGAAAACATCGCTTGTTGTGTTTTTGCTATGTTTATTTTGTTTCTATATTTTTGACAATATTTGTATATTCTGTTTAGTTGTGGTTGTGTGTTTGTGGCTGCTATTGCTGGTGTTGGAGCACTTTTCCAGATTGCTACATCATCTGCGAACTGTGACAAGTGTTCATGATTTGGATCTTTAAGTGGCATATTATTGATATACATTTTGAAGAGAATATGAATAGCCACCCAGAAAGCAAGGGACAATGCATTCTTTTTTATTAAAGCTATTTATTATTGTTTGAGTTGATCTAACTAAATCATCTGTCGTTTGTATAAATTTTCTGAATCCGTTTTGTTCCTCAGGTAATTTTGATGTTATCTTCAAAAATGTGGAGAGTCCATTACTTATTATTCGTTCAAGAATTTTGCCTACACAGCTGGTCAGGCTAATTGGTCGAAAACTGTGTGGTTTATTGACTGGCTTACCTTTGTTATGGAACATTAATATATTAGCTTGGTATCAAGAAACTGCGATGAAGCTAGAGTGAGGTGATAAATTAAAGATTGCTAACAGATGGTTCAATAATTTCAGAGTGCCATTTGGATGAGAATTGCTTGTATGCTGTCATATCCCGGGGATTTTTTTTTAAGTTTTTAACTGCTTGTTTGAGTTCTATTAGGGTGACTTTTATGATGAGCAATAGATTACTATAGTCATTTGTGTTAATGGTGTTATTGCTATTGATATTGACTGGGAAATATAGTTCGTATATCTCTGTGTTATTTGTCACATGATTGTTTACTGTATTATGAAAATATTTTTTTTCCGTCTGGATTGTTATGGGTTTTGAAATTGTTTTGTAGTTGGTGTCTGAGCTTTGTTGGTGTGCGCTGAGATGTTATTATGTTCTTGGGTTGGTTATTTTTGTGTTGTGTTTTTGTTGGTGAATCTTTTTAGACGCGACCAAAACATCCGATGTTCGGTTTTTTCATTCAGTTGGGAACAGAAGTTATCCCATTTTTCTCATTTCAACAATTTAATTTCAGTTCTGATTTTATTTGTGATACTGTTTATTTGAGTTTTTTTTATCTCTTTTCTTTTTACCATGAACTGTCTTCTTAATTGTCTTCGTTGTTCTATCAAAGTTATTAGTTGTTTGTTTGGTTTCCATGCTTTATTAATTGTTTTATATTGTTGCTCAGGTGTAGCGTACGTTGTTGTTTTTTAGTAGGCACTCCGTAAATTTTTGACCACAGCTGTCATTTTCTGATTTATTTTTGGCTGTATACTTAATGTTATCTGGTAATATGTTCTCTAATTCTCTTTGATATTCCAGCCCATTGGATATTTTTGTACTCGCATTTGTCTTGTTTAAAGGTTTTATCTTTATGTGGAGCGAGATAAAAGACACACCATACAGGAAGATGATCACTGTCTACTTCTTTTCCCATATTAAAATTTAATTGCTTTTGCCTGATATTAAAGGAGGTCAGGCAAATATCTAAGATATCACTTGTATTTGTTTCATACGAAGTATACGTTCGTATATAAGTTGTTACACGGATATACAAAAGACAGTACTATTATATTTATATAGATTGTGAAGTGCTTCTCTTGCAATGTAAAAAATATATGTGTGAATCAAGCTCATATTAAGATTGTTTGAGGTTCTGGTGCATTTTTTTTCAGGCCCTTTGAATAGGGTAGAAACAAATTTTAAATCAATTATAATTAACACACATTAAGTTAATTACAGAATATTAGCTAACTGTTCAAAGTAAATTAGAATATAATGCATCTATCTCTTTAGGGTGAGAGATTAAAAGTAAACAATTATAATTATTTACTTATACAACATGGCAAGTAAGAACGAATTACGTACCGAAATGTCTTTTTATGATAATACCCCAACTGAGCCATCTGCTGTGTCCTCAGAGTGGGATCAAACTCTGATTTTAGCATTGTAATTTCGACGACGTACAGTTGTCTCTCCGGTTGAAAAATTAGGTATATAAAAAAAATATTGTTATTGTACAACATTACGGCAGCATTACCCTAAACTCGTTTTAAAAGATATAAAATGTAAGAGAAAATTTGTAAATTTTTATTTCATACTGACGTACACTGAATGTTTGACATCATTCCAACTAATCAAGATGATGTTTCAACTTTTAATAAATTTATAATAATATTAAGTAAAAGTTTCAGTTAGCTCTGAAATCTTGTCATTTTATGAAAAAGATGCATTGATTATGTCACGTGGAAACATTTGTTGATTGTAAAGTGAGAAACAATTGGTTACGGTTATTGAATTATGAGTGAAGAATATTTTTCAAACCTCAATGGAATTGTCAAGGTTCAGTAAGCATCAGTTAATTACTGCTTTAGAAGTTTTTCTCTGAAACAACCAGAACGTACGCAAAAATTGACCAATAAAAATTAAATTGGAAGAAATATGAGAAATTAATAGAGTGCTCCCTCCCCAGTAACACAGCAGAAGATCTGTGGATTTTTAACGCTATAAACCGGGTTTCGTAATTCGTAGGAAGCAGAGCACAGATAACACATTGTTCAGCTTGTGCTCAACTTCAAATGTTAAAAATTAAAAGAACGTATTCATCTCAAACTGTCCACAACAGCCACTAACAGCCTGAATAAAGATAGCTAATGAACAGTAATCTGAGACAGACTCATACGAAAAGCAGAAAAAATATATACCAAAAGTTGCGATAAAGGATACCCATACCAACTGGTGCAAAAGAGTAAATCCCACACCGACTGGTGGAAAATAGTGTTACTCATAACCACTAAATAGAAGAACAAACGAGGTAAAAATAGAATATGTTAGAACTGGTTATCCACATAATAAATACGCTTAGAAATAAAATTAGAAAAAACATTAACTTACTAAAATCACAATAACAGTACATCTTCTATTCACAAAAAACTCAAAAACTCTTACCAGATATTAATATTCACGTATAAAAAAGACCAAAAGGTTAAACAAGACAATTATCACTCCGTTACATAACACTCAAACACAATAATAAGAAACCACCATACAAGAACAAACAGAAAGTACACACCTTGAAAGAACAACTCCAAAAAATATTGAAAACAGCAGACGACCAAAACATGGACAATCACTTCAAGATGAACAATATAGAAAATAATTGTATGTGTAAAAAGTATTCTACATAATAGCATTTAAC
This sequence comes from Carcinoscorpius rotundicauda, assembly GCA_011833715.1. Lineage (NCBI taxonomy): Eukaryota > Metazoa > Arthropoda > Merostomata > Xiphosura > Limulidae > Carcinoscorpius > Carcinoscorpius rotundicauda. The sequence goes on from CM022394.1 coordinate 119,000,080, forward strand.
AAATAAACTTGATAAAACAGTGTTTAACATTGTATAGTAAGTTTTCTCCTCATGTTTTGGCCTAGAAAGCGAATAGAGTTCTCAATAGAGCAGAGAGTTCACATAAAATCAATATGCAATGTTGTTTGTACTATCCGCCAAATTGCTGCAAACTTGTAATGTTCCCCAAACACTGTCAGTTACATTTTCAGTCGTGAGACCTGGACAGGTAAATATGAAATGAAGAGGTATAACACCTGAACCCAATGATACTGATGTTAAGTGTCTTTGTTTATACAGCTTTCGGGGCAGAAGGAAGATTGAGACTGATCTCAAACATGAGATAAACAACCATCTACCAAGTAGTTTTAAAGTGCTCGAGTCTACAGTATAAAAAATTCTCGAAGAGAATGAAGTATTTGGTTGTGTAGCAACTTTAAAATCTTTATTTGATCTCCAAATATAGTGAAGAGACTAACAGTTGCTAAAAAGTGTAAAAACTAGATTTCTGATGATTTGAAATGGTTTGATGGACGTATGAGTGAGCCAAGTTGAAATATTTGGTTAAAAGCAAAGGTTGTAGGTCCAGAAGAATAAAGGAGAAATATATCCAAATCAGTGGATTTCACCTTCCATGAATCATGGGGGAAGAAGTGTGATGGTTTAAAGTGCTTCTCGATTTAGATAAAAATAGATATTTATAAAATAGATAAAATAATTGACCAACGCAAGTGCCATCAGACACTATTGATCCGTCATGTTATACAAAATGGTTAACGTATTATTGGTAAAAGATTCTACAACGAAAGAGATAATGACCTCAAACATTCATCCATCCTTCAAAGAAGTTACTTAGTTAAGAAAGAAGTTACTGGAATCATTCAAGTGATGTAATGCCTCCATAGAACATCGGTCAGAACCGAATTGAAGATATCTAAACTTTGAAACATGAAAAACCCGACAAATCAAAACTTGCTTCTAAAGAACCTTTTGTATTTGAAACGTTTGGAGCAAAGTTCCAAAGAACATTAAATATGTTGCGACAGTGCTTGAAAGGCTGTCTACAGTTGTTAAAATAAAAGTGGAACAGAAGATATCTACTGTTTGCTGAAATCAAATACCACCACCAAGTATTTATTGTACTAAATGTGAAGATTAACAAACTTTAAATGTATCACCAATGATTTAACATCTATTGTTCTTTGAAAATAGCTTGAAATCTAATTTTTGATTTCGTTCTAACCCTTTTGCACAGAAGTGCGTATATATATATATGTATGTATGTATGTATGTATACCCAAGCAATAAAGTGCACCGAATACACTACGTAAAAGGGATAGTTTTCTTTGGAGAATCATCATTGCACTATTTACATAACGTAGTTTAAATACAGCAGTGTGATAAATAAAAGTAAATAATATTGTAACGCAATCTTCGGATATAATTTTTAGATTTTTTATAGCTGTAATAAGTACGGCGAACAGACCAAATGACATCTTATAACCCTATGTCTGGTTAATGTGTGGCCTGAGGCTGAAGATATTTCTTATTATCACTGGGGAACACTTTTTCAGTAACTTCGAGTTGCATTGGATATTTTAACTGATTCTGAAGGAGTTTTAGGCGCTGAATTCAAATCTGAAATTAGCTTTTCTCTACAGGATCTAGTTTGTATGCAATTTGATATTAATGAAATTGTATAAATGTGAACTTGCGTAAACCATGTATAAGCATTTTCACGTCCATATATATAGATAGTTTCTAATATTTTGATAATACTTCTTTTGTTTCAGATCAAACATGGCTTCCAAAAATAGATATCATATTAGAAACAAGCCTGGTGCCTTCTGCTACATATGTGGATGCTACACACTCAATCGTCAGAGACGTAACATATCCTCGTTTGTCAAGCGTGCCTACAAAGCATACTTTGCAGTTCATCTTGATGATCAAGACAAGCAATGGGCTTCTCATGTTGTGTGCCGCAATTGTGAGGAAATGCTTCGAGACTGGACCATAGGAACACGCAATGGTCTGCGATTTGGTGTTCCAATGATTTGACGCGAACCCACCAACCATGTAACTGACTGTTATTTCTGCATGGTAAACACAACGGGTGTTGGGAAAATAAAACCGACATAAGATTACGTATCCGAACATTCCCTCAGCTATTCAGCCTGTTCCGCACTCTGAAGAAGTTCCTGTTCCAGTTTTCAAAGTTCGGAGAACTGTTCTTCAGACACTGAACCTTTCCCCGTCTCCAAGCCTCTTCCCCAGGTTGAACTGAATGATTTAGTGCGGAATTTAGGTCTTTCAAAGAAAGCAGCAGAGCTTTTGGCATCAAGATTACAAGGCAGAAATCTTGTTGATCACTCTGTTAAAGTATCATATTTCAGAAAGGTGACCAGCTTTTTGTGGCCTTCTTTTCAGAAGACAGACAGTTTGTTTACTGCCATGACATCCAAGGGCTTCTCAAAGAAATGGGTGTACCTTACGTATAGTCCTGCTGAATGGAGACTCTTTTTAGACAGTTCAAAACGCAGTCTAGAGTGTGTTCTTTTACATAATGAGAATGTTTATGGAGCAGTACCTGTCGGTCACTCAGTGCATTTGCGGGAGGACTATGATGATATGAGAATGGTCATGGACTTATTAAAATATCATGAGCACAAATGGATCATTTGTGTAGACTTAAAGATGGTCAACTTTCTTCTTGGACAACAGAAAGGTTTCACCAAGTTTCCATGTTTCCTCTGTATGTGGAACAGCCGAGCACGAGACAGACATTGGGTCCAGAAGGACTAGCCTATTCGTGACACCCTTGAAGCAGGCATGCAAAATATCATACAAGACCAAATTGTAATCAGAGATAAGACCATCTTTTCTCCTCTTCAACTCAAATTAGGTTTGATGAAGCAATTTTTCAAGGCACTGGAAACCGAAGGTGAATGTTTCCAACACGTCATCACAGCTTTACCAGGGTTACCATTTGAGAAGATCAAAGCAGACGAGTTTGATGGCCCACAGATTCGAACCCTAATTCGTGATGATCAGTTTGTTGCTAAGATGACCGCTTTAGAAAGGGCAGCATGGTTATCCTCTGTGGCAGTCGTTCAGAACTTCCTTGGAAACAATAAGGCGGAGAACTACAGTGAACTTGTGAACAGAATGCTCCTCGCTTTTCGTGATCTCGGGTGCAACATGAGCATCAAGCTTCATTTTTTGAACAGCCACCTTGATAAGTTCCCTGACAACCTGTGGGCTGTGAGTGACGAACAAGGAGAACGATTTCACCAAGATCTAAAGGTCATGGTAAAACGCTACCAAGGGCGCTGGGACAAAAGTATGATGGCTGACTACTGCTGGAGCATTAAACGAGATTGTCCAGATGAAGTGTACAAACGCAAATTCCTACCTGAAAAAAATACACAAACAAATTGATAAGCTATTCCTATAATTTCCTATAATAACGAAAAATTAAAAAATAAATAAAAATGTCAAATTGCATAAAATCTGTAGCTTGCAGACAAAAACCGACTTCAGATTTGAAACAACACACTCAAATTAACTATAGAAAGGTTTTTTTTAAATGCAACAAAACGAGTGTTCCCCAGTGTTACGTTTCCAATTTTTGAAAAGAAGTCTTCAGCAGTCTTATCGGATTGTTTAAGTTCGTTGATACCAAAATTAAATTATAAGAAATCGGACATGTCCAGGAAAGGAACTGGTCATAGCTATGACATCGTGAATTATAAGTAATTGGTGAGATTCGGGAAGAGAACTAGTCATTAGGGTTTCTATTTCAGTTATATCAAGACTTCTTGAACCTAGGTGTTTCTAGTACATCATGAAAAGACCATAGAACTTATCAGATACACTCCCATAATACTGTATTCGTATTAAAACGTGTATTATGTAATAAATTCTCAATGTACGCTTTTTTCAAGAAATAAACATGGATATCTTATAAAAATATTTAGTTTATAAAAAATATTTTTATAAACTGAATATGAAGTTTCTCAGTTATTGTTGAAACAAAGAAAGAATTTCGAAATATCAAAATGAATTTTAAAATAACAATAAGTTATTCAGATTTTGAAGGTGTTTTAAGGTAGGTAATAAATACATTTATCCTTTATTGATGAATAGATTAATCTTGAAATAGCTTGTACACTTATAAATGATTGTAACAACAATAGTATTTGAACTTGAGTCTGGCATTCGTTGTATTGTTTGTTGTTTTCATGTTATAAAAAGGTGTGCTGCGTACAAACCAGTCTTCGGTTCGAACAAGTAAAATAGCTCTTAGAATGATTTGTTTATTTTTATGGTAAGAACAAAGAAAAATTATTTATGTATGTTAAATGATTTTGTATTAAATTTCCCCCAGTAGATCAGCTGTAAATCTGAAGTCTTATAATTTTAAATTTGAAGGTTCAACTTTCTGCTTAATAACAAAATAATAATAGTCGCTTTTCTAAGGATAATTTTATTTTTTTTCACTGTTTCACACTATGACATTTTAAAGCCAAATATAACTCAATAGTTGAGTGAAAACGCCTCTGCATGTAAGCACAAGCAAATTTAATCTAAAAAATAAATTAGTTTTTGCATATTTATTCCATTTTATATGTCAAACACCCTCTTAATTTAGACTTTTAGTCTAAATAGTTACCGAAATATGATGTGTTTTGATGTCCATCGACTGTTTGCTTTAAACATTTCTTCTCACACAAGTTACTACATGTTTACAACGGCTCTCAAAGGATGTAATTCCAATGTATTTATATATCAAAGCTTGCAGTGCACCTTACAAAATATTTCAGTTAATGACAACGGTAAACACATAATCAACCTTCTTCCATATCGGTTTTAACGGCTAATGAAGCATAATGATGAATCTATCAAGCCTATGACTACAACCAAGGAAATCTAAGGTGGCTTGTTTCGTTGTATTTCTATCCGCTATCAAAACTGCAGCTCTAACATCACACAACTTTACCATGTCAGACAGTTGGTTAAGGCACTCTACTCGCAATCCCAGTGTCGCGGGTTCGACTCCCTCTCAAATCAAATCTTGGTTACCTTTTTAGCAATTGGGGCGTTATAATGTGACGGTCAGACCCACTATTCGTTGGTAAAAGAGTAGCCCGAGAGTTGACGGTTTGCCTACTCTCTGTCTTACACTGCTAAATTAGAGATGGCTAGCGCAGATAGCTTTCGTGTAGCTTTGTACGAAATTAAAACAAAACAAATATATTATAATGAGATGTATTCTTATTTAAAGAACAGACAGTTAATTTTACTTCCTATAAGAATTAAGAGAAAGAGAATACACTTGTTTGTGGTTAGAACATAAAAGTCCGTATTCCTAGAATTTGTACTGTTTTTGGTTCTCTGATTAGTTTCAGAAAATAGTTATTAAAAACAAACACAAGTAAACTAGCATTGGCTCGTCAGTAATCATGTGAAAGGAAATATTAACCTTGGAATCCTGCTTGACTCTAACGGTGTAACTTCTGTCTTAAGAAGTTATATGTCATTATTCCGTACAGCCACTGTGTTGTTGTGAAATGTTTTAGTTCATTTGAACACTAATTTAAAAGCCTTTGAAATAATTCTACCGAAGCATCTGAAACAAACTTACAGTGTCTGCTACTTTAAACAGAATAAATAACAAAATGGTTTCTTTTCAATTTCACCAACATATTTGGTAAATACAAATGAATTCAACAAACACCATTCTTTCTCAAATCGTGAATATTTCTTTACGACCGTAATATAGAAAGTTAAAACATCTTAAGGTTTGTTTACCTATATTAATATTACAAGCACAGAAGCAAACTTAGTTCTAATATATTTATGATATAAAATAATTAAGGTATTTAACACAACTACAACTCTAAAGCACTAACATAAAGCACCCAACTTACAGCTTTATCAACTTTTGTTACTTCCAGCTTACCAGTACGTTTAACTAAACACTAAAGGTTTACATTCCATTAACTCTTTACTGGTATTTAAACAAAATTTGGTAAGCGTTGCCTTGGAAATTGAATATTATAACGGAAAATGTCAGTTTCTCAAATATTAACTGTTTGATTGAAACTGTTTCAGGAATGCGTTAATAAGAAAGTCTTATTATTTTGTTTGTCACAATTTGTTATGGCTTTATAATTTGTTTGTCTTTTCAATAGTTTTATTTTATGCTATAGAATATCATGTCCACCGTATTACACAATAATAACAAATAAACCGTGATATCCAAAATCCTGTTACTTTTGAAAGTAAAATAAAACAATTACACCACTGAAACTAAATTTAAAATAATTTGTTTTAAAAAACAAAAAGTGTTTACAAAATGTGAATTATGATAGAACACGTAAAATGAAGGGTGTAAGTGTGTTCCCTTATCGCAATGCTACATATGGCTGTTTGCTGAGTTAGTGAAAACCAGTGATTTTGGTCTTGTCAAACTGTATACTTACCGCTGTGTCAGTGGGACATGTGAAATGAAGCAGCTTTTTCATTTTAAAAATTCGGAAGAAAAAAAAATGCTCTGTCCAAAGTGTTAATTATACCATACAGACTTACTGAATTATCACTTAGATATTGAGAAAAGCTGAAATTACACACATTAAATGTACTAATTGTAAATTTTTGTGAATCATACCATGTCGCTTTATTCGTGTGGTACAACTGGCAAATAATTTGCTGAATCTTCAAGAAAACACTTTGTTTTTGTATTTACTTGTATTTAAATAATTTCCAACGTTCGTTTTATGTATTAAAAAATACCAAAACGTAATACAATGATTTAATGTATTTAGTATTTATTTGTCTTCCTTCCCTGTTTCATTGAAAATACTGTACAAATCGATAGAAGGTACTGATTGCTGCGCCATCTAAATAGACTGACAAAATGTAGTTTATGGGTGTGCTTTTATTATAACATCGGGCTATCTGCTAAGACAACCGAGGTAAATCGAACCCCTGATTTTAACGTTGTAAATCCGAAGACTTACCACTGAACTAGCGGGGAGCATGTAGGATATTCACGAACGATTGTTGCTATTGGACAGATGTTAGTCGATCATTGAGATTTTTATTTTAGTTTATGATAAAATCGTATCTGATATTGATTTCTGAATTTAGATATCAGTAAACCATCAATCGTGTCTTATAATAAGTCTTATGGCCTATGATAAAATCTTATCTGATAATGATTTCTGGAGGTATAGGCAAGTAAAGCGTAAGTTGTGTTTTATAAGAAGTCTTTAGGCCATTTATGAAGACGGAAATAGACAGACTAAGTTCTTATCATCCAATATCCAATAAGTGTCTGTGCTGTGTATGAGAGCTTCAGTTGTTGTCAGTTCTGAATCATATCACATAAATGTGCTTAGTGTTTAAGTAATCAAATAATAAACGTTTTCTGACATTGTTACGTGGTCAAGTGGTCCAGCACAATTATTTAACACGTTGTTATAAATATGGTTTCTAAAATGCTGTTAAACAGAATTAATAATTTCTGAATTCAAGCTACACTCGTTGATTGAAAACGCATCAAAGAAGTTAGGTAGATCAGTTTTACAAGTTGTTGTTTTTTCTAAAGTGCTTAAAATTATAAAAAAATATTATATCCCATTTTGTGAAGTGAAGATTTGAATCAATTGCCTAAGACAAAAGAGAGAACTACACCCAGCAATGCATGACTTTAGCCGGTGTTTGTTTACGTCCAAACACAACAGTCGTTGTACAGCCGTATGGAAAGGTCTAATAATGTGAATATCATATGTTTGTCAGGTAGTTCAAAAAATGGATCCGTTAATTTTTTTCTCTTTGCTTCTTCACAACCATATTCAGAATTGTCACTAAATCCAGTTTATTGTAAATCTTTGTAAATGTGTATATTGGTTCGAATTCCGGTTACACCAAACATGCTCGCTCTTTCAGCCAGACGTTATAACGTGACGGTGAATCCCACTATTCATTAGTAAAAGAGTAACTAAGATTTGGCATTGGGTGGTGATTACTAGCTGCCATCCCTCTAGTCTTAGACTGCTAAATTAGGGAGGGCTAGGGCAGATAGCCTTAATGTAGCTTTGCGCGAAAATTAAAAACATATAAAGAACTGTAAATATATATACTTTATCGGCACAGTGTAAATAGTTAATATTAACAAATGTAATTTTTTTCTTTATTGGTTAATGAATGAATTAGAAGAAATTGCTATCATAATGTGGGAAATTATTTCAAGTATCTATATGCATATAATATAACTAAAATATATCATCAGTCTTGTGTAGAACTTTGGATATCAGTTAAAACATATTTCTAACTCAAGTAGTTGACCAATTCAAACCCAACTTCTCACACTAACTTTTAGCTCAAATGTGAATTAAATCCATATAAAATTTTCCCAGATGTCAAAATACACAATAATATTTTATAAATTTTTAGTTTCTATATCGTTATTGCAAGAACTATTATAAATAATTATATCTGAAAACAATTCCCACCAAAACAAAATATACAATAATAAAATATGCAGTCACAATGTATAAAATAAATATATTTCTTCTGTTTAAATTTCCCGCTTTTTTCTATCGCATAAAAATACAGTAAATATATTGAAGGGAAAAGGTCTCATAGATTAATTTTCTCTAATCTTGTGTTAATTTATCTCCAGCACACATATTTTCAGTTCACAAACTTGGTTATATAATTTATAGTAGTTAAAGAAACACAATTCTACAGTTTATACTATTTAAAGAGACATAGTTGCATAATTTATATTAATTACAGAAACATACTTGTGTAGTTTTACACTATTCAGAAAAACAAATTTTAATGGTTTATATAATTTAAATAAAGACACCTGTATTGCTATTTACAGCCCATGCGACTGGCAACACGTTTGACTTTTTTTTCCTCTCAGTATCTTTGTGATGTAATATTAACGTTCAAATATTTGTGAGAAAGATCGCAAATGATTTCTGCAAAAACTAGCTTTACCAAACACTTGATTTTGTTTCGAAATGTGTTTCTGGTGGAAAAGAAACAGACAGAAAGAAAGAGGTTAACGAAAGATTTTATCTTGGTACAAATTACACTTAATTTGCTATTCAATGCAAAGTTTTTTTCATTTTTTAATTCACTTTATAGTAATTAATTTCAAATATTTATTTTTTCATTGTTAATTAAATGAAGGTAACATTTCAGAATATCTTTTCTTTCACTGAGGATCAAGATCCGAAGAAGCTGTAAAGAAAAAAAGAACTTTTCAAGTTTCATACAAATTGAATTAAAACACAAAATGTGTAAATGTTGTAAAAAGTAAGATATTCAATTAACAGTAATGATTGTTAAAGTATTGGAGAAGTTTATGTCTTAAGAAAAGTATGAATTATATCATACATGTTTTCTTGTTTCTAATTAAGCAAAAATCTCCACAATAGGATATCTGGTCTCAGCCCACCACAATTGAAACACAGAGTCTAGCGCTGTGAATTTACAGACATACCTGTGTATGTTTATTTGAGAAAAATTTTCATTCTACACTATACTTATATATATATATATGTATATAGTTTGGTGAAAATAATTAACTACTGGGCTACTCTTTTACCAACTAATAGTGGGATGACCGTCACATTATAACGCTTTAATGGTTGAAATGGCGAACATGTTTGATGGATGGGGATTTGAACCCGAAAATCATAAGAAAGGACTGCTTTAAAAATCCAAACCTCTAAGTAATTAAGTAATATATTTTAACTCGTGAAAACAAGCCAAAACAAAAGTAAATTAAACGTATTTTGATTAATTTGTTTTTAAGTTAAAATTACTCATTTATTTATTATATATCACAACCCAATTCCCTTAAGGAATATACTCCTATTTATTTAGAGCTAATTGTAAAGTAAAAGTTACAATATTTTATCTTTACCGTTTTATTAAACCTGAGAATTACTTACACGACACAAAAACAACCGATCTGTCTCTTCTCCCAGCGAGTTATTGGTGATTTTACGGACTTAAAACGCTCGTAACCGATGTTAGGCTATACACGGTGGATAAATTGCAAATAGCCGTCTGTGTAGCTTTGAATCTAAAAACACATGAACTAAGACCTTTACGTTTGTCATTGCATACTCAACATTTTGTTTAATGTGTATAAATTTTAAGTTCTTATACATTACGCATACCCAAAATAAGTATTAAATTCCGGTTTCTACTGGTGTGAAACCGCAGACATACCGCTGTGCCACGTGGGGGTAAATGTCGGTCAGTCAATAAGTTTCTGTCCAAATATTATGAACTGCATTATCATTTTACCTCCTTTTAATTATGTGTTACTGAATTGGTTTGTCACCACTACTCACTCGTAGTAAAATTATAACGTCCCCACGGTTGAACGGACGAGAATAATTTGGCGTGATGGGAATTGGAACCAGTTACCTTCAGATCACATGTGGAGCATCTTAACCAGCTGGCCATGTGTGTGTGTTTTTCTTATAACAAAGCCACATCGAGCTGTCTGCTGAGTTCACCGAGGTGAATTGAAACGCTGATTTCAACGTTGTAAATCCATAGACTTACCGCTGTACCAGCTGGAGGGCATCAACATTAGTAAAAACAGATTCAAGTTTGTTTCTTGAGATTGCTTGTCGAACAGCATGGCAGGAAGGCTAAATTATTTACACTTCTGACGAAAATAGTGGAACTTTGCAATATTTTCATATTTAAAGTTTGAAATACTCAATAATACTTACCTCAGTTAGCTGTTACGAATTACCCTCTGTCATTTCCATTTCCTCTGCCATTACTATTTCTTCCGCCAAAATGCAGACCGTCGTTTCCATTTGGGAAGCTACGCAATCCTCTTCCGTTTCCCAACCCACGATCGTAACGTCCACCGCTTCTTCAGCCAAAGTTGGGATGAAGTTCCAAGCCTAAGTCTCTTATGGCGTTTCTTCCCAAGAAACTGGTAATTCTTTTATACTAAATTTGAATAACTTTCAAAAAATATTGTTATCAAATTTTTATTTCACTAACAATATCCTGCAATAAGATCAGGTCTGGTATCATGAGATTTTAATTTTAGTCAAATAATCGTACATTATTCTACATAGAGGAATGTCACTTGTCATATTGAAATTATACCGTGCAACAAATACAGCTATTTTTCTCCGATGAGTTGTGTTGCAGTTAAGGAAATAATTAACTTATAGAATAAACTGTAGAACACTTACCACTGTCTTCATGTTCGTTGTGCTGCAATAAAGTAAAAGATGTTGGTATCAGCTATGAACTAGTTGATTATGTAAAAAGTATTCTTCAAGTTTACGTATTTATATAGTGGAGTGATATGACGTAATCACACTGAAGGCTCTACAACTAACAAAGAAAACAGCTAATACACAAATTGCTTCTTATTAGTTTTTAATTAATAACAAAAGACGTACTCAATATTTCGATTTTTCTCATACGCATTTCAAAAGAAGACAGATCAAAGCTTTAAATATTAGAGAAAATTTATTAATTTCTTATTTCATACTGACGTACACTGAATGTTTGACATCATTCCAACTAATCAAGATGATGTTTCAACTTTTAATAAATTTATAATTACATTAAAAAGAAGTTTCAGTCAGACATGAAATCTTATCATTTTATGTGAAGAAAGCGTTGATTGTATTATGTGGAAATATTTGTTGATTGTAAAGTGAGAAACAATTGGTTGCTGTTATTGAATTATGATTCATGAATATTTTTCAAACCTCACTAAAATTGTCAAGGATCAGTAAACATGAGTTAATTACTGGCTTAGAAGGGTTTTTTTCTCTGAAACAACGTCTTGAAAAACATTTATTTTTCTCTTAATCTTTTAGTAAAACATTTCTAAATTGACTAAACTATTCACCGAAAATTTGAATATTGAGGCAATCAGAACTTATGTGAGAAGACTGGAGATAAAAAGTTACACAGAACATTCAAAGTAATTGTTGATTTGTATCAAAAGACTGGAAATCCATAGGTAAGCTACATTTATCACTCGCTGTTTCCTTTTACAAAACTTTGTTATGTATTACTGCTAGAATAGAAATATTCATTGACGGATCATGTTGACAACAATTTTCTCCCCGAAAATCACAATGATAGTATCTGCAACCTGTATACTGCATAAAGACCTTTGACAGACATTATCATAAACTGATCTCACGAGAACGGTAAAACCTCGCTTAGAGTATTTGCCAAATGTACGTTTTGTTTACAAAGCTCTGTATATAAACGTCCAGAAACAGCGTATCCCTGTGTGTTTATTAAGTGATAGTCAAACTGATTTCTATATAGATATAAATAAATATTTATATGTGTATAATATATATAATTACAATCTTGTGTAAAACTTTGGGTCTGTCTGTAAACGTATTTCCTTCTTGACGAGTTTACCGATCGAGACTCAACCTGGAATGCTAATTTATTTGTCCGCAACCGTTTTTCCAAAACGTCAAAAAATATAAAAATATTTTTGTATATTAAGTCTTATATCGTTACCACAGGAACTTTCGTGAATAGTTCAATTTAAGCAAAAGTCCTATCACGAAAATATTCTACAAATTGAAGAATGTTAGTAAATATTTTAGCATTTTAACTTGTTTTCAATAATAACCAATATAAGCAGTAATAGAATACGCAGCTAAAGTTCGTAAAACAGATGTATCATTTCTGCTCTTTAAATTTCCCGCCCTTTTCTGATCCATATTGTTCAACAGCTATTTATACTTATGTTGAAATAAGTGCTTAAACCAGAATATTTTTTGGATATTTCTTACATATTGAAGTGGAATATAACAGAAAAGTAGCAAGATTATTATTAATTAAATGCATTAAATCGCCAAATTCAAACAGTACAAATCTCGACCACATCTCTACAGCTTTATCAATTTCTGGATGAAATTAGCTTGATTTGATTAAACGATGCAACACCGCCACAAACCTCGTTCGCACACGACACGAATGAAATACTGGACCTGTGCCTGTGTTCGTCTAATAGGAGTCGCAAATTTATAAACTTTCATGTTGGTCACGATTTGAACAGTGACCACCTCCCAGTTTGGTTGATCTTCAATCTCACCCTCCAGTGAAACAAAATTAAAGTTAAAGATCAACTGAATTATTGCAAAGCAAATTGGTCATTTTTTTCAAACTATCTTAAATCAAACCTTACCTCCTGAAGTACTACATATTGCCGCTGACGCATCCGATATAGATGCATATTGTCATATCATCTCTGAGTGTCTGAAACATCCAGTCAACACCTTTATACCGAAACAAAAACACTTCACATCAACTCACTTATGGCAGCCACATCAAGATGTAATAGACTTAATACAAGACAGACGTATACTCCGCAGACAGAAAATACAAAATCGCAACCCCACACTAGAAACACAGATCAACACTATAAGAAATAAAATTCGACATTTAATCCGATAAGAAAAAACAAAAAACTCGGACACCTTCTGTTCAGAACTATATCACAAAACTGATCCAAAACAATTCTGGACACACTTAGAAAGATTTACGAATACAGAAACAACAAACACAATATATCCAGCACTTGAACTGGATGGAGAAACAGCGTACACTAACATAGAAAAAGCTGGGATCTTTAAAAAAGCACATAGAAAACACGTTCAAGACACATCGTGAACCAGACATGAACAGGTAATTCTATAATACAGTTAATAACTTTATTGATCACAACAATAGCATTTACACACCTATATTCCCAGTAAACATTTTTTACACTCAGAGAAAATAACAGATTGGAGCACTCATCAACTCATTAAAGATATCACTGTAATGGAAGTCGTAACTGCTATTAACAACACAAAAAATATGGTATTCAAGATATCCTCCTAAAACACGGCACTCGGAGATTATACGAACACCTAACAGCTTTATTTAACTTATCATTATCTGTTGGATATATTCCCGTTTCTCGGAAGGAAGCAATAATATTAATGTTCCTGAAAGAAGGAAAGCCAGCAAATTAACCAAACAACTACCGCCCAATTAGACTAACCAGTTGTATGGGCAAAATATTAGAGAGAATAATTAGTAATTGTCTTTCCGTATACTTCAAGAAAATTCAAAATTAGAAGAATGTCGTCGGTGTTTGGGTAAAAAAAAGTTCATACCCTGGAGGGTCAGGTTCTCTGTGACCTCTTTCTCCTCCTTGTTCTTATGTTCTTGACGAATTTTGTAACTGTGGAACTGAATATTATTTTGGTCCTTTTCAGGGCAATGTCCATGTACTGTGGCTCGTATACTGTGATTATTTTATTCTATCAGATGAAATGTCAAGTTTGTTGGTGGCATTTTTTCATACATATATATGTAATATATATATATTCTCATTATTATTATTTTTATTATTTAAAATTTATATTTGTTATTTATTTTTATATTTAAAATTACGAGAACTGGGGAGAGATATTTCGGACAAGCTTCATCATGTCTGAGGTACCTGTCAAGTTCGCATAGTAATTCGTTTTTCATCCAATTCTTATTTATGTACATTATTGTAATAAGTAAGAGTCAATCTGGTATGATTGGTATGTTTGAGTATTTGTGAATGAACTGAAATGATACAGTTTTTGGAACTCTGTATGCAGTTGTGAGGAGTGTATTTTATATTGTTTTTAGTTTGGTTTTAATTATTTTATCGCTTACAGTTATCCATGCTGGAGCTGCATAATCTATTACAGATTTAATATATGTTTTATAGATTTTTATTATGTTATCTGTAGATGCTCCACTGTTTTTACCAGCTAGACTCCTAGCATAGTTAGTTCCTCGCTAGAGTATATTTTTAATTTCGTTCACATGATTGATTCAAGTTAGTTTTGAATCATAGTTCAAACCTAAAAATTTTGCCGATGGGGCAATATGGAGGAGTGTGCCATTTGTATACAATTCTGGCTGTTGTTTTTTGTGTTTTGTCAATTTCGTAAAAACTACGAGTTGTGTTTTGGTTTTTTTAACTTTTATTCTATATTTTTGACAGTATTCACTTATTCTATTTAGTTGCGGTTGTATGTTAGTGGCTGCTATTATGGGTGTTGCGGCACTTTTCCAGAATGCCACATCATCTACAAACTGCAAAGAGAATCCCATGATTTGGATCCCTCAGTGGCATATTGTTTACATACATGATGAAGGGTATAGGGCTAACCACCCCTCCCCGAGGGACATCAGCTAGTGGAGTAAAGTATTCAAAAAAGTTCCTTCAACATTTATTCTACACTTTCTATTTTTCAAAAAGTTAGATAACCAGCGAATACTTCCTCGCGGTAGTTCCATTTCATTCATTCGGAACCTTAGACCATCGTGCCAAACAGTGTCGAATGCTTCCTCGATATCAAGAAAGTAAGCGACTGTACATTATTTTTTATTGAAGCTATCTATTATGGTTTCGATTAATCGGATAAGGTGGTCTGTCGTTTGTCTAAATTTCCTGAATCCATTTTGTTCTTTCGGTAATTTTGATGTTACCTCCAAGAATGTGGAGAGTCTATAACTGATTATTCTTCCAAGAATTTTGCCTACACATCTGGTCAGGCTGATTGGTCGGTAGCTATTAGGTTTATTCGCTGGCTTTTCTTCCTTATGGAACATTAATATATTTGCAAGCTTCCAAGAAACTGGGATGTATACTGAGGATACAGATAAGTTAAAAAGTGAATTTAGGTGGTCAAACAATTCCGGAGTGCCCTTTTTGAAAGGATAGCTAGTATTTCATCTTCACCTGGTGCTTTCTTTTTGTGTTTTATCGCTTCGAGTAGTTCTTGAAGGGATATTTCATTTGTTAATAACGTGCTTGTATAATCTGTTTCGGAACTTGTACTTGTATTAGTTATGTTTATTGAAAAAATTTGTTCAAATTGATGTTTATTGTTTAATATGAGATTGGTGACTTTATTTTAGAAATATGTATTCATATCTGAATCAGTGTGGATTTAAAAAAAATTGGGAGTTGATCTTTGAAAGCTTCGGCTATTTCTTTATTTGTGTGTGCTATAGTGTGATTCAAAATTACCCGAAATTCAAAACGGAGTTCGAAATTACCGTCAAACTTCAGACCACCTGATTCGACTTACAGAATCAATTACTGACAGTTTTAATAAAAATGAATGCACTGTAGCTTGCTTTCTCGATATTGAAAAAGCTTTTGACACAGTGTGGCATAAGGGTTTACAACACAGGTTACAGGAAATGGCTTTATCCCAGGTAACTATTTGCTGGCTGTCCAACTTTTTGGACAACCAAAGGTGCAAAGTGAATGTGAATAGGGCCCACTCAGGGTTCTTTTCACCCGAAGCAGGAGTCCTGCAGGGAAGGCTTGTTTGCCCTACATTATTTATCATGTATGTGAGTAATATGCAACTGTCGGGCCTAAATTTAGCTTTTGCATCACAGTTTGCTGACGATGTAGCAGTCTGGAAAAGTGCCCCCTCTTTCAATTGCAGCAACGAATCTACAACCAGTTCTAAATAACATCGAAGAATACTGCCAGAAATACAGAATTAAAATCAATATTTCGAAAACCCAAGTGATATTATTCAGCAGACTCAATAAACTGAAGAAAGACTCACCAAAGCTCTGCCTGAATGTATTACTTTTACTGACTGCTACTTCTGCTAATTTTCTTTTCTTTTAAAATTCTCATTATTTTGTATTTTATTGTTACTACTAGTAGTAGTAGCATTTTCCATATGGAATAAAGTAACATAAAAAAATAAAGAATATTAAAAAATATTAAAATGAAAATAAAAAAATAAAAAACACTTTCTTGTGTGTCCAAGCATGGACTGTGCCCTGAAACGGGCCAGACGCTGTCAACGTTCGGAAGAGAGTAAGAGGACTATTGTACCTGACCCTCCTGGGTATTTAATATCAATACCCAAATACCCACTCAGAGAGATCGAACTATCTACAACAAAGATGGCTGCTTTGAGCAACAACTGGCGCAATGCTTCATCATTTTTGCCAAGTTTCTCGTTTAAATTGGTGCATCTCCTCACTTCTGATCGACTTCCTCCGTCTTACAATAGTTTTCTTAAGAACGAATTCTAGTAAAGCTGAACTTAGAATATAATTTGACGTTCAAAAAATGTGTAAATTTGGACATCTACTCTAAATATATCTGTTAAAGTTATTTATTTTCTTTGTATGCACGAAAACAATAATATTTCTGTTAACACGAAAGCGTGCCGTTTAAGCAAACCACAGTAATAATAGGTTAGCAAATAACGATTTTTAAACACAGTGAAGTCATTTGTTCTAAGCTAACATACTACATGTTTCAACAGAACATTAATGTGTCTGAACAAGTAAAACCAATGTTATATTGAAAGATCTAGTATGTTCTCTCAGAATAAATCACACCTTTATGTTTAGAAATACTTGTTTTCTTAATTGTTATTTATATTAGAATAATGTGATGCTTCCTCACCCTCGTAAAAGAATTGGGTGATGAAAAATATAAGACTGGAAAGTTACTTTTTAAACACCTTTTTTTCTAGCCGTAATAGAATGAAATCAAAATTGGCGGTCAAACTTCTAGCTACACTTGTAACATTGACAATAAATAATTCTAAAGAAAATATTCATTCATCAATTAGCCTGGCTACGTTGTTAGTTCAGTTTAGGGCAAAAAGGTATAGCTACCAGTTTAACCTGCAATTTTATTTCATTCCTTAAAGTCACACATTTAATTCTTCTTTTTTACCGCACATCACTTTCACATTTAATTTGATTAGACTTTTTATCAATACACGTTAACAAATCCCATCAAATAAGAAATGAATAAGATCACAACCACATTATTCAAAACAGAGCTTTACAGATACGTTTTCTTCTCCAAACAGTGTTAATAGCTTATTTATAGTAACGACATGGAATGTAGACTAACATATTCTTGTTATTAACCCTATGAAATTGGCACAGCTCTGTCAAACATCATTATCTGTGCTAAATACTTAATATAACGTCTCCTGATGCAAAATTCAATCAAAGTTTTAACTTTATATTTCATTAATTTCTTGAGAGATTGCCTCAAAATTTGGTGTGGAAAGTAAAATTTCAATAAATATAAACACGTCATAGTTTGGGTTACCAGAGTCTGAAAGACAGAAGATACAAAATCATTTAACTATTAATTCTCTTAACTCTCCAGTCGAATCGTTATCTTGCCGTGGTGAGAGAGTATACACGTGACAATGATCCTGAGAGCGATGTCGTCTGGAGACTTGCATTCCTGGTAGTGTCATCCATATTGGTAAGATCGAGGGTGAGGTTCCTGACAAAAAACGACCCAACCCTAAGACCCCAACCAGGACTCCTCAATGGCATGAAGGGCGGACGAGGGCTACAGTAGTTCGGTAAGTTCTAATCGTCTTGGTGTCCTTGCCACTGGACTCAACTTGTTGTGCTTGTTAACGACCGTGTGTCTTCTGGTGTGCAACGTCATTCACTCGTTATATCAACTCACGTACCGACGTCTTCCAAGTTTAACAAAGTTTCCCACATTTTGAAAAGAAGCGAGAGAAGATGAAACAACTCCAGTTACTACTGAAACCTCTCCTTCCCCTGAACTGACCTGCCCTTACTGCCAGAATACCTGTGCAGGAAGGATTGGCTTCATTAGTCATCACCTTTTTTATTACGATAAAATTAATTTATATTTCTAAATTGTAACACAAAACGCTATGGTTTTATAAACATGACAGTTTCATTCTTAAGGCACCGATTAACAAAATAAATTTTACCTCTCCTAAGACAAATAAAAAACGTTTCGCTAAAACTTTAACTGATACCTTAGATTTTCAGAAATATTACTGTAGTTATAAATTCCCCTTAACGTCTCAGTGCACTATATGGTCTGCAAAGAACATTAACTGTTGTTATGGTCAGGTAGAAACATCGTGATAACACTGTCCGCTAGAGGGTAAGTATGTGTTCGAGTTTCACTGTGTGGGTATTGATGTCAAATACCTAGGAGCGTCAAATACATTAGACCTTTTCCTCCCTCTCGAACGTTGATAGTGTCTGTCGTTTGGGATTTATTTTTTTATAGCTTAGGGTCTGAGCAAAAGTATAACATCGTTCTCAGGCCCATTTCAGGGCACAGTCCATGCATGGACGCACAAGAAAAGCTTTTGTTTCTTTTTTCTCTTTTTTCATTCCTTTAATTATTTCTCTTGTATTTTTTTCTTCTTTATGTTTTTTCATTATATATTTTGTATTTTTAATATATATACATGTTTTTTATTTTTCTCCTCTTTCTTCTTATGTTGTTTTTCTCAATGGAGAAAATGCTACTACTACTTGTAGTAGGGTAAGTATGAATTAATGATTGTTTGTTTGTTTTGAATTTCGCGCAAAGCTACACAAGGACTATCTGCGCTAACCATCACTAAATTTACAGCGCATCACAAAAGGAAAGGCAGCTTGCTATCCATCACCACCACCGCCAATTCTTGAGCTGCTCTTTTACTAAAAAATAGTGGGATTGGTAGCACAATTATAACGTCCCCACGGCTGAAAGAAAGAGGATGTTTGGTTTTCCAGGGATTCAATCTAGCGACATTCGGATTACAAATGAATTATTTAACATATTTATTATGGAAATGCACAATAATTTTTTTATATAAATTTTGAGTTTTCTCAATATAAAAAATAAAAGCAAACAACATAAAAAACGTAACTCTGTTTTTATAAATATGTAAATTTTTTACTTTGCTTTTTACATTGTCATAACTCAGAAGCTGTACGTCTCAGTCACACCAAACATGTTTGCCCTTTCAACCGTGTGGAGCGTTATAAAGTGACAGCCAATCCAACTATTCGTTGGTAAAAGAGTAGCTGACCTAAGAGAAACCGATATGGCCAGATGGTTTAAGGCGTTCCACTCGTAATCCGAGAATCGCGGGTTCGAATACCCATCCCACCAAACATGCTCGTCTTTTCAGCCGAAAGGTGTTTTTGTGATAGTCAATCTCACAATATGTTAGTAAAAAAGTAGCTTAAGAGTTGGCTGTCGGAGGTGATGACTAGCTGCCTTCCCTCTCGTCTTACACTTCTAAATTGGGAACGGCTGGTACAGATAGCCCTCGAGTAGCTTTGTGCGAAATTCCAAAAACAAACAAACAGAACAGGGAAGATGATATAAACCAGTCATCCTAAAGAGAATATTTTTAAGAAACAGCCATGATTAGAATTTATTATTGAATATGTGTTTTTTTCTTTCGTTATTTTTATTAAAATAAATGAAGTAATATATTAAATTTTTTCCCAGATATTTGGCAGTCGAGAGTAAATCAAATATCTGAACTTATTTTTTTTAAATTGGAAATTTTCTAATTAATTTTCTGTAAAAGATTAATTTAAAATTGAAAGTTTGATGTTATTTGTCGTTTTTGATGAAAAAATTGCTTTATCGTAATTCAATTATTTTTAAGACCATATTAATAATCTTAAATGAGCTTCAAAGAAACTAAGTTCAAGATAATTAAACTTCAGTTAATTATTATCCAGGATGCGGCTTCATTAAATCAAAGTCTGAAAAATCATTTCATCGATTCTTGGCTGAAATTTACTTACAAGCCAAACACTGGAAATATATGCCAAGAAAAACAGTGTTAAAGTGATGAGTTACATCCATCTAGGTGACAAAATAGATAAATTACAGAATACATCTTTAAAAAGTTGGTACATATCAAAAGTATGGAAATTCCTAATTTACGTTTCCTTTCTCTTCCGTATTTTTTCTTATTCACACTAACTGAAGTTTTCTATTTTCAAAAATAAAACTAGTTGTGTATTTTCATGATAAAAATAATCATTAATTCATTCTTTTTTTCCCTCTAGCGGACAGAGTTATTAACATCCTTCATAACAATAATCCCCCTCGAAATAAAAATGTATCTCAGAACGGCTGGAATGGGTATTAACACTTTTATTGATAAGGAGAGAACAACGTTTCGACTTTTCTAGGTCACATTAAAACTTTATTTTTCTGACCTGATGATGACCTAGGAAGTTCGAAACATTTTTCTCTCCTTTACAATATAAGGGGACCGGCATGGCCAGGTGAGTTGAAACGCTCGACTCGTAATCCGAGTGTCACGGGTTCGAATCCCCGTCGCACCAAACAAGCTCGCCATTTCAGCCATTGGTTAAAGAGTAGCCCAAGAATTGGCGGTATGTAGTGATTACCAGCTACCTTCCCTCTAGTCTTACACTGCTAAATTAGGGACGGCTAGAGGATATAGCCCTCGAGTAACTTTGCACGACATTCAAAAGCAAAACAAACAGTTGAGATGTTAAATAT
This sequence comes from Carcinoscorpius rotundicauda, assembly GCA_011833715.1. Lineage (NCBI taxonomy): Eukaryota > Metazoa > Arthropoda > Merostomata > Xiphosura > Limulidae > Carcinoscorpius > Carcinoscorpius rotundicauda. The sequence continues at coordinate 119,021,468 of CM022394.1, forward strand.
GATTGTTCCAGTAAGATATAACTAAAAACACATCTATTAACATCAGAACCATTATTTCATAAAACAAGACGAAATCCTGAATAGCCGTGGGCACTTCAAAGTCTGTTTAGCAGAATTTGAGTAAATTAATAAACGAGACCATTTTTGACCTTTTTATTTGCTATATTTTCTTACACTACTAATACCAGGGGTAGGGAGTTGGTATATTTTATTCAATTTTATTATTCATCAGGATTTCTACCATCCTACCCTCAAATTAAAATTATTTTAGGCAGGATTAGAGTGAATTAATCTATTATACTTTTGGTATGATCGAATACACCAATCGAAATTAGATCTCAAATCGGTCAAGAGGTGATGAAGCTGTGAGTTAGAAGTTTGTACTTGAAATATAAAAAAAACAGTAAAAATCTTAAAGCCGTTATTTAAGCCGTTGTGTTGCAGATAAAAAAAAAACATTATATATATTATCTATGTATTTTTAATAAACTTGCCACTTTGTTTTTCACACAGTTTTGTTAAAGATACACTTTAAATAATAGTATTAGAGCAAATAAACTACGTTATATGTGTATTTCAACTGGAGATTCGTAATATCTCTCTGAACATTTGGAATATCAAATTACGTCAATAATAACACAACCGACTCTAGCTATTTTCAATAAATTCTACAGTGTACACGTGCAGTGGGGTCTATTCGAGTTGTTTATTTACATTTAGATCAGGTTTTCTGGTTTAGTTGTGACATCTTTGACTGGAAACGTATTTATCTTTTTTTACTTAACAGCTACAAAGTGTAATCTTTTGTTGCTAAATCTTAATCTATCCACACTCCCCTGTTAAAACACGTGGTGTAGAAATCTGTACAAACTGGCTTGTGACAGTATAGCACTCAGAAGGCTCGGCATGGCCAGGTGGGTTAAGGCTTTCGACTCGTAATCTAAGGGTCGCGGGTTCGAATTCCGTTCGCACCTAACATTCTCGCCCTTTCCACCTAAAAGGAGTTGTAATGTGCATTCAACCCTACCATTCGTTGGTAAAAAAGTAGCCCAAGAGTTGGCGGTGAGTGGTGATGACTAGCTGCTTTCCCTCCCGTCTTACAATGCAAAATTAGGGACGGCTAGCGCAGATAGCCCTCGTAAAGCATTGCGCGAAATTCAAAAACAAACAAACTTACGTAGAACTTGAACTGAGTAAAAGGTTATAGAAATACAGCCGAAGTAAACAACCAGTGCTTTCATACGGTATTGGCAAAATGCTTCGAATTCAAAATTAACGCCAACAGGGAAGTGTAGTAAAAATAAGACACAAAAATAACAGTACAAATAAAATCATAATAGCAAAGAATTTTCCAAAATCAAAACAAGTATTTAATAACAATGACAAACATTATTTTGTTTCATCAGATATAAAAGCAAAACTCGTTTATTTCAAAGATGTTTTACCTCATAAGTGACTGAGTAAATTACCACACTTTTACTGCAAATGCTGTGTTAAATCACAAGTGTTTTAGAAAATAATGTCACGTTTATTACAAGTACGGTTTTATGTCAAAAATGTTTTAGTTAAATATTGTTTCTCTTTGCTTGCCCTTTATGAAAAGTAACTATCTTTTTAGTACAACTAAAGTACAAGTTTTGCATTTGTGTATATGGTCTTTATCACCTGGGAGAGTCAGTTTCTAGGTTGACTTCTTTCTTCCTCGTGTACTGCAGGCCACACATGACAATGTAGTTAGGGCATTCTACCCGTAAATTGAAGGTCAATGTTTCGAATCCCTATCACACGGTTCGTCTTTTCAACCGTGGGGGCGCTATTATGTCACAGTCAATCACACTATTCGTTGGTAGAAGAGTAACTCAAGAGTTGGCGGTGGGTGGTGATGACTAACTGCGTTCCCTCTAGTGTTACACTGCTAAATTAGAGACGGCTAGCACAGATAGCCCTCGAGTAGCTTTGTGCGAAATTCCAAAAACAACCAACCAATACTCCCGTACTGGTGTTTGTTGAATACCTAATACTTGGATTTTGTAATGTGGTTGAGATGGATGCCGAAATGTTTCAGGTTACTCTGTTTTTTTTCACAGCCAGGGTCGTATAAGTGATCGAGTTATGTTTATTTTGAGGTTAAATTTACTGTACGTTTGTGTTTTGTGGTGTTGGTAGAATAACAAGTAATTGTATTATTTTTATTATTAGTGTGTTATTTTAGCGTTATTGGTTTCTGTTTTGTATTAGAAATTCAGAGAAAATGTATTTCGCTGCTTCTGTTATTTTAGTTATAGTTTCGTCTTACTGTTGTCAGCGTTTGTGTATTGTGTGTTATTCTATTGTTTGGGTGTTCCGTGAGTCTGAGTGAGTGTTTTTGTTGCTTGTCCACGAGTACGTGTTGTAGGTTATTGCTTTGTGATGGTTTATTTTGATCTGGGTGTTGGTCAACAAAAGTGTTCTTTGTGTTTTGTATGCTTCCTATTTTTGTTCGTGTATGTTTCTTGTTTGTCTTACTTGGTGTTTTACTCATATTTATTTTGATGTCTTTTGTACAGTACTTTGTACTGGAATCAGCCAGGTTAATACCCAAAACTAAAACTTATATGCAAACAAAAATTATGTTAAGCTCGTTAATCCAGTGGTTGCCAGGCTTTAACACTTGTGAAAGTCACTTTAAATTGAACACCCTCTGACGTCATATCTAGTTCAAGGAAGAGTAACTTGTTTATTTCAAAAGCAAAAGTTTGAGAAAAGAGGTCATGTGGAATGTCATCACCAAGATAGATGTTTTGGTTTAAAATCAGATGTGGTCAAAGGTTTGGATTTCGCTTCAACTCGTACTTAATTCTTTTGAAGGTTCACGTTGTGTCATGAAATCGACGATAGAAAGAAGCTTTTCGATCAACCTGAATGTCAGAACGAATTATTTAGTACCAAGATGCAGAAATAGCACGAGCTGCCACCAGGAGGCATTCACACACAGCTCCAAAAGAAAACCAAAAATAATACTTTTATTTACACGTGGTCATGCTATAGGATCATGTGAAAAGTCGAAACTAATTTCCTTTTAAGTTTGGTACTGTTTTGTTAATTTGTATTAAAACTTTATTATAAATTACTTCACATAGTATTGGGTAATTAGTTTCGAAACCGGTTAGTGCATTGCACTCATAGTTTATTGTGTTATTTTCAATTCCACAACGTTTCTCTAAAATTTTTATCTCAATATTTTTTTTACTTTTGTTTGTAAGTAAAAACATAGGCATACAAGTAGCTTTCTGTGCTCTGCCCACTACGGGTATCAAAACCTGGATTCTAACGTTGTAAATCCGCAAACATACCATTGTCTCACTGGGAGTATGAACTTTAGCGTCACTTTACAAGGAATTGTGTATTTAACTGTTTTTGGTCCGTTTATTTATTTGAAACCCAACAATACTTGTGATATATTTATAACAAATTTCTTCGTTGTTCTCCACTCAAAAAATCAAAACCAAAACGTACTGCATTATTGTCGTGTAAGCTTTACAAGGAAACTTGTTCAGTTTTATTATAATTAATCTTTTATCATAGAGTCATGAGTGGATAATTTCCAGTGCAAACGTGATTCCTTAAATGTCCTCGTAATCTTTTCTGTTATAATTGGTGGAAACAGCTGAGAAGAAAAATACAACTTTAATGTATCTTTAATACATTTTGTACGATTTGCTTACTACACTAACTTTTAAATACAAAAGTTATACATGAGTTACTCGTAATAAAGTTTATCTTGTTATCAATTCAAGCTCTCTTCTAACTTTGTTTCTAAACGCGGATTCCTCGTTATCAAGCTTCTAGTTAATCAGAATACAAGAACGACTCAGTTTATTCATTCCGGAACTATAATTTCGTGTTTCACCGCAAAGAAAATTCAAATACGAATCCAGTGGTGTCGCTGTAATTGGGTCTATGATGGTTTGTGTTTTACATGTGTTTTGACTGCATACCATGTAATGAAAGATTTTATTCTATATTAAATACATGCCAAATATGTAACCAAATGAACAAGACAACTGACATTCCAAACAAAGCAACATATATACAACTGCTTTTCTTAAAGCTGTACAAAAATAAACATGGTTCTGATAGGGGTAATATGAAAAGGTAAGTGACTCTGGGTAAGTACAGAACCCTCAATATGCCCCCACGGAGGAAAGGTGATTATAACCTCAGATTACAAGTTCAGTGTTTTAACCACTTGATCAGCTCAGATTTATTTATGCAATTTTCTACTTTTTAAATGAAAATATCACAAGAATGTAAACATACTCATAGGGAACGTTACTTGTTAATAACACGTTATACCAACAACAAATTAGTTAACAAATAACTACCTGTTAATAATAAAAGTACAATTACCTGATATTGTATTGATATCCCTTTGCCTGTATTTAAAAAGAAAATTTCTTATTAAGAGATAACTATTTAACGAGTTCTATCACTTGTAATTAATTTAATATCACAGTTGTCGACACGTCTTGACAATAATTTTTACTGTTTTACCAACCACATTAGATGGCGCCACCATCAACATCTCTCTCTCGTTATTTGGGTAGACATGTGTCTATACCCAGGAGGGTCAGGCTCATTTTTTTCCAATTTTTATTAAAATATTTTATTGTACTATTTAGGAATCTATCTGCTATTGTTTGTGTGTTTGAATATTTAGGCATAAGCTGTGAAGAGGTGATTCTTGGTACTTTATATCCAGTGCTAAGTAGTGTATTTTGTAATAACTGTTATTTGGTTTTCAGTTGTTCTTTACTTAGGTTAATCCATGCTGGATCTGCATAATCTATTGCAGGTCTTATATACATATGTTTTGTATATTTTAAGGATATTTTCAGGTGTTGCTCCAATGAGTTTACTAGTTACACTCCTATTATAGTTTGTTCTTCGCCAAATTTTAGTTTTTATATTATTTACATGGTTTGCCCATGTACGTTTGGAGTCATACGTTAATCCTAGGAATTTTGCAAGTGTAGCAGTCTGTTAAAGTGCTCCATTCATGTAAATCTGTGGTTGTGCATTTTAATTTTGAAAATATCTCTTGTTGTGTTTTTGCTATGTTTATTTTGATTCTATGTTTTTGACAATATTTGCATATTCTGTTTAGTTGTGGTTGGTGTTTTTGGCTGCTATTGCTGGTGTTGGAGCACTTTTCCAGATTGCCACATGATCTGCGAACTGTGACAAGTGTTCATGATTTGGATCTCTAAGTGGCATATTATTGATACACATTTTGAAGAGAATATGACTATCCATCCCTCCTCGAGGGACGCCAGCTTCTTGAGTGAAGTACTCCAAGAAAATTCCATGTAACTTTACTCCACATAGTCTTTTTTCCAAAAATTAGAGAGCCAGGGAATAATTATATGCGATAGTCCCATTTCACTCATACGGAACAGGAGACCATTGTGCCATACAGTGTCAAATGCCTTCTCAATGTCGAGGAAGCAAGGGACAATGCATTTTTTTTTATTAAAGCTATTTATTATTGTTTCAGTTGATCTAACTAAATCATCTGTCGTTTGTATAAATTTTCTGATTCCGTTTTGTTCCTCAGGTAATTTTGATGTTATCTTCAAAAATGTGGAGAGTCCATTACTTATTATTCGTTCAAGAATTTTGCCTACACAGCTGGTCAGGCTGATTGGTCGATAACTGTGTGGTTTATTGACTGGCTTACCTTTGTTATGGAACATTAATATATTAGCTTGGTATCAAGAAACTGGGATGAAGCTAGAGTGAAGTGATAAATTAAAGATTGCGAACAGATGGTTCAATAATTTCAGAGTGCCATTTGGATGAGAATTGCTTGTATGCTGTCATATCCCGGGGATTTGTTTTTTAAGTTTTTAGCTGCTTGTTTGAGTTCTATTAGGGTGACTTTTGTGATGAGCAATAGATTACTTTAGTCATTTTTGTTACTGGTGTTATTGCTATTGATATTGACTGGGAAATATAGTTCGTATATCTCTGTGTTATTTGTCACATGATTGTTTACTGTATTATTAAAATATTTTTCTCCGTCTGGATTGTTATGGGTTTTGAAATTGTTTTGTAGTTGTTGTCTGAGCTTTGTTGGTGTGAGCTGAGATGTTATTATGTTCTTGGGTTGGTTATTTTTGTGTTGTGTTTTTGTTGGTGAATCTTTTTAGACGCGACCAAATCATCCCATGTTCGGTTTTTTCATTCAGTTGGGAACAGAACTTATCCCATTTTTCTTATTTCAACATTTTAATTTCAGTTCTGATTTTATTTGTGATACTGTTTATTTGAGTTTTTTATCTCTTTTCTTTTCACCATGAACTGTCTTCTTAATTGTCTTCGTTGTTCTATCAAAGTTATTAGTTGTTTGTTTGGTTTCCATGCTTTATTAATTGTTTTATATTGTTGCTCAGGTTTAGCGAACGTTGTTGTTTTTTAGTAGGCACTCCGTAATTTTTTGACCACAGCTGTCATTTTCTAATTTATTTTTGGCTGTATACTTAATGTTATCTGGTAATATGTTCTATAATTCTCTTTGATATTCCAGCCCATTGGCATTTTTGTTCTCGCATTTGTCTTGTTTAAAGGTTTTATCTTTATGGGGAGCGAGATAGAAGACACACCATACAAGAAGATGATCACTGTCTACTTCTTTTCCTATATTAAAATTTTCTTGTTTTTGCCTGATGTTATGTATATGTGTAAATATTTTGTAAACGACAACATGTCGTATTGTGTTTGAATTTTCATTTGTATTATTCATTTTTTTTCCATATTGATATTATTGTTTCGAAGTTTAAACTAAAATATGTTATTTATTTAGAGTAACATTTTAGAACTTTCTCGAATTAAGTAGACCAATCACATGTTTGTAAATGAGTGCTGGTGACTTCCTGTCTAGAAGTGTAGTCTCGTGCAAGAACGGATATGCGTGGATAGCTCTGGAGTTGTATGGAAATTGCGAGATTGTTCGAGAAATAGGCCTATCGGTATAAAAAAGACGGTGACGTGAGAGATATTGAGTCATCAGTCATCAGTCTTTATTCGAAAAAAGAAGATAGATTCACTCATTAGTTTTATTCGAAGACAAAGAATGAGACTCAGACACCAGTTTCATTTCAAAAGAAGAGAGTTAGTTATTTGAGAAAGATTAAGAATATCATTCCGATAGCATTTTGGAATGACGATTTGGTGAATAACATTCCACTCTTCATCAGCAGCAACGTCAGGAGGTCTGTATTTTCTCATTAGCACACCTGACTTCTGGTAGTAACAAATAGGGACAGTTCCTATTTCATTTTCATCAACAGCCAGTTGTAGAAGAGAACGAGTTTCAGGATCATTGTCCTGTTCCTCAATAAGTTTGTTTCGATGAAGAGAGTCGAAAAATGTCTTAGAGTCATCAGCAGAACTTAAAGTTGAGTCAGAAATCTCATCGATGTGAGACATGAATGTATCAGATAAAGAGAAATCCTCTTTGGACTCCTGAGAACGAGTAACAGCACAGGCGGGAAAAACATCAGGAAACTCTTCAACGAGTTGCTCTGTACTGGGGCTAATAACAGGTCCCACGAAGAGATTCCGAAACAGTTCACAGTTCAATAAATTCGCTGTCTCTCAGCACAAGCGGTAATTCGGGTGTATCGTAGAGATTGACGAAATAAAATCACAGCTTCCGAGGATATAACTTCAATCACAAATCCAAGTTGAATATTCACAGCAAACACTTAATCTTTCTCAAATAACTAAAACTGATGCCTGTACTATTACATTTATATAGATTGTGAAGTGCTTCTCTTTCAATGTGCAAAATATATGTGTGAATCAAGCCCGTATTATGATTGTTTGGGTTTCTGGTGCATTTTTTTTCAGGCCTTTTGAAAAGGGTAGAAACAAATTTTAAGTCAATTATAATTAATACACATTAAGTTAATTACAGAATATTAGCTAACTGTTCAAAGTAAATTAGAATATAATGCATCTACCTCTTTAGGGTGAGAAATTAAAAGTAAACAATTATAATTATTTACTTGTACAACATGGCAAGTAAGAACGAATTACGTACCGAAATGTCTTTTTATGATAATACCCCAACTGAGCCATCTGCTGTGTCCTCAGAGTGGAATCAAACTCTGATTTTAGCATTGTAATTTCGACGACGTACAGTTGTCTCTCCAGTTGAAAAATTAGGTATATTAAAAAAATATTGTTATTGTACAACATTAGGGCAGCATTACCCTAAAGTCGTTTTAAAAGATATAAAATGTAAGAGAAAATTTGTAATTTTTTTTATTTCATACTGACGTACACTGAATGTTTGACATCATTCCAACTAATCAAGATGATGTTTCAACTTTTAATAAATTTATAATAATATTAAGTAAAAGTTTCAGTTAGCCCTGAAATCTTGTCATTTTATGAAAAAGATGCATTGATTATGTCACGTGGAAACATTTGTTGATTGTAAAGTGAGAAACAATTGGTTACTGTTATTGAATTATGAGTGAAGAATATTTTTCAAACCTCACTGAAATTGTCAAGGTTCAGTAAGCATCAGTTAATTACTGCTTTAGAAGTTTTTTCTCTGAAACAACCAGAACGTACGCAAAAATTGAACAACAAAAATTAAATTGGAAGAAATATGAGAAATTAATAGAGTGCTCCCTCCCCTGTAACACAGCAGAAGATCTGTGAATTTTCAACGCTATAAACCGGGTTTCGTAATTCGTAGGAAGTAGAGCACAGATAACACATTGTTCAGCTTGTGCTCAACTTCAAATGTTAAATATTAATAGAACGTATTCATATCAAACTGTCCACAACAGCCACTAACAGCCTGAATAAAGATAGCTTATGAACATTAATCTGAGAAAAACTCATACGAAAAGGAGAAAAAATATATACCGAAAGTTACGATAAAGGATACTCATACCAACTGGTGCAAAAGAGTAAATCCCACACCGACTGGTGGAAAATAGTGTTATCCATAACCACTAAACAGAACAACAAACAAGGTAAAAATAAAATATGTTAGAACTGGTCATCCACAAATAAATACGCTTAGAAATAAAATTAGAAAAGACATTAACTTACTGAAATCACAATAACAGTACACCTTCTATTCACAAAAAACTCAAAAACTCTTCCCAGATATTAATATTCACGTATAAAAAAGACCAAAAGGTTAAACAAGACAATTATCACTCAGTTACATAACACTCAAACACAATAATAATAAACCACCATACAAGAACAAACAGAAAGTACACACCTTGAAAGAACAACTCCAAAAAATATTGTAAAAAGTAAACGACCAAAATATAGACAATCATTTCAAGATGAACAATACAGAAAATAATTGTATATGTAAAAAGTATTCTACATAATAGCATTTAACAAATAAACTTGATGAAAAACATTGTTTAACATTATATAATAAATTTTGTTCTCACGTTTCGGCCTGGAAAGCGTTTAGAGTTCTCAATGGAGCAAAGAGTTCACATAAAATCAATTTGCAAAGTTGTTTGTACTATCCGGCAAATTGCTGCAAACTTTTAATATTCCTCAAACACTGTCAGTTACATTTTCAGTCGTGAGACCTGGACAGGTAAATATGAAATGAAGAGGTATAACACCTAAACTCAATGATACTGATGTTAAGTGTCTTTGTTTATACAGCTTTCGGGGCAGAAGGAAGATTGACACTGATTTCAAGCATGAGATAAACATCCATCTACCAAGTAGTTTTAAAGTGCTCGAATGTACAGTATAAAGAATTCTCGAAGAGAATGAAATATTTGGTTGTGTAGCAACTTTAAAATCTTTTTTTGATCTCCAAATATAGTGAAGAGACTAACAGTTGCTAAAAAGTGTAAAAACTAGACTACTGATGATTTGAAATGGTTTGATGTACATATGAGTGAGCCAAGTTGAAATATTTGGTTAAAAGCAAAGGTTGTGCGTCCAGAAGAATGAAGGAGAAATATATCTAAATCAGTAGACTTCACCTTCCATGAATCATGGGGGAAAAAGTGTGATGGTTTAAAGTGCTTCTCGATTTACATAAAAACAGATATTTATAAAATAGATAGAATAATTGACCAACGCAATTGCCATCAGACACTATTGATCCGTCATGTTACACACAATGGTTTACGTATTATTTGTAAAATATTCTACTACGAAAGAGATAATGACCTCAAACATTCATCCATCCTTCAAAGAAATTACTTAGTTAAGAAAGAAGTTACTGGAATCATTCAAGTGATGTAATGCCCCCACAGACAAACGGTCTGAACCCAATTGAAGATATCTAAACTTTGAAACATGAAAAACCCGACAAATCAAAACTTGCTTCTAAAAAACCTTTTGTATTTGAAACGTTTGGAGCAAAGTTCCAAAGAACATTAACTATGTTGCGACAGTGCTTGAAAGGCTTTCTACAGTTGTTAAAATAAAAGTGGAACAGAAGATATCTACTGTTTGCTGAAATCAAATACCACCACCAAGTATTTATTGTACTAAATGTGAAGATTAACAAACTTAAAATGTATCACCAATGATTTAACATCTATTGTTCTTTGAAAATAGCTTGAAATCTAATTTTTGATTTCGTTCTAACCCTTTTGCACAGAACTGCGTATATATATATATATGTATGTATGTATACCCAAGGAATAAAGTGCACCGAGTACACTACTTAAAAATACTTTATAAAAATATTTTTATAAACTAATATGAAGTTTCTCAGTTATTGTTGAAAAAAAGAAAGAATTTCAAAATATCAAAATGAATTTTAAAATAACAAGAAGTTATTCCGATTTTGAAGGTGTTTTAAGGTAGGTAATAAATACATTTATCCTTGACTGATGAATAGATTAATCTTGAAATAGCTTGTACACTTATAAATGATTGTAACATTCAATAGTATTTGAACTTGAGTCTGGCATTCGTTGTATTGTTTGTTGTTTTCATGTTATAAAAAGGTGTGCTGCGTACAAACCAGTCTTCGGTTCGAACAAGTAAAATAGCTCTTAGAATGATTTGTTTATTTTTATGGTAACAACAAACAAAAATTATTTATGTATGTTAAATGAATTTGTATTAAATTTCCCCCAGTAGATCAGCTGTAAATCTGAAGTCTTATAATTTTAAATTTGAAGGTTCAACTTTCTGCTTAATAACAAAATAATAATAGTCGCTTTTCTAAGGATAATTTTATTTTTTTACTGTTTCTTTTAATTTCTTTATTTATTTTATTCATAAGCCACCTCAGAAATCAGTGAAGCAAACATAGACCCGACAGAGTGATATTTATAAAAGCATTCATCGTTCCTTGGTGGGAACAACATATGTAGTCCATCAAGTCGCTTTGTGCTTGGTTACCAATAAATTAACAAATAAAGAAACATAACGAATAACAAAACAAATGATGTAATTCGTGATTATCTTTCTCTCGTAACAGAAATATGATTTGCTTCAAGCGTCACAATTTGGAACTTTCCGCCTTAGTAATTCTCAAGGGAACTACGGATGCAAGGACCTCCTTATTGAATACTACTGTTCTCTGCCCATCACGGGTATCGAAACTCAGTTTTTACAGGTTTGAGTCCGTAGACATACCACTTATAATACAGTAAACGAACAAACACTGTTATTTAACCTTAGTTTTTTTTTCTTCTATCCATTTCATACGGACATTTGTTTACCCAAAAACTATAATTACTTTATATTTTGAAAATTTCAAATGAAAACACCAGCGGTAGCTCTGTGTATGTATGGATAATTCGAATTGTTCATCAAAACTGAGTTTCAAATATCTCCTTAATAGGTTGACAGGACAAAAGAACAGGATGTATTGTTTCCCTTTATATATTTTTTCTGCTTATTTCTTGTTACATAATAACGCAAACACCAAAACAAAATTTTAGTGATGTGGCGTAGTTTCAAACGAAGTATCCGATTCTTTAAGTCGTAAAGTAGTACTAATAATTTTAGTAATTTTTTAAATCATAATTTTAGTGCAAACGATGTTATCATTACATCTTGAAGTTAACTTTATTATAGACATCTGGTGGTCTTTCAAAGCACTTACTTACGGAGTGTGACAGGAATTGCAGTCAATTCCTATATGATACAAATTTTGTTCCTGGATAGTATATGTTATTTCGTAATTGCTTATGTTGTAAAAGTACAGAAAATGCCCATTATTTTCTTCAAACTTTTCTTTTCTAACCTAGATAGAAACTTAATTTTCAAACTAACCTATTTTCTATGTAAAAAACGAACAAATTTGCACATATAAATTTACATAAGGCCTGAATAAAACAATAGATGAATCAAGATTTACATGTATTTATACAAAAATTATATAAAAATGAACAACAGTGCTTAGAAGCGAGTAGTGTTTCGAGATTTGTGACTGTAATGTAAAACACTATTAGCTCCCAAATATAGACTGCCATCATGTTTTCGTTTTACGCTTCTAAATCTCAAATGCAAAGTTTAAAGAGAAAAATAGGACTTTTCCATTTACTTTAGGCATAAGCAGTAGGGAAATAACTCTTTTGGTCCAGGAACAAGAAAAAGTAAAAATTGTGTTACATAGTGAAATAGATAAGCAGTAAATATTACAGTTGGATCATCATCACACACAGATAGTATCAAAAAATAAAACCTTCCCACAATCTACTGAATACTGTAGTAAAGAAAACAAAATAAAACTTTCATAAAAAGAAGTAGTTGTAGGGACGACTAATATTATGTGAGGATGATTCAAATGCCATCCCTACTATGTTATTTATATTGAATAATTGATATTAGCCATCCATATAGTTATTTTCTTTTCCGAAAATATTTTTCTCAATTTCTTCGTTTGATAATCCGAAACATCAAGACTGAGTTGAACTTTGAGTCTTTCATTTCACAACTGAGACTAAAGAGTTTAAAACAGCTTCGAATGTATTTCTTTATGTAATATATATAACCAAAGATTCATGGATTGAAGAAGAAAGATTTCAGGAAGTGGATAGTTTGAGTAGCGTCAGGATTCTGAGAAGCTGTAAGAACAAAGGAGCTTTAGCAAGTTCTGTATCAACTGAGTTGAAACATAGCAAAATAAGTGATTCAGCTAATTTCAAGTGATATTTAAAGTGTTTTGCGAGGCTTAAGTTTTTAGTAATTATAAAACTGCACTTTTAATAATTAACACCAGTGTTAAATGAATTTTGTACCTCTTTATATGACCCTCATTTATAAACATACTTCTTATGTAATTAATAATGTTCAGAGCCTGTTCTGTTTTTAATAATCTCTTTCAATTACTTTAAAGCTAAATAGAAAGATAATTGTTACAAATGATTGAGTTGCTTTCAATCACTTTAATCGTACAATAATTAAGAATTAAAAAAGAATTGCGGTGGGCTATCTGCCCCTACACTCGGATTTCGAGTCGAGTGCCTTAACCACCAGGCCATGCCTCAACATTAACAGACGAACCGTTCATTTTTTTTCAGGTAAATTACTGAGATATTTTTTCATTTTTAATTTTGTATAATGCAACACGTGGGCTACCTGCGTTAGCCGTCACTAATTTAGTAGTGTAAAACTAGAGAAATGACAGTGAGTCAGCTTTGTTTGTTTGTTTGTTTTGGAATTTCGCACAAAGCTACTCGAGAGCTATCTGTGCTAACCATCCCTAATTTAGCAGTGTAAGACTAGAGAGAAGACAGCTTGTCATCACCACCCACCGCCAACTCTTCGGCTACTCTTTCACCAACGAATAGTGAGATTGACCGTCACAATATAACGCCCCCACGGCTGAAAAGGCAAGGATGTTTTGGTATGACAGTGATTCTTACCTGCAACTTTTTGATTACGAGTCCAACGCTTTAACCCACCAAGCTGTGCCGGGTCTGTGCAGAATGTAAAATGAAAGATTCTCGTGTACATTATATACACGTGCGTACGTGTATATTGTGTATTTGAATATTTGTGCATGAACTTTGAGAAAGAAGTTTTAGGTACTGTATATGCTGATGTAATTAGTGTATTCTGTAATATTTGGAGTTTAGTTTGTAATTGTTTTTCACTTACATTAATCCATGCAGGAGCTGTATAGTCTATTACTGGTCTAATGTATGTCTTGTATATTTTAATGATGTTTTCAGGTGTTGTTCCGTAGTTTTTACCAGTAGACTCCTTGCATAGTTTATTTTTCGATAAATTTTAGTATTTATGTTATTTACATGTTTTATCCATGTAAATTTAGAATCATTTGTTAACCCTAAAAACTTTACAGAAGTAGCAGTTTGGAAAAGCTCTCCGTTCATGTAGATCTGTGTTTGTACTTTTTGATGTTTTGTTGATTTTAAAAATATTACTAATTGTGTCTTCGCTATTTTTATTTTGATCCTATATTTTTGACAATATTCGCATATTCTGTTTAGTTTTTATAACTTAAATGTGTTGTATTATCTTTTATATTTCTGGTGTAGATGTATTATTTCTTTTATCATAATGAATATTTTTTATGATGATGTTTCTGAAGAAATATATAAACCAACTGATGAAAAGAAAATAACATTGATAACAAATGAATATATGTCTTTATACATCTAGAATTTTTTTTGAAAATACACGTCTCTTATTTTCAAAACTGCATGTTTTAGTTTGTTTTTTTTCTAAATGTATTAGCTTGGTATCATTTGGCTCCATAAAGCCATTGTTTCTTTATCCAGTGTTGATTACGTGCTTTGCCGGCCTGTTCAAACAAAAACATGATAGTCAACTCTAAGAGAATTTCGAAGGTACCGAATAACCAGTGGTACTAGATACATATGTTATAACTGTGTAGAACACCTTTCATACTTCTTTTGTGATAATTAATGTACAATTGCACTCGTACCATTCATGGACTTTCTTCCTAACAGCGTTATCAGTTCATTTCGCAATATTATTCCAATAAAGTAATGAACGTTTATATGAAAGAAAACGTGACACAAAAATAATACTTCCCAACAGCCTATTAATAGACAAGACTATTAATAAAGTTTGTTTGTTTGTTTGTTTTTGAATTTCGCACAAAGCTACTTGAGGGCTATCTGTGCTAGCCGTCCCTAATTTAGTAGTGTAAGACTAGAGGGAAAGCAGTTGGTCACCACCATCCACTGCCAACTCTTGGTCTTCTCTTTTACCAACGAATAGTGGGGTTGATCGTCACATGATAACGTCCTCACGGCTGGGAGGGCGAGCATGTTTGGCGCAACAGGGATGCAAACCCGCGACCCTCAGATTACGATTCGCACGCCTTAACACGCTTGGCCATGTCGGACCCCACTAAAAGAAAAACATTAATTTTGAAGAAATATTTTAGAAGCCTCGTAATATTTTGTTAAATAATAAGAAGTGTGATGCAGGTTACAGTGAAGTATCGGTACACACGTGCATAAACCAATGATGATTATAAAACAACTATGATTTTATACAACATTGAGAAAGTTTCCGCTGCTCGTTTAGCGTTTAGTCTGTATTTAGTTGATTCTATCAAGGTCAGTAAAGTGGTTGTGGAAACTATGGACACTGCATAAATGAGTTGAACCAAGAAGAAACTGTTACAGGTTGACACCTCTGATGTATGAGGTAAGTTACAAAGGATTGATTACTATAAACTTTAGAGCTTCCTGAAATGTAAACAGCTGGCTTAAAGACCAAATATCGATAACAAGAATGTGAGTACAAATAAAAGATAAACATTTCACCACGTGGTTGTATTTCTTCTAGAACATTTCTTCTTCGAATTGTCATCACTCGAAATATGTTCTACATAAACTAACTTAAGCAAACATTTCAATATGTTTTGAAAAATGTTCCTAGAACAGGAGAAATACACAAAGAGAGAGATTAACGAAAGTTTTCTTTTAAATATAAATTTCACTTTATTTCTTACTTGATTCAGTTTATTCTTTTGTGTTTTCTGTAACCAAAAAAATAATCAAACTAAATTTCAATGCAATTTTTATTTCAATATTCAATTTACAATAAGTTCAAGAATATATTATTTTTTTCACCACATAACATTCGGGTTTTATTTGAATAAAGGTGAGATTTAAGAATATCATTTCTATTGGCGATAATCCGGATCCTAAAAAGCAGTAAAAAATAAAACGTATATGAAATTGTATATGAATTTAATTAAAACCACAGAAGTGTCGATGTTGTTATAAGTAAGTTATTTTATTAACTTTAATGATTTTTAAAGGATAGGGAAAGTTTATTCGTATTGACGAGAAACCTAATTGAAGTAAAAGTAGTCTCAAGACGTTTGGTATTGGTATTAAAACATTTATTCAGATAAAGTTGGGAACAATGTTTTCTCTTTCTAAGGTCAACTTTAGGTTAACAAAGAGCTGCAAACTTTCCCTTTGTAAATATCGGGATGTTTATGTTTTAAAAATACTACAAATTATTTTGTTAAGTTGCATTTGGTTTCATATGAACTATACAATAATGTGTGTATGTATATATATATACGTAATTTTACTATTTATGTATGTTCAATTTACATAAAATGTTTATACAACAGACTCATATATAAATCTCTGGGATCTTATGTATGAAATAACGTATCACACAGGCTATTCCAATTATGAATCTCAACCTCTTTCTTTACAGTTGCTTGTAAAGTAGAAATTAAAACGTTCAAATCTTCCACTTTCATAAAACTAAAAATTTCTTATTCTGTACAAATACAACAGTCTCTCATTTCCCAACGAGTTAACAATGACTTGAGTGAATTTAATCACTAATATCTTGAGTTGTTGTTGTTTTGAATTAAGCACAAAGCTACACAATGGGCTATCTGTGCTCTGCCCACCACGGGTATCAAAATCCAATTTTGGCGTGTAAGTCCGCAGACATACCGCTGAGCCACTATGGGGCTGTCTGGAATTGGTTTTATGCGATTACAAATTTCTCATAATTCGCTATGTAGCTTCACTTTAAGAAAACAACTTGACCTAAGGCCCTTATGTTTCTCATTTCAGAACTAATTTTTTTATGTGTAGAAATTGTAAGCTCTTAGACATTACACATTACTTAGAAAACAAATTACTTTTTTTCACTCTCAGAGAGCAGCAATTTTTATATATTCAGAACTTTTGAAAACAGTAAAGATAACAAAGTAGGTTCTTCTAAAAATTAACAAACCACTGACGATATTGTATGATAGTTATTAAAAGAGCATACTATGCATTCTTATATCATGTGAGACAATATTCACATGAATAAAAGAAACATTAAATAAGTAAAGAATTTTGATACTTTTAGGATTCCCTCTTACCAATGAGAGGGCAAACATGTTTGACACGATTGGAATTTGAACAGGCGATCTACATACTCAGAAGTCGAGTTTAATGGTAAGTGGTTAATTTGATTAACTTTATTACTAGAAAAGCGAAACTTCGAAACACATTCTTCTTTGCATTTTGATATTCTGATTTATTTATATTAACTTCAAATTCGAAATTAATTGACCTCTTACGAATTATCATACGATAATGCAATTTCATGCATCCAAATATAGACTGTCATTTCTTCTTGCTCCTCTTTCTTTTTGTCCTCTTTTTATTATTGTTTCTCTTATCAACCCACCTTTTAAGTTAATGTCATTGTACAAACCCAAATTACGCGATCGTACAGAAGGCCATAGCTGTGAGTTACGAAACTGTTATATATTATATGCTAAATTATGCGAAGGTCATATTTCATAACTGGCTATTTTGTGAGATATATTGCGAAACAAATTTGAATGATAAATAAACACATGTCTGTCGTTATCGCTCGCATATCCCCTTTTGCTTCGTGATCACCGCAACCATCGTGGATGTTCCGGTTTCTATCGTTATTTCCGTTTTTAGTGTGACTTCCCACACTGCAGATCGTAATAACCAAAGGCAAAACGAAAACTTGAAGTAAAAATACATATCAAAATTTATCATTCTTACGAAATTATGACCATTTAAATAATGTACTCCCTCATCGTGGAAAGTTTGTTTGTCCAAAGTTGTTTTTTTTTACACAAAGAGGCGTATACTCAAACACACAAATATATTAACTGATCTATCCCAAAAAATTTCCCCTTAAAACTTTTAACTTTTATTGAGAGTTATTTTTAAATAGATTAGCTTAAATATAAATTAAATAAAATTATTCATTTCCGTATAAGATAAGAACATTTGTCACAGTGATGTTTTACTGGGAATTCTGTTATACTAAATTTGAATGCCCTTTTAAGAGTTATCTTATCAATTTATATTTCACTAAAAATTATATAACTTGATCAGGTCTCTAATCATAGAAAATTAATTATAACTTAATTATCTCACATTACTCTACGATTAGGACTGTTACTTCTCATACTGAAATGATACCATGCAACATATACAACTATTTGTCTTCGGTGAGTTATGTTGTAGTTTTGTAAATAATTAACTGATAGAATAAACTGTAAAACACTTACCACTGTCCTCATGCTTTTTTGACTACAATAAGGTAAAAGACGTTGATATCTGTTGTATATTAATTGATAATATCAAGCTATGTGTTTATATTGTGGGTGTCATGACGCAATCATATCTGTGATTAACAAAACATCTGTGACACTAATTGACATTTATTGGTTTTTAATTAATAACAAAAGACGTATCTTACATTTGGCTTTTACCCAGACGGACTATCAAAAGAAAATAAATAACATCCATGACATTTTAGAGAATATTTTTTTTTAATTTTCTTTTTGATACTGATGTACTTTCAAAGACCGACATCATGCCAAATAATCATTATGGTGTTATATTGTCAGTTCGTGCAAAGGTAAATTACATTTTAATAAATTTGTTATTATATTACGAACATGTTTCAGGTAGTATTGGTTATATTATGTGGAAATATTTGTTTATTGTAAAGTAGGAAAAAATGCCAAGCTTCGGTAAACATCAGTGAATTACCGGTTCAGCAACTTTTTTGTCTTAAACAACGTCTGGAAAAAATAATGGTTCTTTTGTGTCAAAAGACTGGAAATCTTACATTCAAGTTACATTTCTTTCTCGCTTGTTTATTCTGAATAACTTCTTAAATTCTCCCTTGAGAAAACTTTTTTATGTATTTTTGCCACCATAGAAACATTCCTTGACGTATCATGTTGCAAACATTTTTCTACCTGAACATCACTATAATATTAGTATAGTACACGGGGTCGTTCTACCGAAATTATTATAATAATTACTTCAAGAAGACGGTAAAATACCGGTAATACCATTTATAAAATTTTCCTTTTTTGTTTACAAATATCAATGTTAAAAAACACCGTATCAGTATATAGTTATTAATTGTTAACTTTGGTTCTCAACAGTATTCCTGAGTCAGTGAAGACAAAAAGTGACCTTCTATAAAATCAGTCAGCACAAAATGTACTTATTTGTTTTTAACACAAGTATCAGATTCCGATATCACTGATGTGATCATTCTCATCTACTCGTGTTTTAACGGTAAAGAATATTTTAATGTTTGAATAAATATTCTACAACTTAACAATAAATTTAACTTTGTAGTTAATAATCACCACTTTTGAGTGTGAATATCGATTCGTGTGAGTAGACAGAATGTTTGCATGTGAAAATCAATGTGACTAGATACATTATTTTCGTATGTATATAAATCCGTGAGAATTAAAGATTATTTAAGTGTGCACATCAAATCGTGTGAGTAGATAAATTATTTACGCGTGAATTTCAATAAACAGACTGTTTCGTTATTACTAAAGAAAAAATAAAACAGTCAACATAAAATAAACAACAAATAAGTTTGGGAAATGATATGCAAACCATTTTCACAATATTAGAAATATCTGGAGAAATAACAATCAAAGATATATTTGTTTGTTTTTGGAATTTCGCACAAAGCTACTCGAAAGCTATCTGTGCTAGTCATCACCACCCACCGCCAACTCTTGGGTTACTCTTTTACCAACAAAAAGTATGATTGACCGTGACATTATTACGCCCTTACGGCTGGGAGGGTGAGCATGTTGTGCGCGACTCGGACGCGAACCCACGACCCTCAGGTTACGAAGCGCACGCCTTAACGCGTTAGCCATGTCAAGCCTGTCAAAAATTTATACATGCAGATGTATGTATGTCTGCTGTCTTACAACGCTAAAAATGGAATTTCGGGACCTGTGCTGCGCATAGCACAGATAGCCCATTGTGTAGCTTTGTGCTTTATTTAAAATTATATGTGCTTGGTTATTCTATAATTTTGTTAATCTTCTGTTTTTCCTTCTGTACTTATGTTGATCATCAAAATTCCAAAAATTACAAAATATAAAATATTTTTCCGCTTACACAGAAATGTCATTTACGTAATATCTTAGTTCGGTAATCAGTTTTAAAGATTTGAAATCAGATATTCCTGTGATGTAAGAATGCCATTAAATTCTGTATGTATAGCAAAACGTTCTTTATTCAAATAGCTCACAATACAAGTTATTGAACATTTCTTGTCCAGTTATTAAAATAAAAGCAGGTAATGACCAATCATCCTGGTTTCGAGCTGTGATGTTCGAATAATGAAACCTATGTCAGCTTGTTGTATTTTATTCGCGTATACTGATGAAATCTTCTGTGTTCAATGTGTTCTTTACATGTTTTATAGCTACTTTGTGAAAAAGACAAAGTAATATTAAAACGATTCTTAATAAAATATAGACAACCTTTACAAACAATTTGCAAACTAAACAGTATTTCCACGTAGAGTGGGATATTTTATTTTCGAAATTAAAATTACATTAACCGAAGGAAATATTGTTAACTTTCCAATATTTCTTTCAACGTCATTTATTTCACAGATCTTATAAAGTAAATTAAAAATAAGTAACCATAGTGACTCCTTCAGTTAAGTTCTTCAGATAAAGCAACACCAACACTTAAAAAGTACCATGAAAAAGGTATGTCCATTCTCGAATGAAAAGAAATAAAAAATAAAATTTGTTGTGAATTGCATTGACAATATAAATCAAAATGAACATTACCATGTACTACCTTCTATAAGTATAAATATCCACATTGGTACAACTAGTCCGGAACCAAAAGCAGCTTTTCCTTGTGATATTAAATTTTATAATCCACTTAAAACAAAACTAAATAACTTAATTTAGAAACATCACACTTTGATTTGGAATACATATGTTACTTTAATGTTTTCACTAAATTTCAATATAGGAACGAATAAACTATATTTCATATTGTTATTTTGTCCAGACTGAGAGCAAATATTGTGAATTTACTTATGATATCCTTGTAGAAGATATAATGCTAACGTCCAAATTTTTATAAGTAAGATCGCAAATATTTTCTATGAAAACTAGCTTCAGTAAACACTTGATTCTGTATCGAAATGTGTTTCTGGTAGAAGAGAATCAGACAGACCAAGAGATTGACGAAAGATTTCTTCTTCCTTGAAATTACATTTTATTTACTATTCAAAGGAAAGTTTTTCATTTAAAAATTCACTTTACAGTAATTAAGTTCAAATATATATATTTTCATGCACTACTTAATCTGCAGAATGTTAATTTAATGAAGGTGAGATTTCAGAAGATTATTTCTTTCGGCGAGAATCTACATTTTAAGAAGCTGTAGAGAAAAATAGAACATGCCAAGTTTTATACAAATTGAACTAAAAGCATAAAATGTGTTGATGTTCTTATAATCAATTTTAATGATTATAAAGGGATTGGAGAAGTTCATGTCTTAAGAGAAGTATGAATTTTTTCATACATGTTTTCCTGTTTCTAATTCAACACATAGCTGCACAATGGGATATCTGGTCTCAGCCCACCACAATCGAAACCCGGATTCTAGGGCTGAGTCCACAGACATACCGTTGTAGTAAATAACTTTTGAAATTGTTTTCATTGTACAATATTTCCATATATTAGTGAAAATAACTACAAATTAAATAAGTAAAAATCGTAAGGTTTGGTTTGGATCGTTTCGTATTAAGCGTAAAGCTACTTGATGGCTATTTGTGCTAGCCGTCCCAAATTTAGCAGTGTAAGACTAGAAGGAAGGCAGTTAGTCATCACCACCATCTTTTGGGCTACTCTTTTACCAAAGAATAGTGGAATGGCCATCACATTATGACATTAGTGTTATAACATTATAGTGAGTCTAGTTTTAATATTCTACAGAATATTGTAGAATTCAGCACCTAGAGCAAGTTCTATTCATTGTATTATAACATTTAGTTCTCTCTAAAATTGTTTCGAGCGTGTTTTATTATTTTTATGAATTTTTATTTTTGTAAATGTGAGGCAAACAAAACTATCAGGTACCGTGGATATCATACAACAAAAGTTGGTTCGTTTTGAAGATTCGGGCAAAGCTACTAGAGGGCTGTCTGCGCTAGCCGTTCCTAATTTAGCAGTGTAAGATAGACGGAAGGCAGCTTGTCATCACCACCCTCTGCCAACTCTTGGACTCCTCTTTTACCAACACATAGTGGGATTGACCGTATTTTATATCGCTTCCACGGCTGAGAGGGCGAGCAATTTGGTTTGACGGGATCTCGAACCAGCGATCCTCAGCCTACGTACGAGTCGAGATATAACAAGGGAATTTTAACTGTGACAGACGTTTTTCATTTATATCATGTTACAATTTCTTTCACGTATATTGGCCCGGCATGGTCAAGCGTGTTAAAGCGTGCGACTCGTAATCTAAGGGTCGTGGGTTCGCATCACCGTCGCGCCAAACAT
The DNA here is from genome assembly GCA_011833715.1 of Carcinoscorpius rotundicauda. Classification (NCBI taxonomy): domain Eukaryota; kingdom Metazoa; phylum Arthropoda; class Merostomata; order Xiphosura; family Limulidae; genus Carcinoscorpius; species Carcinoscorpius rotundicauda. The sequence continues at coordinate 119,044,302 of CM022394.1, forward strand.
GCTCGTCCTCCCAGCCGTAGGGGCGTTATAATGTAAAGGTCAATCCCACTATTCGTTGGTAAAAGACTAGTCCAAGAGTTGGCGGTGGGTGGTAATGACTAGCTGCCTTCCCTCTAGTCTTACACTACTAAATTAGGACCGCTAGCACAGACAGCCCTCGAGTATCTTTGTGCGAATTTCAAAAAACAAACAAACAAAATTTCACTTTTTTTATTTTAAACATTTTTATCATTTATATGTTTGTCACACTCCAAACGAGTTTAGGTTAGATGTGTTACGTTATGTTGTGTGAAACTTTTTAACTGAGTTTTTTGAAGGTTATTTAGGTGAAAATAAACATTTTATTTAAATTATACGTTATACAGTGCGTCCAATAATTACTTTTTAATGTTTTATTGTTTTATGTTTCAAAGTATAGACAACTAAATATACGGAACACTCAGCAGAGAGACTCATGTGGCTTTGCTATAATAAAAACTCACAAACACATCTGAACATAAATAAACTTTCCGAACGTTAATTTTTATTGAGAGGTACTTATTTCATAATAATTTTTAGTTGGTATAGCATGTATGATTAGCAGCTCATGTTCACATTAAATAAGTTTTCTTTCTTCATTATTGTTTCAATCAAAAGCTGTAAACAAATCTGTAATCCATGCAAATGTTTAACTAACTTTACTATCTTGTTTCCGAGTAAATGATACAGGGTTAATAGGATCCAATTTCTGTTTGAATCAATGAGAAAAACAACTTCAAATGAATTTAAAATATTCTTTCTTGATGTAACTTGAGACACGGAGTTTCTATCATCTCGTTTGTATTTAAGGTTCGAAGAACTGAGTAGAAGTCTCAGTGTGATAACTGATATGTAACTAAACAACTTGTCTTGAGTTTCGATTTCGTTTAAAACAATATGTTGGCACTTTGTACAACCCCTACTTTCAATTTCGTGAAATGTGAAGGCTCAGTCAAATTTAAGAAGCTAAGTTAGGCCTGACACGGAATGTTATACGATACTGTCATATTGTTCATTTCAAAACATTCCTGCCACAATTTATGAGACTTGCCTCTTGGTTTAGTAACAATATCTGTATATTCTAATAAAATTATTGCAATGTCCGCAAAAACGAAATCTATCATATTTAAAACTTCACGTCAAAACACAAATCACACTTAGAAATCTTAAACTTCTTTGTAAAAGTTAAGTTTGAAATTTTTGTGACATATCTTCTTATGATAATACAAAAACGACTTTTTATCAAAAGAAAAACATACAAAGTATAGCATATTAGGCCTTTTCTCAGAGGAACCACACATCCCATCCCCTAATTCCCAGTTATATTTTATATAATGTTCCAGAATGCTGAGCGTTTCGATACCAGTGGAAGACATATCCCAAGAATACTCTTCTGAAGTGAAATCAAACCTCAGATTTTAGCGTGGTTAGTTCGTAGACGTACCGCTGTACCAGCGGTGGACAACGTACAGTGAGAGCTATCCACTTTGTGCAACACTTTTTCTGTTGTGGCAAAGTTTAATTTTTCTGTCTTTCGTCGGTTAATATGAAGAACCGCTCGCTCTTCGTACGATTGCGATACAACCTACTTAATAGGGTTAATAGTTATGAATACCCAAAATTATTACAATCGTCTCATCTTAAAAACATGAACCTTCTTATAGTCTTGTCTCAGGATCCAGGTGCTCCTAATTTTATTTTTCCGTATACACGAAGAATTACGAAAGACTTTGTTTTAAAAACTTGAACGATTACATAAAACCTATAATGAAGTGATTTTGTTTCCCCGGGATGGGACATAATACATGTTTACCCAATAGATAAATTCCTTATATTTACATATCGTGGTTCACCAACTTATTATTGGCCAACTGTAAACTCAAACTATAACCAGTTTAGTTGAATGAATAGTTATCACACAACTTAAATGTGTTTTGTTTTCCATATTTTTTCTATAACTCCTCTGTATTATGAACATGGTCATTATAAAACTTATTTATTCTGTTTCAGAAAGTTTATTCTAAATAATTATTTAATCCACGTATTTTTAAATGAATTACATTGTGACATGATTACAATAAAAAAAGATTATTCTTTTCTTCGTATTTCACGAAAAAAATACTCATGTGCATATTTTCTCATTACCCATGTATGTTAGCCCCCTGTGGCACAGTGGTATGTCTGCAGACTTACACATTAAAAACCGGGTTTTGATACCCGTGGTGGGCAGAGCATATAGTCCATTCTATAGCTTTGTGCTTAATTCTAAACAAAAAAAAACCCGTCTATGTCTCCCAGTCTTTGTACTTGTATTAGATTAATTTAACACAAATATGGATGGGAAGAAAACTATAAAATATGATGAGCTTCGTAGAATGAAAGGCAACTGCCTGTTCTGGAAACACAAGTGTAGAGGACAACGTTTCGAAAGTCTTTCGTCTGCAAGTCGACATGAAGACATATCTTTGCTTCACGGTCAAATGTTTCATCCTGAGATTTATTAACTGCAGTGACGAAGGTGAAATTTGGTTGTCAATGTAAAGTCAATAGTGATGTAACATTTACTGAAGAATGTTTATGAAAGTTTTTGATAATATTAAGAATAAATTAATCTAAAATATAACAATATTTATTTTTATATGATGCTGCCATCTATTGGTAATAAAATATTTGAGATGTGTTTAACTCTGGTACTTAAAAATGTATATCATTTTCTCCCACATATCTGTTAGTTCCTGTGAAGGATGTCAAAAATATTACATTTCTGGTAAACACTGTTCATCATAAACTAAACACTATGTTTACATGTTTCAGATTTTATTCAGTTTACAAGTTGAAACTAACGATGCTGTGGAATCTAAAAACGAGTTGTTGTTGTTTTGAATTAAGCACAAAGCTACACAATGGGCTATCTGTGCTTTGCCCACCACGAGTATCGAAACCCGGATTTTAGCGTGTAAGTCCGCAGACATACCGCTGAACCACTGGGGGGGCCAAAACACGACTCTAAATATTATAAAACAACACGTGAGGTTTTTCTTTAATAAACCCATTGATTAATTTCGTTATTGAAATAATTTTGTGAAAATATACTACTAATAAACTAGCCTAACTAGGTATTTGATTCCATATCGAAACGTGTTCTTGGTAAAGAAGAAACAGAAAGACAAACAGATTAACAAATGTTTTCACTGAACTATAAATTACATTTTATTTCTTAATTTATTTAAGTTATTGTTTTTGGTTTTCTGTTACGTAAAACTCAAACTAAATTTCAAAGAAAAATTTATTTATATCAAAATTCAGTTTACAGCAATTTCAATATATTTTTCTTTCACTCTATAACCTGTGGGTTGTTGGTTGAACAAAGGAAAGATTTCTCAACATCATTTCTGTCGGCGATAATCCAGTTTCTAAGATGCTATAAAAAGAAAAAGATATATAAAGTTTAATATAAGTTGAATTGAAAGGACAAAACTGTCGTTGTTGTTGTAAGTTATTTTTTATAACATATATATATATGTCATATACTAGTGGGATCTTGTGTAACAAATAATATATCACAGACGCTATTCCATATATGAATCTCCTCCTATTTCCTATTACAGCTAACTGTAAAGTAGAAGTTAAAATGTTCCATTCTTACCCTTTAATAAAACTGAAGATTACATATGATGTACAACTACAACAGTCCTTTCTCTTCTTCTAACGTCTTACTGATGACTTTAGTTACTCTAATCGTGTAGGTTCTATGCTATATACAATGTTCATATAGCCCACTGTGTCGCTTTGTTTTAAATAAACAACGCGTGGTGATGCCTTTGTGTTTCTCATTTCATACCAATACGTTTTTAATGTGTATAGATTTTAAACTTTTAGATATTACACATTAATGAGAAAACTTATCACTTATATTAACCCTAAGAAATTGAAAACTCTTTACATATTTAACAATTTTAAAAACAGTAAAGTTTACAATGCAGTTTCTTACAAAAGTTAACAAAGCAGTGATGATATGGTGTGATTGTTATTAAAAGACCAGAATATGCATTGTTATATCACGTGAGACAATGTTCACATCAATAAAAAAGACATAAAATAAGTCACGAATTATGAAAATTTTAGACTACTCTTTTGCCAATGAGAGGACAAATTTGTTTCATGCGATGAGGATTTTAATCAGCTTTCCTCAGATATATGAGTCGAGTAGCGTGACCTGGTGGTTAAATTGATTAACTTGATTATTAGAAAAGTGAAACTTTTAAATATTTCCTTATTTAAATGTTGATATTCTTTTTTATTTATACTAACTTGAACATCAAAATGAAGTGAGTTGTTACCAATTATCCTTGACCAGTACGATTTTATACGTCCAAATATGTACTGTCATTCATTCTTAGCTCACTATCCAATCTTATATCACTTTCTCTTCTTCCGTCGGAATTACGTTGTCTTGCTGTTCGTGTTCTTTTTCTTAACTCATCTGTTAAGTTAGCGTCACTGTCAAAAACCAATCCTGAGATTCTGTCTATTCCAATCATATTCTTCTTGTAATTCCTATTTCCATTAAACTTTCCGGAACCTGGTTTCTTCTCAAAACTAATTTTATTCCCACGTCTGTCAAGAGCTCTCCAATTTGCCCCTATATCTCCGTAACCACCATAACCATTGTAAATATTTCGGGTTATTTTGTTACTTCCGTTTTCAGCGTAACTTCCTACAGTGTAGACCGTAATCACTAAAAGTAGAATGAAATTCTGTAAAAAAATAAATAATTTTAATGAAACTATGACCATTAAAAAAACAAATTACTTGCTCCTTCTGTGAGGAAATTCTGTAGACACAAAGTTCACAGAGACAAACAGTTACACAAACTATTACGATGTAAATTAGCTTATCCTATAACTTTTCCCCATAAAGTTTCAATATTTTGTTGCAAAATGTTCACACATAGAACAGACTAAGTATAAAATAAATAAGATTATTCATGTTTAGTCCAAATTGTTTAGCTTAATTTGTGTTAATAACTGTGATAGAAATGACTGAATAATTTAGTGAATCTAGTCAAGATAAAGATTATTTTACTGGTATTGTGAAATTTTCCACTCGAGGAGCTGCTGAGAAATTCAACATAATTTTCTTGTTTGTTGTTTTACATGATGAGATCGTTTGTCACAGTATTGTTTTACTCGAAATTCTGTTATACTGAAATTGAATACCTTACTAAGAATTATATTATCAATTTATATTTCACTAACAGTGTAATGAGATCAGGTCTCTAATGAATATAAATTAATTTTGGTCTATTAATCTCATATTACTTTGTCACTTCTCATACTGGAATAATACAATGCACCAAATACAACTATTTGTCTCCTGTGAGCTGTCCTAGAGTTTAACCGATAAATAACTTACAGAATGAGCTGTAAAACACTTACCACTAGCCTCATCTTCATTCCAGTGTAATAAGCAAAGGCATTGATATCGGCTCTAAGTTGGTTATGATAACAGTGTTCTACAAATTTTCGAACTTATATAACGTATCGTTATCACGCAGTCATAGTGAAGGTCACAGCTCTGAGTTACGAAACAGTGAAAACTCAGATTACTACTTACTTTTTTTTTAAATTATAGAATGGTCGTACTTTATAGATAGTTTTCCTTCAGATGTATTGACAAACGAATTTAAATTACAAATCAACGCGACAAACTTTATAGAAATGTTTTCAGTTTTCTTTCTGATACTGATGTATTTTGAAAGTACGATATTGTGTTGAGTAAGTCTGATGGGGTTTATATAACTTCTTCCAAAAGTAAAATACAGAAAAGTTGGCAATGAATAATCATTAACAACCGTCCACTCCTGTGATTCTTTTAAAAACTTTAGCTAGGAACAGCTGATCTAGTTTGCTTGGTTTAACAAATATTTTTGTATCTCCTCCTACTTTTATCATGTGAGTTTGTTGCTCTAAATCAGCCGTCATTAATTCTAATTACGATCAAGTAATAACGGATCTAATTTATTCGTAGGTGAAGCTGTATATTAAAAATTAACTCACATTAACATCACATGTGAACAGGAAGAAAGCAATCAAATATCATTTCTTAACCTCAAAATTACAAGAACCGACACTCAATTCAAAACAAAAATCCACCGAAAAATCACCCATACCGGACTATACATTCCATGGGACTCAGCACATGAAACAAAACAAAAACTCAACATGCTAAGAAACCAAATAAACACAGCCATAAAACTATGCTCACCAGATAAAATTAACGATGGATTAGACAAAATAAAACAATACTTCATCAACATCAATAAGTTTCCTCCACAAACCGTAGAAAACATTATACGCACACTGTTACGTATTTTTTAATGTTTTATGTTCTTGGTAGACTAAACGCAACAGAAAAACGCAGATAACAGCTTGTATAATTTATTACACTAAACTATTAAAAAATATAACAGATATAACATAAATTATATAATAACAGTGACAGATATTAAGTTACAACATTCGAAATTAATTACAAAACAAAATAATACTAGTTTCAAACTTTAAAATTAATCACAACACAAAACGGTACTGGCCTGTATCTAATGTAATGATCTAAAATGAAAGTCTCAAATTCCAATCTCGGGTGTGAATTTGGTCCCACGAAGTGATTCCGAAGCTTAAATGAAGAAGTTCAGAAACAGTTCAAAGTTCAATAAATTCGCCGACTCTCAGCACAAGCAGTAATTCGGATGAATCGTAGAGATTGACGAAGTACAATCACAGCTTCCGTAGATCTAACTTTTGTCACAAATCCAAGTTAAATAATCACAGCAAACACTTAATCTTTCTCAAATAACTGACTCTCTTCTTTTGAAATAAAACTGTCTGACTCTCCTCTTTTTCTTCGAATCAAAACTGATGTCTGAATCTCTCTCTTTTCGAATAAAAACTGATGATTGAATCTCTCTCGCGTCACCGTCTTTTATACCGGTAGGCCTACTTCTCGAACAATCTTGCAATTACCATACAACTCCAGAGCAATCCGCGCGTGTCCGTTCTTGCAAGAGACTACACGTCTAGACACAAAGTCACCAGCACTCATTTACAAACATATGATTGGTCTACTTAATTCAAGAAAATTCTAAATGTTACCCTAAATAAATAACAAAATATTAGTTTAAACTTCGAAACAATAATATCAATATGGAAAAATGAATAATAGAAATGAAAATTTAAACACAACACGACATGTTGTCGTTTACAAAATATTTACACATATACATAACAACACACCTAGACAGAAAGTAAAATCAACCAACAAAAGTAAATATATCTCACGAATCAAAATATCACGAAACCATACACTGCTGCACACCATATATTCCTGGCATCAGCAAACAAATAATCAACATTTAGGAAAAAAACTGTTAACAAAATATGACATTCCAGTTAATACAAAATTTATTCAAAAACCAGGCACAAAACTGAGGTCTATAATATGTGAAAGCTGCACTGACAAACACCACACCAACATTAATCATAAAATACAATGTGATAACTGCCACGACTTCTATATTGGAGAAACAAGTAGAAAAATGGAAACCAGATTCAAAGAACATAAAAAGTCATATCCACACGTTTTCGAACACTGCAAGTCAAATAAACACAACATAACCATAGAAAACACTCAAATATTAAATAAAGAAACAAACGCAAAATTAAAGAAGCCTTACTTATACAACATCTTAAACTCACAATAAACCAATATAAAGGAGCGCCTTTATACCTATATTAATATAATAAAATAAATAAAATTATATATTCAATCATCTAACACATTCCGACATTCAGTTACACAACCCCTTTCAAACATGTGGTCAGCTTCCGGTCTGTTACCTCTTTCGTTATGAACCTGACGATGACCAAAGAAGGTCGAAAAGTTGTTCGCTCTTTTATGTAAACTATTTTCTCAACCCAAACGAGCCGTTTTTGCATAAATATTTATCTTCAAGTGGGTTTTCTCGACATCACTGAAGGGAAGAAAGTTAGTCATCACCACCCACCGTTAATTTTTAAGCTACTCTTTTACCAATAAATAGTTTAAATGGTCGAAACATTATATCAACCCCACAGCTGAAAGGGCGAGCATATTTGGTGTGATAGGGATTAGAACCCGCAATTTTCCGATTGCGAATGAATTAATGGAGAAATTATTTTGGAAATGCATCACAATTTTTCTGATATAAAGGCCCCCCAGTGTCTCAGGGGTATGTCTGCGGACTTACACGCTAAAATCCGGGTTTCGATACCCGGGGTGGGCAGAGCACAGATAGCCCATTGTGTAGCTTTGTGCTTAATTTAAAAACAAACAAACAAACAAAAAACAAACAAACTGATATAAAGTTTGAGTTTTCATGATATACAAAAAAGAAACAACACAAACAAAACGTAACTATGTTTTTATATATGTTATGTAATATCTTTACTTTGTTTTTTACACTGCGATACCTTAGTAACTGAACATTCCTGTTAAACCAAACATGTTTGCCCTCTCAACCGTAGACACATTATTATGTGACGACCAATCCCACTATTTGTTGGTAAAAGTGTACCCCAAAAGTTGGCGGTGGGTGGTGATGGCGAGCTGTCTTCCCTCTCGTCTTACACCGCAAAATTATGGACGGCTAGCGCAGATAGTCCTCTGGTAGCTGACCGCGAAATTCAAAACAAACCTGTCCAATAGCTGAACATTGTTTTTACTTGACAAAGATTACCAATGTTTGGCTAATTGTCAAATTTTCTTTGACAAACACGTTGAAAATTCGTTCGTGATGTTTATTGAATCTTGAGCTCAACATATTTCAGAATCTTAATATGTAATGCAAATAATGTGGCTCTAAAATAATTCAAAGACAACCAGTCAAAATGTTAATTCATTACAAACGACAAATATTTTCAATAACAGAATCAACACATGACACACTTAATTTTAAACTTTAAATTAATCTCTAAAAAAAATTATTCACTAAGTTTCCAAATTTTAAAAATAAATTTAGATATATCATTTATTTTCTATTGAGAAATACCTATAGCAAAAAAAAATGTTAAAGATATGCAAATTTTTGTTCAATTTGGTTTGACTTGTTTTGCATTTCGCGAACAGCTTCTCTAGGACTATCTGCACTAGCCGTACCCAATTTAGCAGTGTAAGACTAGCAGGAAAACAGCTAGTTACTACCTCCTACCGCTAACTCTTTTACAACTTTTTTACCAACGAATATCGGGATTCACCGTCACATTATAAGGTCTCTATGGCTGAAATGCCGAGTATGTTTGGTGTGACGGAATTTGAATCCGCGATTCTTGAAGCTTTTTGAATATCAAAATGAAAATTTTATTTAGCCTATCGCTGCGTGGGATTTTTTTTAGAACACCATTTATTCTTTTAGTGTGAAGAAGGACTTACACAGCAAAAAACGGGGTTCTGATACCCACGGTAGGCAGAGAACAAATAGCCCTTTGTGTATCTTTGTAGTTAATCTGTGCAACTCTACTACAAATTAATAAAAACTGAATTGGAACAGAGAAATGAGAGAAGAAATAAGATTGAAAATTATCTTTGAGAGACGGAGTGTATGTGTGTTTTCTTTTAATTTCGCGCAAAGCTGCACTAGGGCTATATGCACTAGCCATCCATAATTTAGCAATGTAAGAAGGAAGCTTGTCATCACCTTCCACTGCCAACTGTTGGGCTACGCTTTTAACAACGAAGAGTGGGATTTACCGTCACATTATAACGCACTACCGAGTGAAAGGGCAAGCATGTTTGGTGCGACTGTTGTTTAGTTATGAAAATACGAAAAAATATGTATTTCGTTAAACTGAATATGATTCGTCTTCACCTTTTCAACATTCTTAACTTTAATAACAATAGCAAAATTACCTCTGTTTAATATTTTGTAGACCCCAATCTACTGCCTATTACGTTTCTTTTCATTATCACAATAATTAAAGTGGGATTTTCAGTGAGTTTTTGTTTGTTTCCTGAAATACATCGCCCTCTAGTTACACAGAGACATATCTACGGACTTACAAAACGAGAAACCGGGTTTCAACACACGTGGTGAGCATAGCACAGATAGCACTTTGCGTAGATTTGTGTCTAACATCAAACAATCCTGATATATATCCGCCACAATCAACTTAAGTAAATGTCGTTTGTAATGAATTTATAACATAAGTGTCGAAACTTTCACAAGGACAAGTTATTTCCGCGGTTACATTGAATATGACGTACGATGTAACATACACCTTTGTTGTCAGAATAACTAACATTGTTACGTAGAACTGAATGTACAAGAGCCTCCTAAACGAACATAAAGAAAACTCAGAAAATAAATGCAGCTAAACAACAGTCAAATAATCATTCAAATTTTGCTTTGGCGTAAAGTTTGTTGATACTGATAGTTAACATTCTATACAGTTGTGGGGATGGTGTATCATTCAGGAATAGGGTTAAAACCTGGTTTAGTTTCGTTTGTTTGGTTGTTGTTTTGAATTAAGCACAAAGCTACACAATGGGCTATCTGTGTTCTGCCCACCACGGGTATCGAAACCCGGATTTTGGCGTGTAAGTTCGCAGACATACCGCTGAGCCACTGGGGGCCGAAAGACTTTGAAACAAGATAATTTGGTATATTAAACATTTGCGTTGATTTAATGTCTGTTGATTTAACCATAAACAGTTGTTAATTGAAACTATCACGTGCATACAAATCGTATTTAATGAGAAATTGATTTGTTAATAATATATGATATACTAACTGGAAAAAGTTATAAAATAACTTCCTGTCAATGAAAAGCAGCCTGATCTAAACTCAGAAGATTTGTTTGTTTTGGAAATTCGCACAAAGCTACTCGAGGACTATCTGTGCTAGCCGTTCTCAATTTTGCAGTGTTAAGACGAGAGGAAATGCAGTAGGTCATCACCACCCACCACCAACTCTTGGGCTACTCTTTTACCAACGAATAGTGGGATTGACCGTCACTTATACACCTACACGGCTGGGAGGGCGATTATGTTTAGCGCGACGCGGGCTCGAGTGCACGCCTTAACGCGCTCTGCCATGCTAGGCCAAAACTCAGAACAAAAGTTTTATACAACAATGCGTAATTCCACCTAATATAAGCACAAAAGGAACGTTTCAGTGTGATAGATAGATAAATATGTAATAATAAATTGATAAAATAGAAAATATATTAAAGTTTTCACATTAAATAATAAATATTGTTATAAAGAGGAACAAATAACTGTGTCATCAAGAGTAAAGTTCTCATTTTACTTAAGTTATACGTTTCACGCTGCGTCCAATAATTATTTCTGACTACTAAATGTTCTATGGTTCACAGTAGAAACATCTGAATATACGTAAGACTCAGCAGACAGCCCGATGTGGCTTTGCTGTAATGAAAGCATACACGCACATAAATATAAATAAACTTTTCGAGGGCTATTTTCTATTGACAGGTACTGATATCATAAGAGTTTGTTTTTCCAGTTGGTATACATGTATGTGAGAGTGTGGTCCAATGATATCATCGCATAAGGAGTTTTGAACACTATTCCAAAGATCTTTTGCAATATTACATTGGCCTAATAACTTAAATTCCATGCAAGTTATTTTGGTTTTATATATAATTTTTCAATAATTTAGATAAATAGAGCTCAAAATTAATATTCATTTTGTTCTATCACATAAAAATTGTTCACAAATCAGGAACAAAACAAACTCTCACTTAGTCTAATTTATTATTTCCTTTACTAGAATGAACATTTTTATTGTTATGTTTCTGAATAAAGATAGAAGCAAACTGGAACGTGTTAAAAGATTAAAGAAACTGAAGCTTTCAACAATATAATAAGTTAAATGCATAGCTGTTATTAGAATTACGTAAACAATACAGAATGCATATAGACATTACTGTATAAGTTATATAAATATGTGTCTGTGAATACAAGACACTTCTTTGATATGTTTTAGTAGTTGACATAACTGCATGTTTACAACGGTAATTATTAAATAGATGAGTGTAAACATAGCGGCAAAGAATGTGAGTATTGTACCACTAGAAAGTAAGACGGTTATGATTTTTCATTGAAGAAGGAAATTTTATATTATCGTGAGATAAGGAGTTGTTGTTTTGAATTATGCACAAAGCTACACAATGGGCTATCTGTGCTCTGCCCACCACGGGTGTCGAAAGCCGGATTTTAGCGTGTAAGTCCGCAGACATACAGCTAAGCCACTGGTGGGCTGAGATAAGTGGATAATTGCTGAAAATATACCGTTTCCACAGTACATTCGATTAATAGTTTGATTACGAGAAGAACTAATATCGTTGGAGAAATCGTTTTACATAAGTGGTAAAGTTAGTTTCGAGGACAGTGATTCGTAATATACGACGCAATTTCATGTGACAAATTCCGGAACAGCGATCTTATGTTTAGTAAGGATCTTACAGGAAATATTAATTAAAAATTATAATACCTAAGATAAACGATATCTTGTAAAGATAGAATATTTGTTATTAGATTTAAAGAATATTAAAGATAAATTTCCGATTTCCGATCGCACTACACAAAAACGTGGTTTTATGGACGTTGGTGAAAATATTTTGAAATTTTTGCAACCACAGACGATTTACATGAATTAAACAAGAAAACAGAACATTAAAAACAATTATTAATAGAAATTATTAATTTAACAAGTGGTTAAAATGAAGTGATAATAATAAAGTAATTAAACGAGACACTCTTATTACATGAGAAAGAAATTAACAATGTGTCATTAAGTCCTATTAAACATTACTACCACTTTGATACATACAAAAATAAGACTGTCTGAGCTTCAAAAAGCAGAAACTAAAATGTTAGTTTTCAATTCTAGAATTCAGAATAATTACCAACAATTATCATTTACAGTTAAAAATAATGAGACTGAGTTATCTACGTTAGTACAAGTATTGTAGGTAGCTGGAGACAGAAAGGTGAGTTCATGGTTTATATGTACAAGTAAATTAGAAAAAGTGTCAGATGAAATTATTGTACATAAACTGAAGTAAAGACAGCAGCAGTCAAGGATGCACTATGAGTGTTTGCAGAGATACCTTTCAAAGCAACAGATAGAAGATTCAAATTATTTAGTATTGTATACTTAAACCATTCGTTAGCTCTAACTGTGGAAATGACAGAGAAAGTTATGCTGAAGTATCGACAAGGTTCCATAGTGTATGTGATCCTAAACTATGCAAAAATAAAATAATTTTATATTTGCAAAATTAAGAACCAGGAACTTGATTATTTCATTTGTAAAAGATAAACCTACCTATTCAACAGTGTGCCCTAAATGAAATATAAATCGGTTTCGGTTATCGAACTGACTTAGTTAAATTAAAGAATAGTGGACATCTTAGATTGTCTGAAACTTGTTCTACTCAAATCTAATGAATTACATTATCTTATAGTTTAACAACTTAAACTAAATACAAGAATTCCTCTAAGGGCAAGAACAATTGACTATAAAAGAGTTACCGCTAATTCAGAATATAAATATTGATTCACATCTTAAAGGCTTGTTTAACATATGAGATGAAATCCGAAATTTGTCCTGTTCGAGAGCTGGGTAAAGTTTCAACGAATTACAACAATATGTAGACCATGTAAGAGCTAAACCAATGATGATTATGGAACAACAATAATTCCATAAAACATGTTGAGAAAGTTTCCGCTGCTCGTTTAGCGTTTAGTCTGTAATTAGTTGACGCTATCAAGGTTAGTAAAGGGATTGTGGAAACTATGGACACTGTATTAATGAGTTTAACTAGGAAGAAACTGTGACATCTTGACACCACTATAGTATGACATAAAGTTACGAAGGATTGATTATTGACAAACTTAAAACAATCTCCAGTATAAACAGCTGGCTTATTGATTAAATATCGATAACAAGAATGTGAGTACAAATACAGGTCAAATCTCAGGGTTGAATATTTGGCCATGTATTAATATTTCTTCACGAACATTTCTTTTTCGAATTGTTAACATTCGAAATATCTATTCTATAAAAACTATTTTCAGCAAGCATTTAGTTCTGTATCGAAACGGGTTCATGAAACACCAGAAAAGAAGAGACAGATAGATACTTACTAATTTATTCAGTTTATTGTTCTCTGTTTTCTATTACCGACAAAATCAAACTAAATTTCAAAACAAAGTTTTTTATTTAAAATTAAGTTTATAGTAATTTCAAGTTTATATTTTTCTTGCACTATATAACCTAAAGTTTGTTAATTGAATAAAGTTTACATTCCAGAACGTCATTTCTATCGGCGGTAATTCAGATCCTAAGACGCTTTGAAAATAAAAACATACATGAAGTGTTATTTAAGTTGAATTAACACCTCAAAATTGTTGATGTAAGAGGTTCTGTTGTTTCTGCTCTGTTACTGCCAAAGTAAAATCATACTCTGCATATTAGGACTATAGGTGTACCATAAAAGTGATGGTCAAATCCAACCAATCACATTTTGCTGGGGATGGCATTGACCAGCTATCTACCCTCTAATCTATTCCTTCAAAATTAAGGACAGCTATCACAAGTATTAGTTTTCCATAAAATTCAACAAATATGACATCTGGCTGAGGTTTCTGTCAGAAGTATGCAACTAGCAATTAAAATTCAAGAAACCCTTCAGTAAATTAAATCAGGTAATAGAAGGTAAATTTAACTTACTCGTGAATTAACTTGCTAATATAGTTTTAGTTTTTGTACAGAGTATTGTCTATACAAAATTATTTTAACATTATGTTACAATGTTTCTTCTTAAATTTTATAGGTTTAATTTTATGATTAACTACTCAAACCAAATTTATTCTTCAAAACATATTTATTTCAGTTTTGTTCACCAAATGGAATTATGATAAAGAAGATCAAACTGTGTGTCTTCTTGAAGTCATATTGCTGTTTCATATCCAACACAAACACACAGTAACCTAGTTTTATGTCATATTATGTTCTGCAGGTACATTGTTTAAGCTTTAGCAGGAAAATAGATAATTTAAACTGGATGTAACTAATAAAAAAGCATAAACTTAAGCAAGTTAGCAAGGGATACAGAAATAATTTAAATTTAAATTATGTAATTAGGAAAGTGAAGAGTTACTTCTTCCATAGAAAGTATTATCCCTTTTTTGCTTTACTTCTTTGTAGATGTATTTTTAAAAAAAACCTTTATTAACAGGCTGGTGAGAATGGGAAATGGATGAGGTGGCAGGATCAACTGGATGAAGTGCTACCTATTTATCGTGAAGCACAAGTTTATCAAGTCATTATTCCTACTATTGACACTGTTTGTTATACATTTATGCTGTCATTGCTAGTATCTCATGAAAAACCAATACTACTTATTGGTCCCACAGGCACTGGAACGTCTGTCTACATTACTGTAAGTTTTCAAAGTTCATGTGTGTCTTATACTTGTGTATAATTTATTTTGATGTTAATTATTAAGTTGTTTTCTATGGTGATAGTAACCACTGAATCAGAATCTAACAAGCATTATGAAAAATGCTTGATCAAAAATATGTTAACCCTGTAGGTCAAAGCTAAGAAATAAACTCATAAATTAATGAAGCATCACCTGTAAAAAATAAAATATCTAGAAGTACATGCACTAAGCTAACAATACAAAATAATATTCATTAATGTAAAAATTAATTTTAAAATATGCACTTAATTTTAAACATTAAAAAAAACTTGTTTAATAAAACTAGACATTAAGAAAAATTGTTTATTTTGTTCTTTAGAAAAAATGTAAAACTGATAATTTTTCTTTTTATCAGTATATTAAATGTGAATATGGTTGTGAACAAGTACTTACAGAAGTACAACAATCTAACATCAAAACCTGATACAAGTTACACAGAGGACTACAAACCATAAACAGAAGTACATATGTCACCTATCTAGAGAATTATACTGATACTGTACCACTGACTACCTCGATAATTATGACATCAGTATGAGCAAGGCTGTATATAATATTCATAAACAATGAAAAGTAACTTGTGAAATCTGATTTCTTTACCCTGACACTGCAACTTTAATGTAATTAAAGTAATATGGCAATGAGATAATCTGAAATAACAGAACTTATTATGAGTATCGTGTGTGATCAAGCTGTGCTATCACAAGCCAATTCTATGCCTCCTACAAACATGGTTAAGTGAGGCAGAGGGCATTTTAAATAACAGATTACCAAAGACAATTCTTTGGAATTAACTCAGAGGAATAAGGTATATTTAGATACTAAATGTTAGATTAATAACTTAATAACTAATAACATTTATATTGTGATAAATACAACAATTTACAGTTTCTAATTGTTAATTTGTTTCCTCACCAAAACATTAATTTTGTGAAGAAAAAATAATGTAGAAGCGTAATCTATTTTTGGTTTTCAGCTGTCATTGCAGCATAATATTAATATAATTTAGATGAATTTAAAGCTTCATCAGTTCTACTTGGAAAAAATCAAAACAGGCTTCAAATAGTGGTGGAATATAAGCAGTTTGTGGTTTTGATGTATAGTCCTTTACTGACCATATACTCAGACTTGGTTTATTCATTTAGTGTACTATTCCAAGCAGCATTATTAAGCTATAAATTCAGCAAAACTAGTCTGTTGCACTGGAAGTAATTAATAAAAAAAAAAGTCAACAAATCTCAATTTCACAAATAACCAGTTTGCTGAAAAATAATAACAGATAATTAATTGTGACTGTATTTCATGCTATACAAACACCTAAAGTAATTTAGATTATTAATGATGAATAAAATTCTATACCTTGGCTTAGAAGAACAAAAA
This sequence comes from Carcinoscorpius rotundicauda, assembly GCA_011833715.1. Lineage (NCBI taxonomy): Eukaryota > Metazoa > Arthropoda > Merostomata > Xiphosura > Limulidae > Carcinoscorpius > Carcinoscorpius rotundicauda. The sequence goes on from CM022394.1 coordinate 119,061,248, forward strand.
TTAATAAACAGTATTTTCTGATATTAATGTAACTAAACAATTGAGACCATACTGTATTATATAATGAAATGTTATGTAACTTGTAACAGATGAAAAACAGTGGTACTAATGGTTACTTGATGTAATGAAAATATCCATTATTCAAAAACATTTATGAATCACTGTTTAAATATACTTTTTTTTTTTTCAAGGAGTATTTTTTTACTGGTGGATGGACAAAAGTTTTTGGATGATTTTTATATTTTTTTAAAAGTGCTTTTGTTGTTTAACCTGAAAAAAAAAAAGCTAATTGATTTAACAGAAACAACAAAGATGTAAATGCAAGCGATTTTAGCAACATAAAATTATTTATTAACATCTCAATATTCATGTACCAAACTACTAGCTCGCCAACTTCAAATATATATATAATTATAGCCTGGTTTCTGTGATCATGGCAGAAACACTACAACTGGAAAGCAAGAGAAATAGACAACAGAATCAAAATCAAGACACATAACTATACAATTAACCAACTTTTATACTCAGGTCAAGCCTTTCTAAAGTATTCTACAACTCTGCATCACCCATAATTTGCATCCAATTCTAAGTCATTCCAAGCCAGTTATAAACATTTCTATATTAATTTTTTGAATAGGCCTCTTAACTAGAAGTACATATCAGAATGTTTACATGTTAACTCAAGACATGAGAACACAGATGGCAATAAAAAACCATTACATGTTCAAAAAGGATCAGTGTATATTTCTCACTGTGCATTACTCAGTTAACATGGATATGATTAACTACATATAAAAACTGAATAGAAATGTAGAACTGTGTAGACATACCTGAATAAAAATATATTCAATATTAGTTGTGAAGATTTTATTAGTAGTTGTTTTAAATGTGATGCAATTATAGCACTACTTACAAATAATAATTCATTAGCACATTTGTTTATTCAAGGGACATGAAAATTACTAAAAAAGAGCTTGGGCACGAAATGGCCAGGTTTTTACTGATAGCAAGAGACATATTCTAAACTTGTTCCTCGATTCCTTCTTGACTTCTCTCCCTTCTTCTTCTGACAAAGATGAGATCTGAGATATGAGCCTTCTAGATGATGATGTCAATCATGTGAGATTGCTTGTTAGATTTTGAACAATTTGGCATCTGTTCCAGGATCTTTTATACCAGCTGAGGAGAGAATTATCAACTTAATCATAGTACCATGGTGTCATCTGACTTCGTGTTTGTGATTTCTTAAACTTGTTAGTTACTAATAGTTTGTACTAATGTGTCACCAAATGGAAAAGGTTTCTTTCTTGTTTACAAACATCTAAGTTTGTAAGTTAATCATTTTCTTAAAAACAATAGCCCATATTGTAGCATCAGCCCAATATCCAAGGTTCTTCTTGGTTTCAACATCCAAGTTTGCTTAACCCCTTTTAATCTTGATAGTGTCAATTCACTTCAACTCAAACATACAACGGACAGTTTCTCATCTATAGTTTACAGCTTGAATAACTCCTTTTAACATTGATAGTGTCTATTTGTTTCCATCTAAACAAATGGCAGATGTTATTCAGCAGCTTTCTGTGATTCTCTGTTTTAAAGAACTCCTCTGTTGTCCTTGATTGCATCAGTTCTTCTTAAACTAGCTATAAACTTGGTGTGTCTCCTTGCTGTTGTTATTCTGTAAACATTATTGCTTCATACACATATTTTTTATACTTCATTACTTCCTGTTTATTAAAATAATTATTGAAGGCATCCAAATATCTAGTGATGCCTCATGGATTATTGCTTTCATTTGTCCTTTTTCTCTTTTATTACACTGATCTCACTCTGTGGCAAGTGGTGCCTGACCAGGTATTCTTTAATTTCACAGCAGCACTGTCCACACAGACTCTCAATCTATCATCTATGCTCCACATGTTCACCATAGAGATGGGGTCTTTCACAAGATCACCAGCAGATTATCTACCTCTTGATAATTGCTTGAAAAACATGTCTATTCTGGACTGCTTAGGTGAGATACAAGGGGATAGCTGCTCATCCCTGCAACTCAGTATGGTCTTCTTTTCAAAATACTGATTTGTGATCTCCCATTGTACTGTTTCCAGTGTTATTGTTCTTGAAGACTCTTCAATGCACTCTCACCATCTTTCCAGTTGAGTAAGTCCTTACCATTTTTCCAGTTTTTATCTTCTGGGGTGGTTGACCATGGAAGCACCCTCCTGAATGGGTTCCACAAATAAAGTAAGCTATAACTATTCAGTTGACAGTCAGATGGTCATGTTTTACTGCTGTAGATGTGTTGTGGCCTCCACAGGAATTTCATCTGTCTTCTCACTGCTGGATGTGGCTTCCTTATAGGTGATGATCCATCTCATTACAAGATGATGTGACCATCTTGTACCATTTATAATATTGTGGAGTTGATCTGTTACCTTACTGATTGACATGGCATCCTGTTACATATTCCATACCAACTAGAATTGATTCATTGCAAATACAGTTTGCCCATTTTGATTGAGAGACCTTATCCTACCTTCCCATGAATGCCATTTCCCAATGTTATAATGTTTATTTGAGTGAACCAGTCAACATAAGTCCTCACACAAGTTAAATCTATCCTCTATATGTTGAGTGGCCAGTCTCAGATTGCTGTAGGGTGTTGATCTTTATGTAGTATCCAGTCATCACAGCAGGTCTTAATCCCTGATTATTGAGTTTGAAGTTGAAGATGGTGAAATCCTCATTCTACCTTCATATGTATGTAGGTACCCAATAGAGGAAGTTTTGGGAGTAGTACAGTCTGACGTGCCATAGCCACTCTACACCTTATGATTTCCATCGTTATATTTTGTGAATTATACACATGGGTGATAAGTGTGCCTAACTCAGAAATGATGTGGTTCCCTTCCTCTTATCTCCAGATCGTTTTCTTTTATGATTAGGGGTATCCTTTGAACACTTTTGGGAAGTACTTCTGTTATTCCCTCTCACCTGCTCTTCTCCATGTGAATGTAGAATTCTAGATAGTCTTGTGAGAGGAGGTAAATGTCTATCAGAAATACATTTTCAATAAATACGTTTACAGATCTTGTTCATTCTTTAAACTACATGGTCTATGATGCTTGACTTTACACTCTTGGGATGATTTGTTTATAATCATGGTATTTCCCCACATCTGTTGGTTTCCTGCATACTCTTGTTATGTATGAGCTTTTTCTTGGCAATTATCACATCAAAGAATGAGTCCTTGTCATCTTTTTCAACTGTAAATTATATCATGCAACGTTACATACTTACATGAATTACGGAAGCATAGAAGTGATCAAAACCTTTTAAAAACATTCAATTTGTTAGTTGATTTAAGCTTTAAAAGGGAAGATCCCAGTCAAGATTTTTATCAAGAAGACTTAGGATCAAATCCTGGCCATTACTAACACAAAAAATAGTCCCTCCCAGGATTTTCTCAAATAGGGCAGCAGACTGGCATCTGAAACATAAGATAAAACTGATTAATTATAATAATCTAATTGATAGAAGTTACTAAATGATAATTTGATTTACATGATTATATAGATTACTAATAAGAATGGTTTAGTATTTTATCACTTTTGAGACAAAAGAACTGCTCAAACACTGAGTGGTTTCAAGTACTTGTTGGTGAGAATAAAGGATCATTGACAAGTCAGATCTGTTGCATTTTTATTGTTTTTAATCATTCACATTTAATTATTTTTAGACTTTTTTACATTTCATTTTATGTGATCAATAATTGTGTGATATAAAACCTAATCAACAAGGATTTTTGCACAAAGTGTACCTTTAGAAATGTATTGTAAAGGAGATAAAAATATGGTTGATTTTGAAACTTCATTCAGTTTTAACAGCTGTTTAAGCAATTATTTGTTATTACAAAGTAATAAAATTCATAAATCTTTGTATTATTGATACTGACAGTAAATATGAATTGCGAAGAGCTTGAAAATGTGAAAATTAAATTTTTTCATGATGTTTTTTAACTAATGCCTTTCTTTCTTCAATGTTCATTTATGTATATAATCTCTAAACAGTTACGTTACATTGAGATATAATAAAACTGTGTAAAATGTAATTTTATTGGTAAACAGATGTTGCAGTTCATGAAAAGCTTGAATACCTGGTTAAATATGTTCTAGACATGTAAATTAAGAACTAATATTTAATCATAAATCTAGATGAGAAAAAAAAACACAGTAAACAAGACTCCATTTAACTTCATCATTAGATGGTTAGAGATCCTATATTATAAGCTTGAGGTTTAACAAGTTGAGTATTATAATATTTGTTCAAAGTAATCTTATATATTTTATTACTCAAATATGTTACTTAGGATATTAACTAAGTACAGACATTAATGAATTAAGATAAAAATAGTACATATAATGATGCTTAGTTATACATATGTGGAGATAGTTTATTTGAAATGTGGATTTAATACTAATTAGATTGAGGTCTTACATTTATAACCATTATTTGTACATGTTTTAGGTGTAGTGAAACAAAGTCCCATTCATTTATGTACTTTTAACTGGTATTTCCTAATCAGTGAACACTTTGTGTTTCTAATTGTTCTCTTTAGAATCACATAGTTGTTGTTTTTTCTGTCCTGGCCTGATGATGCTTTAGAAGCTGTTGCAAGTCAGTACTCAGAAGATGTTGAACTAGCTCTGAGGAAAGGGAAGGCTGCATTATTATGTGTAAACACTTACACAACACCACTGAAGCTCTGTCTGTCATGTTTCTAAGTGAATTACAAAGATACAGTTATGTTACACCTACTTCCTACCTGGAACTTATTTCAACTTTTAAGTCCCTACTGAAGAAGAAGAGAAGGTACGTATAAAACAGTTTTGTAAATTGAATAATTGTTTTAACTCATTTCAAATGTCACTTGATCTGCCTTTTATTATCTCTAATGACTCTGGTAAATGCATTTTTTGTTGATATTAGTTCAGTTTTTTGTCTCTACAACATCATATACTAAGTAATTATCTCAAAAGGAGACAATTACCTAAGAAAAACACAAGTGAACAGACTTTTCTTTTTTGTTTGCACATAAAATCTAAAAATTTCTTATAACTGCTGATATAATATTAGCAGAGTAATAATAATCTTGATGAAGATGACTACTGTTTTTCACGTGTTCTCTTCACCAGATTATTTTGAACCTATAATAAAAAGACACAATCCAAACAAGTTGTTAGAAGGTCTCCCTTCTGCTGTCCTTTATTTTGTTATAGTATTTCACGTGCCAACTTTGTTTACCATTCATTTTAAAATCACAAAGATAAAACCCATTTCCAAAATGCATACTACCTCTGTATATTAGCAGATATAGGTGTGGAAATTAATGTGATCTCCTTTATATATCTGAGAAGAGTTATTTTGTATTACACTACTTCCACAGATTATAAAAGTTAGATTTTATTCTAATATAGCATTATACCAAGAAGTGCAAAGCACATATATAAAGGAGTTCATGCAATTTCATTTTCAGTGACTTCTATTGAAAAATATAACTTACACTGATCCTTTTAATTATCGATAACAACAAATATCTTGACTGTTGTGTGTAACAACATAACTAAATGGCATAATCAGAGTATCTACATATAACATATGCATAGATTTTATTACACTATTTGTGTAATAATTTCATTACATACTCCAAATGGACATACCCAAAATATCTCTTGGTACTCTGTGTTTGGGGTATGATCAAATCAAATTGTATTCTTCCCATATCGATTTTGGACTTTAATCTTCCTATTTACTCATTGTGTATTTCTATGTTTTGCTGGAAAAATGTAACACACATTCAACAAGCTTTGTCCATCATCAATCATTATTATGTGTTTGAATAAGATTCATACTCAGAGAAATTTGTTTCAGAACACTGGTGGCATTAAATTGGACAATTAAGAAAGTCTGTCTTTTAAGATATTTTGACAGTGTTATTAGTATATTGTGGCATGAGAAAGATCTAACTTCATTAAAATGCCTTAAGATTTAGTGTCTTAATTTTTACACATGAAGTAGAATCTAACAGCTGTCTTACTTTTCTATTGGATATTAACATGAAAGGAGAAAACAATAAAGTGACCATCTCTATACAAGAAACCTTATGCTGCTACTTTACCATCACACATAACATCTAATCAACATCCGTCACATCTTGCCTATACAAACTATGCTCTACAACTTTGTATCCACAAAGAAGACATACAAATTGACTGGAACTATTTAAGGAATCTAGCACTATCTAGAGGTTTCAATAACATTATCATAGATAGAGCTTTTATTAAACTCCAAAGCCATAAGAAACTAACATTTCCCCTATCAATGGTGTAAAGCATACCAAAGTTACTTCATTTTCTTTTGTGCCAAACATTGCTAATGAGATTACCAATCTGTTTAATAACTTGAACATTGATATACAATGCTTTGAATACAAACTCTATTCAAACCTTTACTTAACATTAACTATCTAATTTGAAATAACCGGTACTAAAAGAACAAAAGTAAAATGTATGCAGTTTTTCATGCAAACATGAGAAGAAATATACAGTAAAATTTTATTTGAAATAAGGACCAAAGTCAGTAAGATCACATGCACAAAAGTGAGTTCCATACATGTGTTTGGATATGTCATCAGTTTGAATCAGGTCACACAAAATGCTTTCAGACAAAATTTTTCTTCTACACCAACCCAAAAGGCAAGAGACCCTTTCATTGAACACTGATAATGGTTTGAGCAGCATCAATTTTATTTGGCAAAATGACCCAGCATAACCAGGTGGGTAAAGACTCATAATCTGAGGCATGGGGGTTTGAATCCGCATTGCACCAAACATGCTTGTACTTTCAGTTGAGAGGGTGTTATTATGTGGCAATCAATCCCACTGTTTGTTGGTAAAAGAGTAGCCCAAGAGTTGGCAGTGGGTGGTGATGACTAGCTGCCTTCCTTCTAATCTTACACTGCTAAATAAGGGATGGCTAGTGCAGATAGCCCTTGTGTAGTTTTGCATGAAATTCAGAAACAAACAAACAAATTGGGCAAAATTTATTTACCACTTTTACATTTCACCAGCATTTATCTTTGCCTATAATCCTCTCACCATCTAACATAATTTTTATTACATTAAATCCATGTGGTTTTAATTTCTGTGCTTATTTATGAACCCTATATTGCTTAGCTAGAGATCATACCAGAAGAGGGGAGTCCAGTATTCTGTCAAAATTTGTAGTATATTCTAAAATAAATCATTTTGTTATGGTTATAAATTGTTGTTTGCCATCTTGTTATTATTGCACATCTGTCTGATTATAAGAAACATACATAGAATGCCTAGACTTTTCATTGTGTTTGTTTTGGAATTAAAATATTGTTAATATTAATCCTAGTATGTGACAGGCTTTCATGACAACTTGAAGTTACAAAAACTGGTGAAATAGTGTAAGTAATGATTATTTATTTGTACAAGATTCAGCAACACCAATTATTTTATATAATCTGATGTTTTAAATGTTGACATAAAAATTAGTTAAATCAAATAATGTATCATAGATTTAAAGTCTTAGTAAACTAATGTATGCTTTAGGATTGTGATGAAATAAAAACAACGTTACGAGGTTGGACTAGAGAAACTGGCTCATAATGCTAGCCAGGTATCTCTAATGAAGACTGAACTTACTGAACTCCAACCACAACTGGTAATTGCTAGTCAACAAGTTGATGAGATCATGATTGTGGTAGCGAAAGAATCAGCAGAAGTTGCTAAAGTGGAGCAGATTGTTAAAGTTGATGAGGCTATTGCTAATGAGCAGGCTGAAGCTGCTCAGGCATTTAAAAATTAATTTGATACTGACTTAGCAGAAACTGTGCCAGTATTAGAAGCTGCTTTGGCAGCACTCAACACTTTAACTCCAGCCGTGAGTCTTTCTTGAATATTTTGCCTATTCAGTTACTTTGTTATAACACATTCATATTAAGTTCTAATATATTATTATATGAAGATTTAATATTATCTAACCATTTGTCAGTATTTCTATTTGTGTTATGAACACAACAGATTCTGCATTTTAATAGTTTTATACATGTATTTCATCTGAACTCTTGATTTTAAGTACTCTTACTTTTAATTAGTGTTAATTATAGAGAATTATTCGTACATCTTGTATTTTGTTTTCAAAAAATTATTATATGCTATTAAAGTTAATATATGTTAATATATTATTTTGTTTATTTTACAAAAACTACTTATTTTCTGTAATTTTTATTTTTACATATTTTTGATCATATCATAGTAATGTTGAATACGATCTCTTATCTTAGATTTTATATTCCTTTTAAATTTATTTTATTTTTTGGATGTTACTATTGTGAAAACTATGAAGAGTCCTCCTGCAGGGGTTAAGCTTGTCATGGAAGCAATTTGTATCCTCAAAGGTATCAAGCCAGATCGTATTCCTGACCCTTCTGGAAGTGGTATGTGCCAAGAGCAATATATGTATATGTATATTCTAAGTGTGCATCCTCACATTGCCTTGATACTGGTGCACATTAACTGAAAAAAAGTAAAAGTAAATGTTTTTTTTAGTCTTGAAGAAATTTCTAATATCTGCAGAATTTTGCATTCAAATATGAATGCAAGCAACAATACTCAGAACCTTTTGTAAGCAGTATGTGTTTGTTGATCTTTGTAGCCTATAAGTTAATCCAGACCTTCAGAAATAGTATTAAATGAAACATTTTCATAAATTTTTCTAGAAATAGAAGTTTATTGACTGAAACTCTGTCCTGAAAGGGACCAATTCAGACTGTATACAAAAAAAGTTTTGAAAAATTATAGGTTTGGCAAACTTTTATTGCATGAAAAATATCAAACCAAATGATATTTTGAAAGTAAAAACATTTGCAGAAGTTACATTCGTAACAGGTATTATTTAAGATTTCTTCTCAAAGTATTTTGAAAATGAACAGAACCTAAAGTAATTTTGTACGAAAAAAATTAGTTTAGACCTTTCTAATAGTTGTACTTATTTGTTGCAAGTTGCAACTGAACATAACTAATGGATGAAAAATTGCACACATGAGATTTTTGAAAATTCTTTGTATATTGGTATAATAGTTAGGTTAGAAGTATGTTATTTGAGACTTGAAGTCTGATAGCTTAGACAATAGAACACTGTTATAGAGTATTATTTTAAGTAAGCATCATGGATTTAAGCACCAGTCAGGACGGATTTCTTAATATCCAGATAATTCTACCCATGTGGGTAATCTAAACTAATTCTTTATATTTTTATTTTGACTTACACTAATTTATTGTTTGTGCCAATTTAGATAAGTAGTCAAATAAGTGTATCCCTAACATTTACTAAATGACATATATAACAGGGAAATGGATAGTGGTCAGGATGAGAGTTAGCTCAACAGGTCATTAGAACTTTAAATGATGTATAGCAGTGCCCCTGCACAGCCACACAACAACCGATCAAATGCTGATAACTTCATTATTACAGCTACACACATCCATATTGATAGCCTTAATGATGTTAGCAACTGACAGGCCTAAAGCCCAAATGACCATTCTAAAAATACCCCTTCAAATAAAAAACTGGTTGTGTACATCCTCACATTGCCTTGATACTGGTGCACGTTAACTGAAAAAAGTGAAAGGAAAATTTATATGTAGCGTTTCCTTTTTTAACATTATTTGTGTAATGACTGAATCACAAGTTCTGAAAATATCTGTAAATATATGAGCAAAAAGTTTGAATTTCTTCTTGTTCTTTCTGCTTCTTCTATTTTACATTACATGATAGCTCAAAAACCAAAATAATGGTGTGAATCAATTTTATTGAGGTAGCATAATTCCAAGGAGAGTGTTCACTTTCAGAAGTGTTATTAAATAGTAGTAATCAAAAGTCCTGTGAGGCACAGTGGTATGGTTGTGGACTTATGATGCTAGAAACAGGATTTTGATACTCATTGTGGGCAGAGCACAGATAGCCCTTTATGTATCATTGTATGTAACTATAAACAAACAAGCAAGTGATTAAAAAATAATTCATAATGTTAATGTGAACAGTGTTATCATTACCCCTTGGCCCAGCATGGCCAGGTGGGTTAAGGTGTTTGACTCGTTATCTGAGGGTCGCAGGTTTGAATACTAGTTGCACCAAACATGCTCACCCTTTCAGCTGTAGGGGTGTTATAACATGATAGTCAATCCCATGATTCATTGGTAAAAGAGTAGCCCAAGCATTGGTGGTGGGTGGTGATGACTAGCTGCCTTCTTTCTAGTCTTACACTGCACAAAATTCAAAAACAAACAAACAACAATAATTACCCCTTGATGTTAGCTTTCTTACAGAAATATGGTGTTCCTTTAAAGAGCTTAAGTACAGAATAAAACTGGAATTTCTACCCAACAATAGAATAACAATAAAATATTAAAGTTGAAACCTCATTGTATTTAGAATCTAGTTATAAACACAACAATCCTATGTCTATTGAATCATTGCATTAAAAAACAAGGAAACAACTAAAGAAAAAAAAATTAAAAAGAAAATAATTGTAGAAATGGTTAATACTAATCTTCAAAAACATTGCAAACAAGATAGTATGGATGGCATTTATATTATCCCTACATAATAGCATAGGCACATGGTGTATTAGAATGTTAACAGACAAAATCGGTTGTATTAAGCTAGACTGCAATTGAATCATTATATACAATAGCAGATTACCTGTGGCACCAGTGCTCACTTGGGGTGTCAGTAGTTGGTAAGGATGTCAGAACATGATAGCTATGAGTCATTTGCAGTCTTGTATAGCAATCTCTGTTGAATTCTTATTGTTTTCTTCTTGTCTAAAGACAAAAAATTTTCTAGATATTCCATAAACATTGAAATTGTGTGTAACTTCTTCACCTTTATTTTGCTCTACTATGCACTGTAATAAATTCAGCTGCTCAGTTTTCTGTACATTCGAGTGGATAAAAATAAAGTTCTCTGTGATGGGAAACTGAGGTGAAACAGAAAAATTATGACCCTTAATGCAAATCTTGCACACAGGATAAAAAGTTTTTAAAGTTAGGGAATGCACATCACGTAATAAAAAGTTTTTATTAGCCCTCGAGTGTTCTTTTAGCGTTATTGGTTTCTGTTTTGTATTAGAAATTCAGAGAAAATGTATTTCGCTGCTTCTGTTATTTTAGTTATAGTTTCATCTTACTGTTGTTTATTTCAAAAGCAAAAGTTTGAGAAAAGAGGTCATGTGGAATGTTATCACCAAGATAGATGTTCTGGTTTAAAATCAGATGTGGTCAAAGGTTTGGATTTCGCTTCATCTCGTACTTAATTCTTTTGAAGGTTCACGTCGTGTCATGAAACCGACGATAGAAAGAAGCTTTTCGATCAACCGGAATGTCAGAACGAAATATTTAGAACCGAGATGCAGAAATAGCACGAGCTACCACCAGGAGGCATTCACACACAGCTCCAAAAGAAAACCAAAAATAATAATTTTATTTACACGTGGTCATGTTATAGGATCATGTGAAAAGTCGAAACTAATTTCCTTTTAAGTTTGGTACTGTTTTGTTAATTTGTATTAAAACTTTATTATAAATTACTTCACATAGTATTGGGTAATTAGTTTCGATACCGGTTAGTGCATTGTATTCATAGTCTATTGTGTTATTTTCAATTCCACAACGTTTCTCTAAAATTTTTATCTCAATATTTTTTTACTTTTATTTGTAAGTAAAAACATAGGCATACAAGTAGCTTTCTGTGCTCTGCCCACTACGGGTATCAAAACCTGGATTCTAACGTTGTAAATCCGCAAACATACCATTGTCTCACTGGGAGTATGAACTTTAGCGTCACTTTACATGGAATTGTGTATTTAACTGTTTTTGGTCCGTTTATTTATTTAAAACCCAACAGTACTTGTGATATATTTATAACAAATTTCTTCGTTGGTCTCCACTCGAAAAATCAAAACCAAAACGTACTGCATTATTGTCGTGTAAGTTTTACAAGGAAACTTGTTTAGTTTTATTATAATTAATCTTTTATCATAGAGTCATGAGTGGATAATTTCCAGTGCAAACGTAATTCCTTAAATGTCCTCGTAACCTTTTCTGTTATAATTAGTGGAAACAGCTGAGAAGAAAAATACACCTTTAATGTATCTTTCATACATTTTGTACGATTTGTTTACTACACTAACTTTTAAATACAAAAGTTATACATGTGTTACTCGTAATAAAGTTTATCTTGTTATCAATTCAAGCTCTCTTCTGACTTTGTTTCTAAACGCGGATTCCTCGTTATCAAGCTTCTAGTTAATCAGAATACAAGAACGACTCAGTTTATTCATTCCGGAACTATAATTTCGTGTTTCACCGCAAAGAAAATTCAAATACGAATCCAGTGGTGTCGCTGTAATTGGGTCTATGATGGTTTGTGTTTTACATGTGTTTTGTCTGTATACCATGTAATGAAAGATTTTATTCTATATTAAATACATGCCAAATATGTAACCAAATGAACAAGGCAACTGACATTCCAAACAAAGCAACATATATACAACTGCTTTTCTTAAAGCTGTACAAAAATAAACATGGTTCTGATAGGGGTAATATGAAAAGGTAAGTGACTCTGGGTAAGTACAGAACCCTCATTATGCCCCCACGGAGGAAAGGTGATTATAACCTCAGATTACGAGTTCAGTGTCTTAACCACTTGATCAGCTCAGATTTATTTATGCAATTTTCTACTTTTTTAAATGAAAATATCACAAGTATGTAAACATTCTCATTCAGAACGTTACTTGTTAATAACACGTTATACCAACGATAACAAACTAGTTAACAAATAACTACCTGTTAATAATAAAAGTACAATTACCTGATATTGTATTGATATCCCTTTGCCTGTATTTAAAAAGAAAAATTCTTACTAAGAGATAACTGTTTAACGAGTTCTAGCACTTGTAATTAACTTAATATCACAGTAGTCGACACGTCTTGACAATAATTTTTACTGTTTTACCAACCATATTAGATGGCGCCACCATCAACATCTCTCTCTCTCTCTCGTTATTTGGCTAGACATATGTCTATAACCAGGAGGGTCAGGCTCATTTTTCTCCAATTTTTATTAAAATATTTTATTGTACTATTTAGGAATCTATCTGCTATTGTTTGTGTGTTTGAATATTTAGGCATAAGCTGTGAAGAGGTGATTCTTGGTACTTTATATGCAGTCCTAAGAAGTGTATTTTGTAATAACTGTTATTTGGTTTTCAGTTGTTCTTTACTTAGGTTAATCCATGCTGGATCTGCATAATCTATTGCAGGTCTTATATATATATGTTTTGTATATTTTAAGGATATTTTCAGGTCTTGCTTCAATAAGTTTACTAGTTACACTCCTAGCATAGTTTGTTCTTCGCCAAATTTTAGTTTTTATATTATTTACATGGTTTGTCCATGTACGTTTGGAGTCATACGTTAATCCTAGGAATTTTGCAAGTGTAGCAGTCTGTTAAAGTGCTCCATTCATGTAAATCTGTGGTTGTGCATTTTAATGTTTCGTTGATTTTGAAAATATCGCTTGTTGTGTCGTTGCTATGTTTATTTTGATTCTATATTTTTGACAATATTTGCATATTCTGTTTAGTTGTGGTTGTGTGTTTGTGGCTGCTATTGCTGGTGTTGGAGCACTTTTCCAGATTGCTACATCATCTGCAAACTGTGACAAGTGTTCATGATTTGGATCTTCAAGTGGCATATTATTGATATACATTTTGAAGAGAATATGAATAGCCACCCCTCCTCGAGGGACACCAGCTTCTTGAGTGAAGTACTCCAAGAAAATTCCATCTAACTTTACTCCACATTGTCTTTTTTCCAAAAAATTAGAGAGCCAGGGAATAATTATATGCGATAGTCCCATTTCACTCATAAGGAACAGGAGACCATTGTGCCATACAGTGTCAAATGTCTTCTCAATGTCGAGGAAGCAAGGGACAATGCATTCTTTTTATTAAAGCTATTTATTATTGTTTGAGTTGATCTAACTAAATCATCTGTCGTTTGTATAAATTTTCTGAATCCGATTTGTTCCTCAGGTAATTTTGATGTTATCTTCAAAAATGTCTAGAGTCCATTACTTATTATTCGTTCAAGAATTTTGCCTACACAGCTGGTCAGGCTGATTGGTCGATAACTGTGTGGTTTATTGACTGGCTTACCTTTTTTATGGAACATTAATATATTAGCTTGGTTTCAAGAAACTGGGATGAAGCTAGAGTGAAGTGATAAATTAAAGATTGCGAACAGATGGTTCAATAATTTCAGAGTGCCATTTGGATGAGAATTGCTTGTATGCTGTTATATCCCGGGGATTTGTTTTTTTAAGTTTTTAACTGCTTGTTTGAGTTCTATTAGGGTGACTTTTGTGATGAGCAATAGATTACTTTAGTCATTTGTGTTACTGGTGTTATTGCTATTGATATTGACTGGGAAATATAGTTCGTATATCTCTGTGTTATTTGTCACATGATTGTTTACTGTTTTATGAAAATATTTTTTTCCGTCTGGATTGTTATGGGTTTTGAAATTGCTTTGTAGTTGTTGTCTGAGCTTTGTTGGTGTGCGCTGAGATGTTATTATGTTCTTGGGTTGGTTATTTTTGTGTTGTGTTTTTGTTGGTGAATCTTTCTAGACGCGACCAAAACATCCCATGTTCGGTTTTTTCATTCAGTTGGGAACAGAACTTATCCCATTTTTCTTATTTCAACATTTTAATTTCAGTTCTGATTTTATTTGTGATACTGTTTATTTGAGTTTTTTTATCTCTTTATCTCTTTTCTTTTTACCATGAACTGCCTTCTTAATTGTCTTCGTTGTTCTATCAAAGTTCTTAGTTGTTTGTTTGGTTTCCATGCTTTATTAATTGTTTTATATTGTTGCTCAGGTGTAGCGTACGTTGTTGTTTTTTAGTAGGCACTCCGTAATTTTTTGACCATAGCTGTCATTTTCTGATTTATTTTTGGCTGTATATTTAATGTTATCTGGTAATAT
This sequence comes from Carcinoscorpius rotundicauda, assembly GCA_011833715.1. NCBI lineage: Eukaryota > Metazoa > Arthropoda > Merostomata > Xiphosura > Limulidae > Carcinoscorpius > Carcinoscorpius rotundicauda. Next base: position 119,076,391 of record CM022394.1, read on the forward strand.
GTTCTCTAATTCTCTTTGATATTCCAGCCCATTGGCATTTTTGTACTCGCATTTGTCTTGTTTAAAGGTTTTATCTTTATGGGGAGCGAGATAAAAGACACACCATACAAGAAGATGATCATTGTCTTCTTCTTTTCCCATATTAAAATTTAATTGTTTTTGCCTGATATTAAAGGAGGTGAGGCAAATATCTAAGATATCACTTGTATTTGTTTCATACGAAGTATACGTTCGTATATAAGTTGTTACACGTATATACAAAAGACAGTACTATTATATTTATATAGATTGTGAAGTGCTACTCTTGCAATGTGCAAAATATATGTGTGAATCAAGCCCTATTAAGATTGTTTGAGGTTTTGGTGCTTTTTTTTTTCAGGCCCTTTGAATAAGGTAGAAACAAATTTTAAATCAATTATAATTAATACACATTAAGTTAATTACAGAATATTAGCTAACTGTTCAAAATAAATTAAAGATAATGCATCTACCTCTTTAGGGTGAGAAATTAAAAGTAAACAATTATAATTATTTACTTGTACAACATGGCAAGTAAGAACGAATTACGTGCCGAAATGTCTTTTTATGATAATACCCCAACTGAGCCATCTGCTGTGTCCTCAGAGTGGAATCAAACTCTGATTTTAGCATTGTAATTTCGACGACGTACAGTTGTCTCTCCGGTTGAAATATTAGGCATATAAAAAAAATATTGTTATTGTACAACATTAGGGCAGCATTACCCTAAAGTCGTTTTAAAAGATATAAAATGTAAGAGAAAATTTGTAATTTTTTTATTTCATACTGACGTACACTGAATGTTTGACATCATTCCAACTAATCAAGATGATGTTTCAACTTTTAATAAATTTATAATTATATTAAGTAAAAGTTTCAGTTAGCTCTGAAATCTTGTCATTTTATGAAAAAGATGCATTGATTATGTCACGTGGAAACATTTGTTGATTGTAAAGTGAGAAACAATTGGTAACTGCTATTGAATTATGAGTGAAGAATATTTTTCAAACCTCACTGAAATTGTCAAGGTTCAGTAAGCATCAGTTAATTACTGCTTTAGAAGTTTTTTCTCTGAAACAACCAGAACGTACGCAAAAATTGAACAACAAAAATTAAATTGGAAGAAATATGAGAAATTAATAGAGTGCTCCCTCCCCTGTAACACAGCAGAAGATCTGTGGATTTTCAACGCTATAAACCGGGTTTCGTAATTCGTAGGAAGCAGAGCACAGATAACACATTGTTCAGCTTGTGTTCAACTTCAAATGTGAAAATTAATAGAACGTATTCATCTCAAACTGTTCAAAACAGCCTCTAACAGCTTGAATAAAGATAGCTAATGAACATTAATCTGAGACAGACTCATACGAAAAGCAGAAAAAATATATACCGAAAGTTGCGATAAAGGATACCCATACCAACTGGTGCAAAAGAGTAAATCCCACACCGACTGGTGGAAAATAGTGTTACTCATAACCACTAAATAGAAGAACAAACAAGGTAAAAATAGAATATGTTAGAACTGGTCATCCACAAATAAATACGCTTAGAAATAAAATTAGAAAAGACATTAACTTACTAAAATCACAATAACAGTACACCTTCTATTCACAAAAAACTCAAAAACTCTTCCCAGATATTAATATTCACGTATAAAAAAGACCAAAAGGTTAAACAAGACAATTATCACTCAGTTACATAACACTCAAACACAATAATAATAAACCACCATACAAGAACAAACAGAAAGTACACACCTTGAAAGAACAACTCCAAAAATATTGAAAAAATCAGACGATCAAAACATGGACAATCACTTCAAGATGAACAATACAGAAAATAATTGTATATGTAAAAAGTATTCTACATAATAGCATTTAACAAGTAAACTTGATAAAAAACAGTGTTTAACATTATGTAATAAGTTTTGTTCTCATGTTTCGGCCTAGAAAGCGAATAGAGTTCTCAATAGAGCAAAGAGTTCACATAAAATCAACATGCAATGTTGTTTGTACTATCCGGCAAATTGCTGCAAACTTGTAATGTTCCTCAAACACTGTCAGTTACATTTTCAGTCATGAGACCTGGACAGGTAAATATGAAATGAAGAGGTATAACACCTAAACTCAATGATGCTGATGTTAAGTGTCTTTGTTCATACAGCTTTCGGGGCAGAAGGAAGATTGACACTGATCTCAAGCATGAGATAAATAACCATCTACCAAGTAGTTTTAAAGTGCTCGAATCTACAGTATAAAGAATTCTCGAAGAGAATGAAATATTTGGTTGTGTAGCAACTTTAAAATTTTTATTTGATCTTCAAATATAGTGAAGAGACTAACAGTTGCTAAAAAAGTGTAAAAACTAGACTATTGATGATTTGAAATGGTTTGATGGACGTATGAGTGAGCCAAGTTGAAATATTTGGTTAAAAGCAAAGGTTGTGCGTCCAGAAGAATAAAGGAGAAATATATCTAAATCAGTGGACTTCACCTTTCATGAATCATGGGGGAAGAAGTGTGATGGTTTAAAGTGCTTCTCGATTTAGATAAAAATAGATATTTATAAAATAGATAGAATAATTGACCAACGCAAGTGCCATCAGACACTATTGATCCGTCATGTTACACACAATGGTTTACGTATTATTGGTAAAAGATTGTACTACGAAAAAGATAATGACCTCAAACATTCATCCATCCTTCAAAGAAATTACTTAGTTAAGAAAGAAGTTACTCGAATCATTCAAGTGATGTAATGCCCCCACAGACAAACGGTCTGAACCCAATTGAAGATATCTAAACTTTGAAACATGAAAAACTTGACAAATCAAAACTTGCTTCTAAAGAACCTTTTGTATTTGAAACGTTTGGAGCAAAGATCCAAAGAACATTAACTATGTTGCGACAGTGCTTGAAAGGCTTTCTACAGTTGTTAAAATAAAAGTGGAACAGAAGATATCTACTGTTTGCTGAAATCAAATACCACCACCAAGTATTTATTGTACTAAATGTGAAGATTAACAAACTTAAAATGTATCACCAATGATTTAACATCTATTGTTCTTTGAAAATAGCTTGAAATCTAATTTTTGATTTCGTTCAAACCCTTTTGCACAGAACTGCGTATATATATGTATGTATGTATACCCAAGCAATAAAGTGCACCGAGTACACTACTTAAAAAGGATAGTTTTCTTTAGAGAATCATCATTGCACTATTTACATAACGTAGTTTAAATACAGCAGTGTGATAAATCAAAGTAAATAATATTGTAACGCAATCTTCGGATATAATTTTTAGATTTTTTATAGCTGTAATAAGTACGGCGAACAGACCAAATGACATCTTATAACCCTATGTCTGGTTAATGTGTGGCCTGAGGCTGAAGATATTTCTTATTATCACTGGGGAACACTTTTTCGGTAACTTCGAGTTGCATTGGATATTTTAACTGATTCTGAAGGAGTTTTAAGCGCTGATTCCAAATCTGAAATTAGTTTTTCTCTACAAGCTCTAGTTTGTATGCAATTTGAGGTTAATGAAATTGTATAAATGTGAACTTGCGTAAACCATGTATAAGCATTTTCACGTCCATATATGTAGATAGTTTCTAATATTTTGATAATACTTCTTTTGTTTCAGATCAAACATGGCTTCCAAAAATAGATGTCGTTTTAGAAACAAGCCTGATGCCTTCTGCTACATATGTAGATGCTACAAACTCAATTGTCAGAGACGTAACATATCCTCGTTTGTCGAGCGTGCCTACAAGGCATACTTTGCAGTTCTTCTTGGTGATCAAGACAAGCAATGGGCTCCTCATGTTGTTTGCCACAATTGTGAAGAAATGCTTCGAGACTGGACCATAGGAACACGCAATGGTCTGCCTTTTGGTGTTCCAATGATTTGACGCGAACCCACCAACCATGTAACTGACTGTTATTTCTGCATGGTAAACACAACGGGTGTTGGGAAGAAAAACTGACATAAGATTACATATCCGAACATTCCCTCAGCTATTCAGCCTGTTCCGCACTCTGAAGAAGTTCCTGTTCCAGTTTTCGGAGGCTTGCCTTCACTGAACGATAAAGACATTGGACATGATACAAGCGAACAAGACAGTTGTGACAGTGAATTGTCAGAAAAGTGTACACAGTCGGAGAACTGTTCTTCAGACACTGAACCTTTCCCCGTCCCCAAGCCTCTTCCCCAGGCTGAACTGAATGATTTAGTGCGGGATTCAGGTCTTTCAAAGAAAGCAGCAGAACTTTTGGCATCAAGATTACAAGGCAGAAATCTTGTTGATCACTCTGTTAAAGTATCATATTTCAGAAAGCGTAACCAGCTTTTTGTAGCCTTCTTTTCAGAAGACAGACAGTTTGTTTACTGCCATGACATCCAAGGGCTTCTCAAAGAAATGGGTGTACCTTACTATAGTCCTGCTGAATGGAGACTCTTTTTAGACAGTTCAAAACGCAGTCTAGAGTGTGTCCTTTTACATAATGAGAATGTTTATGGAACAGTACCTGTCGGTCACTCAGTGCATTTGCGGGAGAACTATGATGATATGAGAATGGTCATGGACTTATTAAAATATCATGAGCACAATTGGATCATTTGTGTAGACTTAAAGATGGTCAACTTTCTTCTTGGACAACAGAAAGGTTTCACCAAGTTTCCATGTTTCCTCTGTATGTGGGACAGACGAGCACGAGACAGACATTGGGTCCAGAAGGACTGGCCTATTCGTGACACCCTTGAAGCAGGCATGCAAAATATCATACAAGACCCAATTGTAACCAGAGATAAGATCATCTATTCTCCTCTTCACATCAATTTATGTTTGATGAAGCAATTTTTCAAGGCACTGGAAACCGAAGGTGAATGTTTCCAACACATCATCACAGCTTTACCAGGGTTATCATTTGAGAAGATCAAAGCAGACGAGTTTGATGGCCCACAGATTCGAACCCTAATTCGTGATGATCAGTTTGTTGCTAAGATGACCGCTTTAGAAAAGGCAGCATGGTTATCCTTTGTGGCAGTCGTTCAGAACTTCCTTGGAAACAATAAGGCGGAGAACTACAGTGAACTTGTGAACAGAATGCTCCTCGCTTTTCGTGATCTCGGGTGCAACATGAGCATCAAGCTTCATTTTTTGAACAGCCACCTTGATAAGTTCCCTGACAACCTGTGGGCTGTGAGTGACGAACAAGGAGAACGATTCCACCAAGACCTAAAGGTCATGGAAAAACGCTACCAAGGGAGCTGGGACAAAAGTATGATGGCTGACTACTGCTGTAGCATTAAACGAGATTGTCCAGATGAAGTGTAGAAACGCAAATTCCTACCTGAAAAAATACACAAACAAATTGATAAGCTATTCCTATAATTTGCTATAATAACGAAAAATTAAAAAATAAATAAAAATGTCAAATTGCATAAAATCTGTAGCTTGCAGACAAAAACCGACTTCAGATTTGAAATCAACACACTCAAATTAACTATAGAAAGGTTTTTTTTTTTAATGCAACAAAACGAGTGTTCCCCAGTGTTATGTTTCCAATTTTTGAAAAGAAGTCTTCAGCAGTCTTATCGGATTGTTTAAGTTCGTTGATACCAAAATTAAATTATAAGAAATCGGACATGTCCAGGAAAGGAACTGGTCATAGCTATGACATCGTGAATTATAAGTAATTGGTGAGATTCGGGAAGAGAACTAGTCATTAGGGTTTCTATTTCAGTTATATCAAGACTTCGTGAACCTAGGTGTTTTTAGTACATCATGAAAAGACCACAGAACTTATCAGATACACTCCCATAATACTGTATTCGTATTAAAACGTATATTATGTAAGAAATTCTCAATAAACGCTTTTTTCAAGAAATAAACGTGGATAGCTTATAAAAATATTTTTATTAAAATATTTAGTTTATAAAAAATATTTTTATAAACTGAATATGAAGTTTCTCAGTTATTGTTGAAAAAAAGAAAGAATTTCGAAATATCAAAATGAATTTTAAAATAACAATAAGTTATTCCGATTTTGAAGGTGTTTTAAGGTATGTAATAAATACATTTGTCCTTGACTGATGAATAGATTAATCTTGAAATGTCTTGTACACTTATAAATGATTGTAACAACAATAGTATTTAAACTTGAGTCTGGCATTCGTTGTATTGTTTGTTGTTTTCATGTTATAAAAAGGTGTGCTGCGTACAAACCAGTCTTCGGTTCGAACAAGTAAAATAGCTCTTAGAATGATTTGTTTATTTTTATGGTAAGAACAAAGAAAAATTATTTATGTATGTTAAATGATTTTGTATTAAATTTCCCCCAGTAGATCAGCTGTAAATCTGAAGTCTTATAATTTTAAATTTGAAGGTTCAACTTTCTGCTTAATAACAAAATAATAATAGTCGCTTTTCTAAGGATGATTTTTTTTTCTGTTTCTTTTAATTTCTTATTTATTTTATTCATAATCAACCTCAGAAATCAGTGAAGCAAACGTAGGCCCGACAGAGTGATATTTATAGGAGCATTCATCGTCAGAAATTGGGTTCCGTGGTTGGAACAACACATGTAGTCCATCAAGGCGCTTTGTGCTTAGTTACCAATAAATTAACAAATAAAGAAACATAACGAATAACAAAACAAATGATGTAGTTCGTGATTATCTAACTCTCGTAACCGAAATATGATTTGCTTCAAGTGTCACAATTTGGAACTTTCTGCCTTAGTAGTTTTCAAGGGAACTACGGATGCAAGTGACCTCCTTATTGAATACTACTGTTCTCTGCCCATCACGGGTATCGAAACTCAGTTTTTACAGGTTTGAGTCCGTAGACATATCACTTGTAATACAGTAAAAGAACAAACACTGTTATTTAACCTAAGTTGTTTTTTGTTCTATCCATTTCATACGGACATTTGTTTACCCAAAAACTATAATTACTTTATATTTTGAAAATTTCAAATGAAAACACCAGCGGTAGCTCTGTGTCTGCATGGATAATTCGAATTGTTCATCAAAACTGAGTTTCAAATATCTCCTTAATAGGTTATCAGGACATAAGAACAGGATGTATTGTTTCCCTTTATATATTTTTTCTGCTTATTTCTTGTTACATAATAACGCAAACACCAAAACAAAATTTTAATGAGGTGGCGTAGTTTCAAACGAAGTATCCGATATTTTAAGTCGTAAAGTAGTACTAATAATTTTAGTAATTTTTTTAAATCATAATTTTAGTGCAAACGATGTTATCATTATATCTTGAAGTTAACTTTATTATAGACATCTGGTGGTGTTTCAAAGCACTTGCATACGGAGTGTGACAGGAATTGCAGTCAATTTCTATATGTTACAAATTTTGTTCCTGGATAGTATATGTTATTTCGTAATTGCTTATGTTGTAAAAGTACAGAAAATGCCAATTATTTTCTTCAAACTTTTCTTTTCTAACCTGGATAGAAACTTAATTTTGAAACTAACCTATTTTCTATGTAAAAAACGAACAAATTTGCACATTTAAATTTACATAAGGCCTGAATAAAACAACATATGAATCAAGATTTACATGTATTTATACGAAAATTATATAAAAATGAACAACAGTGCTTAGAAGCGAGTAGTGTTTCGAGATTTGTGACTGTAATGTAAAACACTATTAGCTCCCAAATATAGACTGCCATCATGTTTTCGTTTTACGCTTCTAAATCTCAAATGCAAAGTTTAAAGAGAAAAATAGGTCTTTTCCATTTACTTTAGGCATAAGCAGTAGGGAAATAACTCATTTTGTCCAGGAACAAGAAAAAGTAAAATTTTGTTACATAGTGAAATAGATAAGCAATAAATATTACAGTTGGATCATCATCACACACAGATAGTATCAAAAAATAAAACCTTTCCACAATCTACTGAACACTGTAGTAAAGAAAGCAAAATAAAACTTTCCATAAAAAGAAGTAAATATAGGGACGACTAATAATATGTGAGGATGATTTCAAATGCCATTCCTACTATGTTATTTATATTGAATAATTGATGTTAGCCATCCCTACAGTTATTTTCTTTTCTGAAAATATTTTTCTCTATTTCTTCGTTTGATAATCCGAAGCATCAAGACTGAGTTGAACTTTGAGTCTTTCATTTCACAACTGAGATTGAAGAGTTTAAAACAGCTTCGAATGTATTTCTTTATGTAATATATATATTCTAAGATTCATTAATTGAAGATGAAAGATTTCAGGAAGTGGATAGTTTGAGTAGCGTCTGGATTCTGAGAAACTGTAAGAACAAAAGAGCTTTATCAAGTTCTGTATCAACTGAATTGAAACATAGCAAAATAAGTGATTCAGTTAATTTCAAGTGATAATTAAAGTGTTTTGCGAGGCTTAAGTTTTTAGTAATTATAAAACTGCACTTTTAATAATTAACACCAGTGTTAAATGAATTTTGTACCTCTTTATATGACCCTTATTTATAAACATACTTCTTATGTAATTAATAATGTTCAGAGCCTGTTCTGTTTTTAATAATCTCTTTCAATTACTTTAAAGCTAAATAGAAAGATAATTGTTACAAATGTTTGAGTTGCTTTCAATCACTTTAATCGTACAATAATTAAGAATTAAAAAACAATTGCGGTGGGCTATCTGCCCCTACACTCGGATTTCGAGTCGAGTGCCTTAACCACCAGGCCATGCCTCAACATTAACAGACCAACCGTTCATTTTTTTTTCAGGTAAATTACTGAGATATTTTTTCATTTTTAATTTTGTATAATGCAACACGTGGGCTACTTGCGTTAGCCGTCACTAATTTAGTAGTGTAAAACTAGAGAAATGACAGTGAGTCATCTTTGTTTGTTTGTTTGTTTTGGAATTTCGCACAAAGCTACTCGAGGGCTATCTGTGCTAACCATCCCTAATTTAGCAGTGTAAGACTAGAGAGAAGACATCTTGTCATCACCACCCACCGCCAACTCTTCGGCTACTCTTTCACCAACGAATAGTGAGATTGACCGTCACATTATAACGCTTCTACGGCTGAAAAGGCAAGGATATTTTGGTATGACAATGATTCTTATCTGCAACTCTCTGATTACGAGTTCAACGCTTTAACCTACCAGGCTGTGCGGGGTCTGTGCAGAATGTAAAATGAAAGATTCTCGTGGACATTATAAACACGTGCGTACGTGAATATAACGTTTCTGATTTGTAATTTTTTTAAATATTATTTGTTCAATTTCTATTTTTAAATTTTATTAGATTGGTTGCCTTAAATTTTAAGTAAAAAAACTTGTTCGCCCTGATATAAATCGGTTTGATCTACTTAGACTTAATAAGTATTCTTGAAATTACAGCCTACATGACAGTTAATTAACTCTACTGGTATTCCGAACCTAATTTACTGAATGTCATCTATCTTAACATTTTATTCTGTTGTCGATGTATATATCATTCGAATTGTTATTTTGCAAATTCAACAAATAAAAGCATATTTACTATTACCGTTTGGCTCGTCACTGGGAAGTCTATAACCCCAAGCCCGGCATGGCCAGGTAGGTTAAGGCGTTCGACTCTCTCTCTCTCTAAGTATTTGGGTATATAAATTTGTATACCCAGGAGGGTCAGATACACCAGACTTCTTCCTCCTTCCATTATTTTGTTTGAATGCACTCATTGATATATTTAAAGTAAATACAATTGGCCTGAGTTATAAATCTGGTCGTTTTCGGGGTTTTGTCCATTTATATTTTTCTTTCTTTCTTTTTTCAAATAAGCCTAGAAAATCGGTGGCCTGTTTTATATTTTACACTAGTTTGATTATTATTATTATTTTAAATTTGATTTCATATTAAAGATGTAATGTAGAAGTTTAACAAGAGAATGGTTAAGATCTATGTTTATCATGTTAGCAATATTTATCTAGTTCGCCTAACAACTCGTTTTTTCGCCAATTTTTATCAAAATATTTTAATATTTTAATGTAAAAGTCTATCTGGTATTCTTTGTGTATTTGAGTATTTGTGCATGAACTTTGAGAAAGTAGTTTTAGGTACTGTATATGCTGATGTAATTAGTGTACTCTGTAATATTTGGAGTTTAGTTTGTAATTGTTTTTCACTTACATTAATCCATGCAGGAGCTGTATAGTCTATTACTGGTCTAATGTATGTCTTGTATATTTTAATGATGTTTTCAGGTGTTGTTCCGTAGTTTTTACCAGAAGACTCCTTGCATAGTTTATTATTCGATAAATTTTAGTATTTATGTTATTTACATGTTTTATCCATGTAAATTTAGAATCATTTGTTAACCCTAAGAATTTTACAGAAGTAGCAGTTTCGAAAAGCTCTCCGTTCATGTAAATCTGAGGAAGTACTTTTTGATGTTTTGTTGATTTTGAAAATATTACTAATTGTGTCTTCGCTATTTTTATTTTGATCCTATATTTTTGACAATATTCGCATATTCTGTTTAGTTTTTATAACTTAAATGTGTTGTATTATCTTTTATATTTCTGGTGTAGAGGCACTTTTCTAAATTGCTACATAATCAAGAAACTGTGACGCGTAACCATGTTTTGAGTCTTTATGTGGCATATTATTTACATACATGATGAAGAGAATAGGACAAACCACCCCTCCTTAAGGGACGCCAGCTTCTGGAGTGAAGTACTCCGAGAAAGTTCCCTCTACATTTATTCTACATTTTCTATTTTCCAAAAAAGTTAGAAAACCAGCGAATAATTCCTCGGATTAGTCCCATTTCATACCTACGAAACCGAAGACCATTGTGTCATAAAGTGTCGAATGTTTTCTCGATATCGAGGAAGCAAGCAACAGCGCATTCATTTTATCAAAGCAATTTATTATCGTTTCAGTTAACCTAATTTAATGATATGTTGTTTGTCTAAATTTTCTAAATTCGTTTTGCTCCTCCTTGTTGTAATCTCCAAAAATTTGGAAAGTCTATTACCTATTATTATTTCAAGAATTTTTTCTGCATAGCTGGTCAGGCTGATTAGTCAAAAACTATTTAGCTTATTAGCTGGTTTTCCTTCTTTGTGGAACATTAGTATATTATCTCGCTACCAAGAAACTTGGATGTATCCAGAGCACAGAGATAAATTAAATATGGCTTATAGAAAGTAAAAAATAATTTTGGAGTGAGTTTTTTGAAAAGAATTGTTTTTATTTAATCATTTCCCGGTGCTTTGTTTCTTCAATTTTTCATTGCTTGTTCAAGTTCAGTTAGTGTGATTTTTTTGGTGAGTAGTAGTATATTGTGTTCATATGCATTACAAGTGTTGTTGGTTGTAATGTTGACTGGAAAATGTGGTTTGTTTAATTCTGTGTAATTTGTTAAATGGTTCTTTACTTTACTGTAGTAACAGTTGTTCATGTCCAAGTTATTGTGTGTTTTAAATGTGTTTTGTAATTTATGTTTAAAGGCTTCTGCTTTTTCTTTATTGGTTTGTGCTAAGGTGTTGTGTGTTCCAGTGTTGTGTATTTTCTTGTCGTGGGTTCATTTCGAAATCTTTTTAAATGTACCCAGAACATTCAGGGGTTGGTTTGTTTGTTTAGTTGGGAGCAGAAGTTGTCCCATTTTTTCTTGTTTTAGCTGTTTAATTTCTTCTCTAATTTTATTTCTAACGTTGTTAATTTATGTTTTTGTTTCTTGTTTTCTTGTTGCCATGAATAGTCTTATTAATTACCTTCGTTGTTTTATCATTGTTCATAGTAGTTTGGTTGGTTTCCATGCATTGTTTGTGGTTGTTTTGGTACCGTCTCAGAAGCTACTTTTAGAAGGCACTCCATGATTATTTGACTGTAACAATCAATTTCAGATTTGTTATTCGTTGAATGCTTAATTTTGTCTGGTAGTATAGTGTCTAATACTTTTTGAAATTCTTGCAAATTTGCTTTTAGTAATCAAATTTGTCTTGTCTACAGATTATATCTTTATGGGGTGTGAAATCGAACACACAATATTGGGAGATGATCACTGTCAACATCTTTCCCACATTAAAATTTATTAGCTTTTGTCCAACATTAAAAGAGGTGAGACAGATATCTAAGATATCATTTGAATTTGTTGCATAGGTAGTATGGGTAGGTGTGTTATCTTTAATAAGATATGTGTTGTTTTTATCTATGAATTGTAATAGGTGTTTGTCATTAGAGTTTGTGGATTTACATCCAAAGCTCTTTTGCTATTCAGATCACTTATTACAAGTCTATTTTGGTTATTATAAAAGATGTCGTAGATGAGATTCATGTATATGCATTTTTTTTGGAGAACAATATCTTCCTGCTACTGTTATTATCGAGTGGTTTTCTATGATGATATCAACCATTACATTTTCATTGCTGTTGTTTATTTGGATTTCAATAACGGAAAGTGTTTTTTGTATGATAATATGCTTCTTCTGTTGGTTTCTTGATTATTTCTTCTATCTGTTCTTTTTGACGTATAGTTATATATTTTGAATCTATTCTTTGGATAAATTTGTGTCACACTTATAATAAGAATATCAGGTTTAATATATTTTATAAATTCTTCGATCTCGAGTTCCTTAGAAGCAAGCGCATTTTGGATGTTGATCCTTAGAACTTGTGAATTTAAGATTTTAGCATGTGTCCTGTGATTGTTGTGATTAGTTGCGGTATGTGTGATATTATGTGTTTTTTGCTTTGTTTATAAAAAGGTCTATGCTATTTTCCGAATGGTTAGGTTTTATAAATTGTGCAATGAAGTCTGTAAAAACGTATTTAATTAAGTTTACTATTAGACTTGTTTCATCGTTTGTGTTTTCTTTTACTGTAAGATTGTTGTTTTCTTGGTTGCTTGTTGTATCTGTGATTTTGTTTAGTTCTTGTAAATTGCTCACTGATTTGTTTGAAGCTTGTTGTTCTTTTATTGGTGGTTTTGGTTGTGTTGTGTTTTCTTTCAACATTTGAGCATATGTAATTGGACCTACAGTTGTATGTGTTTGTTGTGTTATTGTGCTATCTTATATTGGTTTTATTGTTTTTATATCTTAAATGCGTTGTATTATCTCTTTATATTTGTTGCATACTTTACAATTTGCTGTATGTGTTTCTCCATAGTTACAACATTTTGGCATAGCTTGCTCTTTTTACAATCAGATATATGGCGTCATCGCCACAAACACAACACCTCGATGTTGCCAGACATGCCGCTGAAACGTGTCCATGTCGTTGGCAATTACAACACTGTGTAATTACTACTGTTGGTATTTTTAACTGTTCCACTTGGAATTTTTGATACAACAAAATCATACCATTGTTTATCAATTTCAAGATATTGTAATGTTGTTCCGTGTCAACTCTTTCTATATTTGTTGTTTTTGTTACCTTGGAGATAACTGTTTCCACTTTAGTGTATGGTATATTTAGGTTGTGTCATACTTGCTCAATATCCTGTTTTGTAGTGGTGTCGTGCACCCTATGAATTACTATTGCCTTAGGCCGAGGTTCAGTTCCTAGTAAATGTATATTTATGTTTCCAGACGTAAAGGCGTCCTTTGGCCATTCTTTAAGTAGTTTATTCACATCAGCAGCTCCTTGACCTCGGACAAGGAAACCGCCCCAAGGTAAACGCTTAACGTTTCCGCTGAAAGTTGCCTCAATAACAATAGAATCCTCGGATGGTTTTGTTTTAGGTGGTGTATTTTTTATTGGTATTGTTTCAGTTTGTAGTGATTTTCTTCTTTTTCTTTTCGACATTACTAGAGTAAGCTCTTTGTTTTCATTTGTTTGTTCATTACTTTGTTCTAGATTTTTTCTTCTTCATTAGTTTTTGTGTTTTCAACATCCAAAGCATTGTTTGAGTTAGAAACATCATTCGTATTATTTTTAGTGGAGGAAGGAACTATCTCCATCTCAATAGAGATTGTTACAGGTACGGTTTGATGTCATAATTGTTTTAGTTAAATATTGTTGCTCTCTGCTTGCTCCTTAAGGAGAGGAACTATCTTAAAATTATAGCGTTTTATGTTACAGTTTAGAAAAAGGTTCAGAGTGACTGGATCATAGAATAAATCTCCGATAGATTTTATCCCAGCATAGAAATTGAAGTCCAGTCATATTACATTGCTGTTATTGTACGTATAGATACCGTACACCGCTGTTCAGAAACAGTTGAATCTTGTACCAGTAAAGAATGTTCAGATACATTTTATTCCAGAACAGAAAGTTCAGAGATATTGTACAACTATATAAGAAACGTAAATTAAGACACACGCTAGTTAGTCTTGCAAACAAAACAAGCTTTACGGTGCATCCAATATTTTTTTCTTATTTACTTAATGTTTTATGTTTCACAATGAGCCCTCCAGTGGCTCAGCGGTATGTCTGCGGACTTACACGCTAAAATCCGGATTTTGATACCCGTGGTGGGCAGAGCACAGATAATCCATTGTGTAGCTTTGTGCTTAATTAAAAGAAAAACAAGTTTTACAATGAAGACAACTGAACCAACGGTGGACTCGGTAGATAGCTCGATGTGGCTTTCACATCGTTAAAACTGAAATACAACTGAATATAAATAAACTCACCGAACGCTGTTTCTACAGACAGATGCTTGTATCGTAACAATGTTTTCTTAGTTGGCACTTCATATATGCTTAACAACTTATGTTCTCATGAAATAAGTTCCTTTACCCACATTATTTTTTCAATTAACAACTCTTCAAGAATGTATAAATAGATCTCAAATCGATTCAAGTGTTTGATATACTTTACTATCATGTTTCTGAGGAAAGATCGTTCTTCTAATATATGTTTCAATTTTTTTCAGGTTACTTTCAATTACTGTAATAATTATAATGTCTGTAATATATTTAATTTACAACATGTGTGATGTAAGTTGTATAAAATGGCTAATTTAAATAGCATTCCCCAAACTATGTTTGCCGTATATAAGACTGTCTGTATAGAAACATTCATGGAATGTAGTTGCAATACTATTATGATGAACAATTCTACTTGTTCAAAATCTTTAAAGAACTATTTAGAATGTGTAACGGTTTACAATGTAATAGGTCAAACCTTGATGTCTCGTGTGAAGTGCAAATCTATGTTATTATATTTATCAGTTTTTCGTTTTATTCACTTTTTCATTATGATTATTCAATATTATTCGTTTGATGTCTTCTTCGGAAACAACCTAAATTATATGGGAAATTGTGAGCGTTATGACTGATAATAAGAAGAAATCACTCAATTAATTATCAAATTCTGACCGCTGTTGGTTGATGAGATCAGAAGCTACTGAATATAATAAACTGCTTTACTTTTAACAGTTTTGATGAATCTTATTAAAGTCGACAGTAAATATACTATTGTTTTCCTATATCACAATAAAATAGTAATAATGCAGAAAACCTGGAAATATTAACGTGAAGCCAGTGTGTACGTTCATCCATGCTGTTTCAAATAAATATTAAAAAGGAAAAGACAAAAATAGATTAATAAAAATTTTTCATGTTTTGACTGGAATTGCCAAAAATTGAGAAATATGTAAACTTAAGTATTGTCTTTCTTAAATGACCTGAAACCATGATTTCATTTGATAAATGCAAGTTTCCCATCAAACATTTTGTGGAATATAGCGACATCTAGTTTTACTCAAACAGTATATGCCTGTCGATTAATGATATTTTAAATTAAAATTATGATAAAATATCATCTAATACTGGTTTCTGATTGTAGATGTAGTAAAGCATCAATTGCAAACTTTATTAGGTTGATCGCTACTGCTTTCATTTGTTAAAATAAAAATAGGTTGTTGGATGTAATAGTATCTAATAAAAAAGCTGTATTATGAAAGAGAGCTTTTACTGCAGCTAATCTTACTTCATATTCCATAAAAGTACTTGGAGAATTGGCTAATTACCTATTAAAATCTATCTGTTATTGTCACGTGACAGTGTGACCCAATAATATCATTGCATAAGGATTTTTGAATACTGTTCCTAAGATCTTTTGAAATATCACCTTGACCTAATAACTTAAATTTCATACAAGTTATTTTGCCTTTACAGATAGATTTTGCATAAGATACGCAACTTTTAAATTAATATTCATTTTTTTGCTATCACGTAGAAATTGCTCATAAATCGGTAAAAGAACAAACTCTTACTTTGTTCAATTTATTATTTCCTTTATCACAATGAATAATTTTTGAACAATTTTTATCATGGTGTTTCTGAAAAAATATATAAACAAACTGATGAAAAGAGAATAACATTGACAACAAATTATCTTTATACATCTAGAATTTTTTTTGAAAATACTCGTCCCTTATTTTCAAAACTGCATGTTGTAATAATTCTTTTTTCTAAATGTATCAGCTTGGTATCAGTTTACTCTATGAAGCCATTGTTTCTTTATCCAGTGTTGATTACATGCTTTGCCGGCCTGTTCAAACAGAAACACGAAAAGTTTGTAAAACTTGATTGTCAACTCTACGAGAATTTCGAAGGTACCGAATAACCAGTGGTACCAGATACATATGTTATAATTATATAAACACCTTTCGTACTACTTTTGGGATGATTAATGTACAATTGCACTCAAACAGTTCATAGACTTTGTTCCTAACAGTGTTATCAGTTCATTTTGCAATATTATTGCAATAAACTAGTGAACGTTTATATGAAAGAAAACGTGACACAAAAATAATACTTCCCAACAGCCTATTAATAGACAAGACCGTTAATAAAGTTTGTTTGTTTGTTTTTGAATTTCGCACAAGCTACTCGAGGGCTATCTGTGCTAGTCGTCCCTAATATAGCAGTGTAAGACTAGAGGGAAGGCAGCTAGTCACCACCACCCACTGCCAACTCTTGGGCTATTCTTTTACCAATAGTGATGTTGGCCGTCACATTATAACGCCCTCCGGCTGGGAGGGCAAGCATGTTTGGCGCAACAGAGATGCAAACCCGCGACCCTCAGATTTACGAGTCGCACACCTTAACACGCTTGGCCATGCCGGGCCCCACTAATAGAGAAACATTAATTTTTCAAGAAATATTTTGCTTAATAATAAGAAGTGTGATACATGTTACAGTGAAGTATCAGTACACACGGGCATAAAACAATAATGATTATCGAACAACAATGATTCTATACAACATTGAGAAAGTTTCCGTTGCTCGTTTAGCGTTGAATTTATCTGTAATTAGATGACGCTATCAAGGTCAGTAAAGTGGTTATGGAAACTATGGACCCTGCATAAATGAGTTGAACCAAGAAGAAACTGTTACAGCTTGACACCTCTGCAGTATAAGGTAAAGTTACAAAGGATTGATTACTAACAACTTTAGAACTTCCTGAAATGTAAACAGCTGGCTTAAAGACCAAATATCGATAACAAGAATGTGAGTACAAATAAAAGATAAATCTCAGGGTCAAACATTTCACCACGTGGTAATATTTCTTCTAGAACATTTCTTCTTCGAATTGTCATCACTCGAAATATGTTCTACATAAACTAATTTAAGCAAGCATTTCAATATGTATTGAAAAATGTTCCTGGAACAGGAGACAAACATAAAGAGAGAGAGATTAACGAAAGTTTTCTTTTAAATATAAATTTCACTTTATTTCTTACTTGATTCAGTTTATTCTTTTGTATTTTCTATAACCAAAAAATAAACAAACTAAATTTCAATGCAATTTTTATTTCAATATTCAGTTTACAATTAGTTCAAGAATATATATTTTTTTGCATTACATAACCTTCGGGTTTTATTTGAATAAAGGTGAGATTTCAGAATATCATTTCTATTGGCGATAATCCGGATCCTAAAAAGCAGTGAAAAAATAAAACGTGTATGAAATTTTATATGAATTTAATTAAAACGACAGAAGTGTCGATGTTGTTATAAGTAAGATTTTTATTAACTTTAATGATTTTTATAGGATAGGGTAAGTTCATTCGTATTGACGAGAAACCTAATTAAAGTAAAAATTAATCTCAAGACGTTTTGTATGGGAATTAAAACTTTTATTCAGATAAAGTTGGAAACAATGTTTTCTCTTTCTCAGGTCAACTTTAGGTTAACAAAGAGCTGCAAACTTTCCCTTTGTAAATATCAGGATGTTTGTGTTTTAAAATTACGACAAATTGTTTTGTTACATTTGCATTTGGTTTCATATGAGCTATTCAATAATGTGTGTGTGTATATACATATATATATATGTATACGTAAATTTTCTATTTATGTATGTTCAATTTACATAAAACGTTTATATTACAGACATATATAAATCTCTGGGATCTTGTGTATGAAATAACGGATCACACAGGCTATTCCACTTATGAATCTCCACCTCTTTCTTTACAGTTGCTTGTAAAGTAGAAATTAAAACTTTCAAATCTTCCACTTTCATAAAACTAAAAATTTCTTATTCTGTACAAATACAACAGTCTCTCATTTCCCAACGAGCTAACAATGACTTGAGTGAATTTAATCACTAATATCTGGAGTTGGTTCCATGCGATAACAAATTTCTCATAATTCACTGTGTAGCTTTACTTTAAGAAAACAACTTGATCTAAGGCCCTTATGTTTCTCATTTCAGAAATAATTATTTTATGTGTAGAAATTTTAAGCTCTTAGACATTACACATTACATAGAAAACAAAGTACTTTTCTGCACTTTTAGAGAGCAGCAATGTTTTAAATATTCAGAACTTTTAAAAACAGTAAAGATAACAAAGCAGGTTCTTCCAAAAATTAACAAATCACTGACGATATTGTATGATAGTTATTAAAAGAGCATACTATGCATTCTTATATCATGTGAGACAATATTCACATTAATAAAATAAACATTATATAAGTAAAGAATTGTGATACTTTCTGGATTCCCTCTTACCAATGAGAGAGCAAGCATGTTTGATACGATTGGAATTTGAACAGGCGATCTACAGACTCAGAAGTCGAATATAATGGTAAGTGGTTAAATTGATTAACTTTATTGGTGGAAAAGCGAAACTTTGAAACACATCCTTATTTACATTTTGATATTCTGATTTATTTATATTAGCTTCAACATCGAAATAAATTCATGCATCCAAATATAGACTGTCATTTCTTATTGCTTTTCTTCCTTTTTGCCCCCCAGTGGCTCAGCGGTATGTCTGCGGACTTACACGCTAAAATTCCGGGTTTCGATACCCGTGGTGGGCAGAGCACAGATAGCCCATTGTGTAGCTTTGTGCTTAATTCAAAACAACAACAACAACATTCTTACTTTTTTTACTCTTCTTATTATTGTTTCTCTTATCAACCCACCTTTTAAGTTAATGTCATTCTTCAAACCCAAATCTAAGTTTGGGTCTCCTCCAAACATATTCTTCTTGTATTTTACATTTTCACTACCTATTACGAAACCTGGTTTGTTGGTAAAACCACTTTTATTCGTATCTATGTACACAGCGCTTCTATTTCCCCTTATATCTCCATGACCACCATAACCAATGTGGATGTTTTCGGTTGTTTCGTTTCTATCGCATCTTACGACAGTGTAGACCGTAATAATCAAAAGTAAAAAGAAAACCTGAAAAAATAAATATTAAAATTATTTTCCTTATGAAACTATGACCAATAAAAAACAAACTAGCTACTCGCTTGGTCTGTGAAGTAGTTGTGTAGATCCACAGTTATTTTACAGAGACAAACAGGTACACAAACACAAACTTGTACAATGTTACATAGCCTCTCGTGTACCAATTTTCAGATTGAAGCTTTAAGATTTTATGTTAAAATGTTCTTATGTAGAATAGATTACTATAAGATAAATGGCATTATTCTTCTATAGTCTAAATCGTTTAGCCTCACTTGTATTAATAATTGTATTTGAATTTACAAAAGATTGAATAATTTAATGAATTTAGCTAACATAAACGTTATATTAGTGGTGTTGTGACAGACACCATACGAAGAGCATGGTGGAAACTCAACATAATTCCTCCTGTTTGTTGTTTCATATGAAGAGAACATTTTCATATTGCTGTTTCAGTGGGAATTCTTTTGTACTTTATATAAGTACCTTTCTAAGAATTACGTTATCTATTTATATTTTACTTACAAATGTCCCGAAATTTGATCAGTAATTATTTTTTTCTTATTATCTCTTATTATTCTGAGTAGAGCAGTGCTACTTTTTTATATGCAAAAACAGCTCGTTTGGGTTCAGAAAATATTTTAAATAGACGTTTTTGCATATAAAATTCTCAACAAGTGCGTTTCTCGACATCACTGAGTAATACTTTTTATACTGAAATGATACCATGCAAAAAATATAACTTTTTGTTTCCGGTGAGTTCTGTTACAGTTTAACCGATAATTAACTTATAAAATAAACTGTAGAACACTTACCCCTGATTTCATCTTCTTTAGATGGCAATAAACCTTATCGATGTTAATAAGCAGCTGTAAGTTAATCGGTTATATTAAAAGCATTCTTCAACTTTTCGTATTTACATAATGTGGGGATATGACGCAATCGTACTGAAGGCCATAGCTGAGAGTTACGAAACTGTTATATATTATATGCTAAATTATGCGAAGGTGATATTTCATAACTGGCTATTTCGTCAGATATATTGCGAAACGAATTTGAATAATAAATAAACACAATAAATTTTATATAAACATTTCTTTTTTATATTGATGTCTTTTGAAAGTCCGAAATCATGCCAATTAAACATTATGGTGTTTACATCTTCACTTTGTCGAAAAGTAAATTACAGAATTATTTGTTTCTCTTTCTTACAATATGAATTATTTCATGCAAAAATGTAATTTGTTTTCTATTTTAAATTTTATTATTATTTATTTGTTTCTCATACTCCTGTTAAGTTTAGGATAGATAAAAGTACGTTATGTTTTGCAAAACTTTAACTCTGAGTTTATTTATGACTACATTGTGTGTAAAGTTCTTATTTTACTTAAATTATACCACCCACGGTGGTTCCAATAAGTATTTCTTATTTACTTAATGTTCTATGTTTCACAGTAGAGATAACTGAATATATGGAAGACTCAAACAGATAGCCCGATGTGGCTTTGCTAAAATGAAAGAACACATACAACTGAATATAAATAAACTTACCGATCGCTATTTTCTATTGACAGGTACTTATATCATAACAGTTTCTTCTCGGTTGGTATAGAATGTAATGTTATGGTTAAATAAGTTCCTTTTTCTATATTATATTTTCAATTAAAAGCTATTTAAGAATGTTTAAATGGATTTGAAATCAATGCAAATGTTTGATATACTTTACTATCACGTTTTTGAGTCATTGGTATGTTCAATTCTTTTTTAGGTTAGTTTCACTAACTTTTTATATTATAATGTCTGTAATATATTTAGTTTATAATGCCTATAAGTTATGTTGCATGAAATGGCTAACTTAAATGCCTCATGTTAAGTGTAAATGTTTGTTATAAGGTTTATTAGGTTTTATTTTATTGATTTTTTTATGATTACACTACATTATTAGCTTGATATCTTCTTTTGAAATAACCTAGATCTTATGAGATATTGTTGATATTTGGGGTGTTTATAAGTAGAAATCTTATTCTGTATTAACTGTATTC